>QVRM01006351.1:0-318754 GCA_003439945.1 Dermanyssus gallinae
ATAATATATATATATATATATATATATATATATATATATAACTTATAAACTTTATGCCGGCGACTAAAATTATACGGGACTTCCAACACCCCCAGACGAAAGATAAGTATTACAAAGTAAGATTGAAGCGTTTTATAAACGGTGTATCGATAACAAAATCAATATATCAGTGCTGAAATGTGCAGCATTATATTTGAAAAAGGGCTATACCTACATTTCTATCTGGGGAGGCTGTTCCGAATTTAAATAGCATATTACACAAGCAATTTTAACAGTCATATTACACATGTCATTCAATCAACTATTCTAATATGCAAACACATATGTGATTGTTTTATAGTTAATTATTACATTTACCTGAGGTTTTTTATAAAAGTGTGGTTGTTCATAAATTTACCTATTGCTGTAAGGCTTGGTGGTCTTATTAAGACAACACACAAAGTCTCATTTTAAAAGCGGTGTAGGAGAGCTGTAGCACATGTGCATACGCCAGATATTGGTTAATAAACGATGCATATATTCATTAGGACAAACACATGAAACAATTGAAAATACAAAAAGGAAATTCCTCCGTTGCATTTCGTCAAAGTGTAACATTGGCCAAATTCCATTGTGATAAGCCCTACTTGGAAACTGCAGTCTAGAGCGGATTGTTTTATGTACAATCGTATTCTAAGCTCATCAAATGAATGAAACAATTATAGCATTCGCTCAACGATCTTAAAAGCGGTAATCGTCAAACCAAATTGCCAAGATAGATCGTGTGAATAACTGTTTTCGTAAGATGGCCAGGGCACTGCGAACTCTGAACTGTAACGGGGGAAATTTCAGCACATATGTAAACTAACTGTTGTACGAATCTAGGTAACCGTTTGTCGAGCCCGGTAGCGTGGTGCATTCGTCTGCGCCGCGCGACCGGAGGAGACACATAGGTGCGCGGGTTCGAGCCTCACCGTTGCACATTTGTATTTATGGGGGTCCGTCTATGAAGCAATGCGAAAAGCAGTCCCATGGACGTTAAATCTTGGGTTTCATGGGATTCCCATAGATGTTAAATTTTAAGAGTCAGCCCAGAAGGTATTAGAGAACCGTTTGAAAATGTAAATATTGTAAATGATGTCCTATAAACTGCATTTGAGTTGAGTCTATACAATAATTACAGAACTCATGCTCAAATTATTTTCCATACGCAACATTCTTCAGCATTTAAAGCTGCTTCTCTATGAAAGATCGGTAAATACCGGCTCATGCCGACTACCTAAAAAGTTGAACGGCGAAATCCAATATAGCAAGAATCGGGCGGCCACGTACGCAGCAGCGACAGATTGCGCAGCTTTTACCTAGGCCGCGTGCGGCCGTACCAGACAATGGAATGCCTCAATGATCGAGATAGTACGTCACTTCCTCTGATACTTTTCTGTGCAGAAATTTAATGAAGAATCCGTCCAACCGCCAGCGCTGATGACCGCGACTGATGTTGCGAATAATTAATATGCACGGTTAATAAGGCGGAGCATTCATGCCGACCCAAATATCTGGCAGCCCATTACATGAAAACTCTCTCTTTTAAATGAAACACACGTTGAATTGTGCTGTATATATAGGAACCGTCAAATTATTCTACGCACGTTTCGTTTCTCAGATTGAGAAAGCATCCTTTTTTCTAGGATTCGCTAGAGGAGGTTGTCGAGAATGTCGACAATAGCTGCTGTGCGTAATTGCCACGACGGTTAGTTAGATAGTCGCTGCGTAAACTGTTGGACCATAAAAGCGCCCAAAAACTCTGTGCGCGAATGGCGCAAATGCGGCGAGTGCGTTACGGGTCGTTGTTTTCCTGCGGCGGGGCTGCCGGAGCCTGGCTACATCACGGCTGCGGAGACACAGGCAGTCAAGTCAGCCAGATTTGCCGACCTCTCAGCGGAGCCGGTACAGTGGTAATCGCCATAATCCCCTCGGAGCTGCTGATCCGTCCTGAGTCGTCCCATTTCTCGCCTGTTGTGCGTATGAACAAACTCAGGCCTTTGCCGAACAAATGCCCTCCCTAGACAACGAAGCTGCCTTTTGAGGGAGTCTTTTTTTCACTCCACCACGAACGGATGATGACTCGGGCCCGCCCGAACAGACGCCCGCTGCAGTTGCCCTGCTCTGCACGTCGACGATAGAGATTACAGGCCTACTGAATTAATTTAGGAGAGTCAAGTGAACGAGCGAAGGCTGGTAGAAATGGTCCGAGCTGTATGTGCGTGTGTGTCCTGAAAAGTGTTTCAAAACGGTCGCTTTAAAAAAAACTGTTATAGAAGGTTCTGCGTGGAGATTCACGACATGTTTGCCGTAAGTCAAACGTTTTTAGTAAATACATATTCTATTTTGTTCTGCATATTGTTCGGACCTACCTACAATGCGCACACCAAATGTTGAAACTATAACTACTAGCTATAATAAGATATAGCATTTTATACATATTCCTACCCTAGAATGTAGCTACACGGCATCAAATAGTATTAGACCTTTCTATTCTGCAAATCATAGGGCGATATGGTGAGCCGTACACCACTGTACATGAAAAAAAACCATGCATGAGCTATTATATTGCGAGGTGAGTTTACTTTACAAGCCGAGTAGTTCCTCTGAGAAAATGACATCGCCGCCCCGTCTAAAGCACCGCGACGGCTTACCGCTTATCTGTTACGCGGTCGTCCAGTAGCCAGCAGGACGAGAACGGAAAGTCAAACAAACTCCTCTCTCTGCTGTCCTTTCTCGATAGTCAACCTTCTAGAGGAAAGGCAGGCTTACACGTTCGGCTGTTGGGCCTGTCGAGCTCGACGAGGCTGGCTTTATGACGATGGCTTTTGCTAGCCGAAACGCTGGACCGAGCTACCATATCATTTACGGTATCTTGGCGACGCCCGTTTATATCAGCCCGGGGCCGGGCCAGGGCTGCGCAAAAGCTTAGCTACGCAAGTTCTTTTGTTAAGGGGGTCCATTCAGCTGTTCGGACATAAATTGGCCCCCAATGTCTTCGACCTGGGCTCCGTTGCGCTCTTAAAAATAAAACGAGAAAAATAAGACATAGAAGGGAAGACGAATGTCGATATGGATGGCCATGTTGTGCTTCCAGATGCAGTCCTCCAAGCTAAGTTGCGCATAATTAAAAGTAAACAAGTTTTGCAAACATCGGCTAAAGCCAACTTGGTGTTGCTGCCCAATAACATCCTAAATCTGGTAATGTAGATGGCTGGATTGAACTTTTACGACAGCGTACTTTTACGACGACTATGATATAGCGATAATATCCGATGAACTTAGTGCATGGCAACTACTTGCTTGTTCGACAGACTGAACTGTATCGACAGATTTAACTCTGGCTTGTATTCAAGTATTCAGTTTTTCGCCATACATTTAAGATGCTCATACGTTTAGTTGCATTGCAATATATATATATATATATATTGCCGTAAATGAATAATGACTCCAAGACTCTGTTAAGGGGCAACCAATGACAGCTTCTCCAAACGACCCGCAGTTTCGCGCGCTCACGCCAAACTCCCGAGGTTACTGAGCTAACCGACGTTATCGTGTCGTTCTATTTGTGAAGCGAAACCTCCGAACGTCCCATCGTAATTAAACATCCCATAAAGCCTCATCCTGACAGTTGAGCGCAATGCGTGTCATTTTAATGTCACGCACCGTGCTCCGGTGTGTAAACTATTTAGATCTACATATGTAAATAAGGGTCACCCCGTTCTAAGAACCGGTATAGGATGTAGGCATCGACGTAGACATTGTGGTGTGTGTATCGTATGATGTCATGAAGAAACTATATTTAAAGGTTATGTGTGGAGTTTTAAATAAATGCATTTGCAGTAAATCCAGGTCACATAATCCGATTAAGAACAACTTTCATCAGGTGGTACACATGCTGTATGGTTTCTAGTAGATTTGTTATTCGACACGAAATACTGATATAAGTTTACATTCGTCAAGGCTCATTAAATCCGGACAAACATGTATGCGCTTTTGTTACTAGTAAAGAACTCGCAAGCCTACTAAAGCGGTATTATCCTTACCCCCATCGCTCCCAAAAGATAAGCACCCTTTAATTGCAATTAAAGGGGTGGTGTATAAAAACCAAATTAATTACTCTGTTAGAATACTCTCTAGGGTACTTGTTGTAGTGACAAGAAACTACAACGATGTAATATTTAACCATGCGTCAGGCGAAAATGTTGTTTGTGTGCTCTGAGCTTACGACGGTTTAGGAGTCACCGAAAGGTGTCTTTAAGATCATCTGACTGCATGACGGTAAAGTCTTTGAATAACATATGAATGAATACCTAATTGTTTTTAGGTCGTGTGATGTCGCGATGCCACCGATAAAAAGTCGCCTACGCACAAGTTCTACAACCAAGATAATTTTCTCCCCTGAGTGATATGGGATTCTGTATTCGATTCCAATACATGCAGTTTATGCAAACCCTTTTCCTAGATTGCCCACAGCTAAACCCAAAGCTCTGATAATGCATCCATCGCAGAAGTACCTATTTGCTCCTCTGTGTTTGTCGTCTATTGTACAGTTCTGCATTCACCTTCTTTAAATTGACGACAATGACAATTATATATTTGTATATGCGTGTAAGACAGCACATATGTCCATAAATGTATTTTTCACACTCACTTTTTGCGCCTTCCCACTAGACTTCTTAAAATCTTCTTATAGAAAATATTGTGGTGATTTATTAATCAGTTACAATACAATACGTTTGCACACTCGGCAGTGCTCGCCTTAATAAAAATAGTGGTCAAAAGGTGTCACGTGAGGTTAAGAATCAGCTGTCCGTATCCTTGCTTGATGGTAGCCCCCGCTCTTATGGACCCGGTGCGACATATCCTCAAGGTTCCTTGCAACGTTAAAACGGTAAGATCCATAAGGTTCCTCTTCGTGACGCCGAGCCCCAAGAGCGTACTCGCAGATTCACAATCCCATACACCACTCATAGAGATAGTGATGGATCCGAATCTGCGAGGTTTTCGCGGGTCGGGGAGCGCCGCTCTTAGGAACTCGACGACATATTTGGTGAATTTGTCCTGCCGCGCTTTTGCGAGGTCCCTGTTCGGGCCGCAAACTTTGGCATCTAAAACCCAGGACTCGGTTGGAGTTGTTATGACGAGGTCGGGCTTTAGTATTGTATCGCACATCTGAGCGACATAAGCCAACGTCTCAGGCGCATGACACCCGTGCCTACAACAGTTTGTTGTAGCCCGGGCGTCCCCTGGCCAATCTGGCACGCGTTGGTAAGTGCGTTGATCCTGAGTTTTAGTGGGTTTCAATACTCCTTACCAGATAGGTAGGGCATAGCCTTAATCCGGTAATGTACAAAGGGCGTTTCATGTGTTTTTTTTTATGTGCCTCATTGAACGTGTTGTGTAGTTGTTGAGACCAGTAATCGGTCTCTTGTGTAGCGGTCTCAATGGAGGTTCCCAAGCGCTCGCAAAGAAGTCTTGTTTTCGCAAGGTCTTTTTTGAAGTGCTCGGTGGTTAGCATCCATTGGACCCCAGGGTGCGTGGAGTGTTGTAGTGCTGTCAGACGGGAGCGGCGGAGTCTGGGGATAAATGCTTGGAGGCAGGGGATGTCCAGACCGCCGTGTGCTGTGTGCGTGTACAGGTAGGCGTTCGGCACCGAGTTTTCGAGCTTAAGCCATTTCGACTTAACAACCTTTCTAATCTCTTTATCTAGGTCGCTAAGGAGTGCGTGAGATGGTCTGGGACCGGAGACCAGTTTATATAGGAGGCGGGAAATGAGAAAGTCTTTCAAAATATGAGTCTTTGGTGGAGGTTAAGGGGAGCTATCGTGAAGTCTGTTGAGTAAATTAAGGAGTATATCCTTGGTGGAGTCAACTCTGCCATTGCTGTCAAAGTCGACTCCAAGATATCTCCATCAATTGCTCATATTTTTAGCTGGCAATTGCCGATTTCCAACGTTATATTCTGGTACGGTATTAATGAAACCTTTACCTTCCTTCCTATTAAATAGGTAGGAGATGGTAAAGCTTTTATCCGTATTAATTTCAAGGCCTCGGGATTTCAAAAGGGGGATCGCAATATTAAAGAGCCGTTGGAGAGTAGGTTTCTTTGAGGCTAGGGGGATGAGAGCATCCGCAAAGGCTAAGCCCATAAGGCGGAAGTCATCAGTTAGTTGGTACCCGATATTAGCTTTGTCTAATTTTAAAAGAATGTCGTCGAGAACTAGATTAAATAAACGGGGGGACAAAGGATCTCCCTGTCTAACACCTATAGTTGGCCGAAATATGCGACATTCTTGTCCAAATTCGATGAGAGTTTTAGATGAGAGGTACAAGCGTTCGATATAATTGATGAATACCTCCGAGTATCCGCGAGTCCGGAGTGACCACAGGACGGAGTCATGACTCACCATGTCGAACGCCTTACGGAGGTCGATTGAGGCGAGTCTGAGCTTACGTCCTGTAGACTTGGCATTGTTAAGGATACCAGTCAGAACCGCAAGATTCTCGAAGGTACCATTTTAAGGGAGAAACGCTCGCTGGATTGGGAGAAGCTTAATAGAGTTTGGAGGCGTCTACAGAGAATTTTGTTAAGCGTTCGTTGTAAGTATGAACTAATAGGATAGAGGTCGCAGATCGCTTGGGGATGTGGCATTGTTAATTTTAGGGATGAACGCTCAGCGAGCAGTTTCATTAGCTGAGGCAATATCGCTAATTAATAGTATGTTAAGAATACAACAGACTACTTCTAACGGGAGTTTACGGAAGGACGAAGGACAAATCCCGTCCAAGCCTAGTGCTTTAGAAGGTCCGCGGAGAGCTACGTGGGTTTTCTTTAGGGAGATGTGGAGGGAGACCTCGAAGAGATCAGAGTTGGGAGTGTATACGGGGCAAGGGAGTGGTTCAGGGGGTGGTTGTGTCATCGTGTTGGCCCAGTGTTCTACAACTTCGGTGGCCTGCATGTTGTGTATGGTGTGCTTGCCGTCCAGCACATCATGAGCGCATTTGAATCGGTTTTGGCTAAAATGTTTTCGAGTGGTTGCGTAGTCTTAACGTCGCTGTTGCCTTTTAGATATTCGCGCTTCAGTGGAAGGTAATTCTCTAAAGGCACGACGTCGAACAGTGTGTGTAAAATGTTTGTTCAGAATGTCGTTTAAGGCGATAGTGTGGTCCTCACCTGAGCAAATTATATTTGACAGATGAGTAAGGTCTGTTGAAATTATGTTGCGTTTGGGAAATGCGTTTGTGAGGGCTTGTATTTTGGATATAATAATATCTTTTTGGGATGGATTATAGGGGCCATCTGATTCAAAGTAGTCGAAGCCGACTAGGCCCAGGAAGCTCAGATTCGTCAGGGTTGGAATCCAGGTGAGATCTCTTTTTACAGAGGTTCTCTACCGGATCCTTATGCGCCTGTGAATTACGTCGTGCTTCTAATCGCCCCAGGTGTGCGTGAGTTAAATTTAGTAGCTAAAAGGTGGTCAATTTCTCTAGGTGTTTCGTTATTATTATCTAATATAAAATCTGCTTCTAATGTTGCTAAAAGTTCACGGTCTTGTGGGTTCCATCTGGCCTTCTTAGAGGGAGGGGCTAAAATGTTCTCAATATATTCGTCCGGATGGGCACGACGACGGTGTAAATTAAGACCTGATTTAGAATTAAAAACCTTTAAGCAAGTACTAGATGGACATTTACAATTTAGCTGGGAGACGCGTGAAGTACTAGGGGGGTTAAAATTATTATTAGAAGCAGCAGTGTCATTTTGTGAGGAACTTAAAATCAAATTATTAGTCTGTGACCGGTTAGTAGTTGGGGAGGTGGCACGATCTTCTCGTTGATTGTGAGTCAATCTAATGTGGCTCGCGAGGCCCGCGCCAGATTTGCATACTCGCCCGCAAGTCTGGCAGGCTGAGTCTTCCGGCGGTGTTGCTACCGTCACGTGATGCCATCGTTGTCTTGGTCCACAGCGGTGGTAAGATTTCTTTAAAAGTTTCGTACGTGAACGATGGCGCGATTTTACACAGGTGTTGTTGTTAAAATCGCTAAGATGAAGCGGTCCTTAGACCTATCATTCTGTTTGTCTCTACCCAGGGAGCACTATGTCATATTTCGTCACGTACTGTATTTATGCAAAATAGCGTCGAAAGTAGAAGTTACAAATTGCACATTAATATGTACAATAGTAGTGTCGGTTTAAGATATATATTTGTGGTAATTAGATGGACGACTAGCATCAGACAGATTAATTGCTGTCTCTTCGATTCAGTGGAATTAAAGCATCTATCACAAGTATATAGTAGGTATGTAGGTAGTCAATTAAAATATATAGTGGTTTAAAAACACGATATGGCTGCCCAATATATCGTTGCTTATTGTATTCTCTACGCTGTGTTCGATTTTAGACTTCAAAACAAAGCGTATCGATACACCAGTATATGTATGCACTGTCTGGGTTTTGTATCCAGTGCATACACTATACCTATATAGAAGTTAAGATTAGTGAAATATAATTAGGGCCGCTATATTTCACTACAACAACTATATAGGTAAACTCACCTTACCTAAATCTAAAAACCGGCACAATCACTTCCACTTGAAAACGCTAAATTGATTTAAAAAATATAGATATACATACATATACAAGAAACTTACATTAGCGGTGACGCTGTCAATTCAACTGCCACGAAGAGATCAAACGAACTTGATTGCTCAAAGAAGTGTGTGAAGCATCTCTGAGCATATATCGGCCTTAATAAACACTCAACTGCGCACGCTCTCACTGATGCAGTCTCCTCCAGAAAGTCTCGCTCGAACCGCAGTGTATACACTATGTTGCAGGATCACCAGCTCAACACAGCCGCATGATTGCCTTAATTGTAAACCCCTTATTTAACCTTACCCAGTAAGACTCCACGATCCATAGGTCTACATGTATTATACATACAGATTTTGAAAGTGACCCAGAAACAGGGCCATGCCTATAAATGCTCAGAGAACGTTTTACTGCGTTCATTTTGATCAAAAGGGCGCGTTCGACAGAGTAGACCACTCTATTCTGCTCCTGAAATTGGATCGTTTATGTGGCCACATCTGTACACTGCAATAGCTGAGAAGAATCTTAAGCGACGATTTTTGTTTTAGACATAAAACAAATATCTGCCACCTAACGTCAATTATTTCTAATATGCAGATGACTTAAAACAGTATAATTCTATTTGCTCGAGTGTTTGGCTTCGACAATAAAATTAACGACTGCGTCTTACCGACTCCTCTACATTTGCGTGACCAAAGCGTACATATTTCGCCTGATCCTTATTTAAACCTCCACATTACCAGGGTTTTGGAGGCGTCATTACGCCCTGTGATTACCACTTTCCGCTGCATCATTCTAATCTACATATTGCTGCTTATAGATTTACTCGTTGAGCAAAGTACCGTGTTTACTCTACGTTAACTTACAGGATGAAAATTTCAAGGGGACTTTCTGATGTACGCTCCAATAATCTAAGAAGCTAGCGATTCTGGACACCAAGGGCTCTGGCCCGCTATATATATACACATATATATATATATATATATATATATATATATCATTAACTGATGGCCACTGAGACTCAACAAGTTAGACGCGATCACCTCTCTCACATTAGTTAGTAATGATTAAACCAGCGAAAATGTCCTCGCGCCGAGCACACGAGAAACAGGCTATATTGCTGCTGTACTTGAGTAGTGCTCAGAAACAGGCTATATTGCTGTTGTACTTGAGTACCGACGTGACGCTGACAGAAGATTTATCACTCTGTTTTGGGTCTATCAATAGCAAGAATGGTTTCGACGTTATTGTCGTTATCCCCGGGGCAAGACGATTTCAATACACGTATGGCGATACATAAATCTTTCGCGCTCGATGGTCATCGCGCACGTGTGATGGCGCAGGGTGAGGGTGCGGCGACTGAGGTCGAACGGCGGCGTCAGCTTGCGCTATTGTCGTCTTTTCATATGACGACTTCGGAAGGGACCCACCTGGAATACCAAGATGGCCGCTACCTTATTAACTGGATACAGCTGGAAGGCGAAGTGTCATCGACCGCGACGACGTCGTGTGACTGTGGCATGATGAAATCGACTCAAATCGGAAATGTCCGTTACTTTTTGGCAATGCCAATATTACCCAGTACCCTTACAGCAGCAAATAGCAAGTGCATGGTATCGCACGCGTTCAACGAGTTCGCCGCGTCGTCAAATATGTCAAAGACTACATATCAAGAATCAATACATACAATAAGAGATTTAATTAGATTATGGCATGTATTTATTCTCCACATGATTGAGTGACGAATCACCAGTGAGTCCCGCGTATGCCGCGCATGTGCAACTCAGGGGAGGCTGAGCTCAAGCTGAGGCACTGCTATGAACGCTGCGCCTTCTTCGACACTGAGGAGAGAGATACTGTCCTGGAACCTGCGACTGGGGAACCCCCTGACATGAGTTCTGATTTGTTCATACGTACCGCGTTGTAAATGCGTTACAGAGGTTGTGTTAAAAAGCTCCGCGCAATACAGCGCATTGTGCTTGTGAGTAGTGTTTGTTCAACATTACCTTTATACTTGCATTTGGCTCTGTACAGATAATAGTTGCTTTTCAAGTTGCACTGGTGGTAGACGTGCAACGTCACTCGGTATAGTAATGCTTGTTTTTTAATTAACTAGTTTTTTATTGGGGTTAATATCTAGTTGATTGACTGCTCGCTCGCCCGCCAGTAAGCTTTTCTGAACCGAAACGACCGCTGTGTTTATCTCCTGTAACAGCCGCGGAAATCGGTGCTTGGTGAAACATGACAATTTCAGTAATAGTGTTTTTCCTGTACAATTAAGGAGCTAACGCTGTTGAGGCATTTTGTGGTAAGCCGGTAATCCGTACAATTAAAGTCCCTTAATTTTATCAATATTGTTGTGTTTTTGTGGCGTCAGACGAAGTTCTATGAATTGTCGAAATCACGATAAGCCCCAAGCCCGTAGGAGACGGAGGATAGTCTAGAATTAAGAAGAACCTCCTAAAATATTTATTCAATTCTAGCAGCTATTACACGAACATTTGTGTTTTTACCACTTGCTCGAAATAATCGCGCCTTGAGTAATCGCTCATACCTAAAATAAAGCTTAGCATAGGTGAATCGCTTATGTTTATATTATAGGTATTTATTGCATGCAGTTTCTCAACAACTTTACTTTTGACACCTCCTTTGCTAAGCGCTTGGCTATCCTGGTAAGATGCTTGCCGCCGTATTTTTGTTTTGACGCAAGACCAGCATCACTAGGACGTGCTAAGTGAAGGAACAGTCCGTCTATAGAATGCGCATGATAGAAGGACAGCATCTGCCGGGACGCCAGGTTGTATGCAGACCTGTGAGGTGACCTTGAGGAAGACGAACGCGGTAGCGAAGTCGGTGTAGTGTGTAGGTCGTCTTCAACCCCTGCTCACAACCAAGCCCTCACGAAGAGGATGGTTTTCTGTAGTAATAAAGTATCTGCGGACCTCTAGCGCTTCCTGCGGAATACTGTCGCCTGGATAGTCCACCGCCCGCTTATTTGTATATGTGACCGTCGTGTTTCACAATGTAACAAACAACGACTAAAAGGCGCGCAATAGAATTTTCAGAACATTGCGTTGCAGCGGACTGAGCCAGAATTTAAAGAAAGCTCGCCTACCTGTGTGTCTACCACAGACAAATTACATTGTACGCTGAGGCCCAACAGAAAGGTCATACAAGTCGGACCTTGCTTGCCTGGTAGTAGGTTGCTGTGTGTAAGCTGCAAACGTGATTGCCTTCTACCAACGCAGGCTAGACGTAATTGCCTCGAAATGATATTATTTACGAAGACGACCTGAATGTGCAAGCTCCACAATGACCTGCTACAAAACGAACTCGTCCACGATGCAAGGTGATCTAAGGTGATTACACCGAGGCAACAACTTGCGTTTCGCTCGACTTAGTCGGGAGACCGACTCGTTCAATGGAGGAGGGCCACCGACCGAAACCGCCTTCATACGGCAGCGGACGGCCTCTCAAGCTCCTTAATACAATAGTGCCAGTCGTATTTCTTTACAATAGCAGAAGTTGTAGGATGTTCTCATAGAGGTGTAGTACTGGCTTACATACATGCATGCTCCTAAGGATACCGCAAGGACTAACGGAATAGTACGGAAACACCTTCGCTAGCATTAACCAGTTGTAATTTACTGGATGCCAACCTGCGAGTACACGCATCCACTACCGTAACGCGCAGCGGTTTCATATGATTTTTTTGGTGTTGGAAATGTTACAAACTGCTTATGGTGGTAAAGCTGTATTCCGAAACACTGTGTCTATGTTGACCGTCGAGTTCGCGACGGACGCAAAAAGTCCGAGGATAACCACCGTTTAGGAAGGTATTTGACGTCAATAACGTCATGAAATAACGTCAATGAACGTCGAAAAATTTGTGATATCGACCTCAACATTTGCCAAATTACTATCATGAAAATAGCTGTGGAATTGGACATCTCTAGTGAATTAGTTGTGACAGTCTTGACCGATTTTATGCGTTAGAAGACTGGCACCAAGGTTTGTTCCAAAAAGTATGCATGTTTAGCAAAATTAACGTCTGTCGGGAAATGTACGGATTAAACCTTCAGGCTGTACTCTTGATGAACCTGGACTGCCTGGGAGAGTGACTACAGAAGACGAGTCACGGGTATATGGCTACCACATTGAGACTAGACTAAAGTCCAATCCTCGTAGTGGCGCTTCTAAGGAGAGAGTCGATCAAAGAAATTTAGACTGAGCAGACCAACACATGTATCTACGGTCAATAGGGAATACAAAAGCGAAATTTTAAAAAGTTTGCGCGAGCAAAACACCTAAGCTCCTAAGTTTTGAATTTCAGATGATTTGATGAAAAATTCGGTTTCCATGATTCTGCAAACTTCCAATTTGCCGAACCTGGCTCGATGCGGCTTTTTATTGTTCCCACAGATAAAAAATAAAGAGACAACGTTTCGAGCTTAAACATGAGTAATGCATCTCGATTCAGAAAGAAACGTTACATTTTTTTAGGAGTGGGAATAGAAGTGGCACAAGTGAATTGCAGCGGGTGGTCGATATCTTTTAAGGGGAAATAATGGCTTTGGAAAATGTAACAAATATATATTTTTTAGTTAAATATGTATCATAATGTTTCCGTCCTCGTATATAATATGCGCAATTACATATACGTAAAGTTTTCGGGCTGACCCTCAGCCAAGATTTAACGTCCACGGAACTTTTTTTCACATTGCTTCATAGACGGACCCCCATAAATACAAATGTGCAACGGTGGCGGGCTCGAACCCGCGCACCTATGTGTCTCCTCCGGTTGCGAGACGCAGACTTAAATCACCACGCCACCGGGCTCGACGCAATTACATATACGGATGACGTGAAAGTGTACTTTTGTGTTTAGTTTTTGCTAGGTGTGTGACGACGAGAGTCTAAACTCGCCTTTCTTCGCAGAATACAGGGAACAAAAATTCGACAGACCAATCGCGAGTGCATAAACGCATGCATGTAACATAATTAATTAATAGTAGGTTTTCATACTCTAACTATAAACCTAGTCGGCGTTGGATGAACAGTCCGCATTCCCTTGTGCTCACCGAGTAACTAGTTGTTGGTCGCGCCTCAGGCCATGTGCTCGAGAGCGTCTAGCATCATGCTTCCTCACTTCACACAGTGATTGCATAGCACAATAAAATGTACCTCCTCCCGTTTCTGTCTGCTGGATTCCTCAGGCCAAAGCTAATAATGGCCTATATGGATGCATGCGTTATTTCCCCGTCAATTCGGCTGTCGTCCTTCATGCTAGGCTGCTAGCTTTGCAATCGCTGCCTTGTAATGTGTGTGGTTTTCATTTGTAGTAGAGCGTCCGTCTTCTGTTGTTTGTATAGGAATATTTTATCGTAGTACAAGTTGTGCTATTTGGCTTGGTATGTTTATTTAGGTGTTACAAACGGTACACTTGAGGTGTGGGAGCGTACTCGACCCACGCGGGGCATTGAACATGCTCTTCATTGTCCCCATGATAGAAACGGCGTTACCTCTCTGGACCCTCAAATAGAGGCGTTGTAGCACAAAGTCACATTCTCGTTTGTCTCCTCCTGTAGCTATTTCAATGTCCGTGGCAATTTTCTCAAGAAACATCCATTCTTCCTAGCCGGTCCTCCTAGCATTCTAGCCCGATTGGTACGAAGATGAATTCGCTGCTTAGTTGCGCGTATTTATTTATTTTAAGCCTCTTGCTTTGAGCGCGACTGAGCGCTTAGCTTGTACACATCCTCTCTTTTGAGAGGGCGCCAGGACCTTGATTACCGTGCGTTCCACACGAGGGCTTCTCCCCGTTTGAAGGGGATAAGGGTGAGGCCGTCAGAGCACCATCTCCTATAACAAGGTCTACTAGTTTTCGAGTGCGAGGGAAACCAGTGCCGTCCGGAGGGTGTAATTGTGTGCCATTTTGTATTTGCGTAATTTGTATGCGATGGGCCCACAAGCGTTAGCGCTGTAAGAAGCTACCTATGTCGTCGCTTTGTGTCCACGCTAAATCCGTATAGGATTTTTTTTAAGGCTCATATGGGCTGCCCCTTTCTGTGAGAAGACCCGTTGTGCTAATAGACCTAGGCACAGAAATCAGGATAGACTTACACCATACCGTATTTGTGGTTCGTCTGAGTTTGGTGGAACTGCAGTGCTGTATGCCCACTGATAAACAACTATAAATTGCCTACCAACCAATCTTATCTGCACTATGCTCTGGCTGTTTTTCGAAACACCTTAGCATTGCATCAAATACCTATAGACGCTTTTTTGCGACTAAACGAGCATTGGCGTTGCTATCGCGGTTTCTTGCGGTTTTATTGGACGCAGTGACTTGAACTATTTCCTTTTCCAGCGCCGTAAATCGTGTTTCAATATTTGCGGTGTGGAAAAACATAATGTTGGCTTTCCTTGTGATCTTCGCAGCAAGGAGGGCGTTGGCTGCTTATAAGAAGTGTGGTCCCACTTGTGCAAGCAACACCTTCTCGTTTTTGTTGTCTTAAACTAATTAATATGGGGCCTGTTGACGCTCCTTATTTATATATAGTATCTTTTTTTACGAATGTGAGCAAGATTAACTATGTCATGGGTCACGCGGGATTCAGCTGGGAAAGCGTCTTCTTTTAAGGCTCTCCCTTTTCAGGTGTGTATGGATCGATCGCTTGCTGAACAACTGAACTATTCAGATATTGTATTTATCTGAGTAGCTCAGTCGGGCGCGATTCTACGAAACTTTCTTTATTGCGCTATATTGTCATAATTTAGCTTCTTTATTGCTGCAATATACTCTGTTTCGGGGCCGTTCCTTAAGTGTAATTCTACCATCCACTATTTTTTTGAAAACCTATATTTGTTTTGCTTCCGATGACAACTACTTTTTTGTATTCTGTGTGGCAGTTACCTCTCAATAGCTCATGTTTACTGACCGTAGGTAATTAAGCGGAATTGTTGTCAATGTGGTCGTTGTGGATTCAGGTGAGGACAAACAAATAAACGACAAAATACATGATTCGTATTGGGCGGAAAAAGGTCTTTGCTTACGTGTTCTGTCCAGTTTCGGACATTAAGCAAAACGTTGCATGATGTATGGTAAATCTTTTTCAGAGCAAAACTTTTACGAGGCTATTTATGGTCCGTACAACCGTGCTGGGTAAAGGATTAAAGGATGAAATTGGCAATTACCTTGCCGACCTGTAAGTATTTTTACTGTACCAGTTTTAGAATGCAGCCTTTGTAATCTTACCTTTCCGTTTCAACTTACCTTATTACTATTGGTATTTGTTATTTATATTACACGAACATGATAATTATATCAGAAAACCTGAGGCGATATGGCGTAACAGACAATACGCCAACAGTTCTAATTTAGGGCTAGGCTGGTGACGCAGAGTATACACTATCATGGGGTTCCACGGCCGTGAGAGGGTCGCTCCATCAAGGAGGTGGTTAGCTATATGATGACCTCGACGGAAGGACGCCTGGAAGGACGCGACGGACCTGTTCGACGCTCAAGACGGCCAAGAAAACCGTTAGGCGGGAGAGGTTCACGCGGCAGCCTCGGGAGAGTGGTCGAGACGAGAAGCCGAGGGAGGTGGGAGGAAAAGTGCAGCCAGGCCCTCAAGCTGGTTTGACGCACCCCTTCAGGACGGTGTATATTTGGCATAACTGTTTGGTCGCATGTAAATATGTAACAATCCTGTGCTTGAGTATTACATTTGGTTAGGTAAGCTGTATTGCAAAATCGAGGCCATGCTCAGTTAATATATAATGTATAATATCTAGTGACTACTAGTTTGGACATATATGGCGAGTGAATAAGTAGTGAGCTTGTACTGTTACATCCTATACGCCGCGACTGTACAGCCCCCAACAGAAATCACTGCATTGGGTCCCGTTGCCATTTTATGTCCAAAATGTTCCTACGTAAATAAAATGTAAAAACATAAATATAGTTGTGTTCACCTACGGAGAAACCGTAAAATAGCGACACTATTAACGTTAATAACTAAAGTTTGGAATAAATTGCATCTAAAACAGGATCGATAGAAGAAATCGTAAACGTATATAAATATATAATATTATCATATTTGTCTCTTTGAAAGAAACATATAAGCACACAAAAAGAATATGCGACAATGCTAAACGATGCTTTAGAAACGTAAAAACAGACGGTTGGCTTTGTAAATGTATCTATGCAGAAATATGTGTAAGATCTCTTGAAAAGCTCTGCGTAATTTATTAAAACGTTTGAAAACAATTGAAATGAAAATACTAAAAATATTTAATATATATAACACGATCTAACTAGTTTTAACATATAACGTATTTCATTCCCGTCACGTGCGCGTATATATCTGGCCCTTCTAATTTGGAGAAATTGTGGTTAACCAAAAAGCCTATGCACAAGAGTTATTCCAAATAAAACAGTTTACTTTAAAGGTATAATTAGCGTACGGTACACCCTCTTCCGTTTCTTAGGCAAAATCCTATGCGTATCTGTGTACGTTTTTATTGTAGAGCACTAACTGGAAAATGCGGCTGCACATACGGACACCGCGGCAGGGAAACTTTGTGCAACGAAACTCCAACCCACTAAAAACCAGTCCCTGTCCCCCGGGCGTACTGGGAATTACTTGCGCTTCTCAAATAGGTAGGACTGAAACTACCTATGATCTGTAAGGACTTGAGTGGTGTAGAATGTAAATTCTTCCCTCAGTCAGTTGAGCCAGCATCCGGTGTTTGGGATTAGGACGCCTGCTGGCGCCTGGAGCACCCTGCTATAAACCGTCCCACTCATCCTGCCAGGGGTCGATTGTGCGCTAATGCTCCTCGTCTAACTTGAGATCGAGGTTATCTCATTAGCGGCAGCGCGTGGCTGCTTTCAACTCTCACGGGATCGCTCCTCTGGCAAGAAGGATATCTTGTCCCGACGCAGGTGAGTCATGTTCGCGGCAATTTTTAGTCTCTCGGTGGGCCAAGCTCCGTTCAGAGCTACTGATTTGGTTAATAATGATAATTCGATGATAATAATGTGTCTTCTCAATGGCCGTGGTTCATTGGAATTTAGCATATGGCGTGTGTAGTCGGTTGTTGTCTTTGGTATCTTCTTCGTCACCCGCCGGCCGTGCTCAGTATTACGGAGACCTCTTTGTGGGGTAGTTTAGGAAGATACAATACGTTGTCGACGAGTGATCTCAAAGATGTCTTGGTCTCTTATGCGTACGGTACACCCTCTTCCTTTTACACACTTAGGCGGAGTGGCAGGGCTGTTCATTTGATCTAACCAAGTATCTCGTTCGCACGGCTTTGCAGCAGGTCCTGGAGCCGGGAAAGGTTAGGACGAGATCGTAGGTCGTAATCCATATCAGGGGACTAAGTATGAAGTTCCTTGGTACCCTGCAGTCATGTTGACAACATTCCATAGGACTGGATCATGTAGGTAGCTAAATATAATCTTCCGTTAGTAAAACGCAATTTTTGCTTGTTGAAAGTGTCCAAGATGCCCCTCCACGGTAGGCTATCAAAAGCGTTTTGACGTGTAGTAAAATCGCAAGGAACAGATCTCGTCTTCTAGGCAGGGACTGGCGGAGTAGTTCAGTCTGCGTCTGAATCCACTTTGTTTGAAGGACAGGCACTTCCCTTACCATCTTGAACAGGCAGACGCTTTAATTTCCCTCTCGGGCGCGGGTGAAGAGGTGCTGCAGGACGCATTTCTTCCCGAGCTTCGCCGTCCACCAGCAGTATATTTAAGCTTAAATGCAAAATCAAGGCTTTGGAGTGATCCTTTTTACTTTATATATATATATTTTTTTGACGTGAACCTGTTCTTAATGGCCTCCTTCTTAGAATTGGCCAATCGGCTAATCTAAACGCTGTTTTAAGTTGGCAAAATAGGTCAAAGCTTCAGATGGCCTTGTAAAATATATCGTGCAGCAGCACCTTTTTTTAAAAAGGCACGCAATCATTAAGTGACGTAGCTTTGAGTTCATGTCTTAAGACTGAAAGGTTTAGAAATAGTATTTATCGGTGATCGCAAACCAGACTATCGTAATGTGGTGAATATCTAGCGAAAGCCGGCTTTCAAAACTCAACCAATAACTCACTTATACTTTATAAGATTTTATAAAATAGTATTCCAAAGTATAACTAATTGTTACGTACGGCATGCAACTCACACGACTGTAATGCCTTCCCGCAGGGTTAATCTCACCATTGTTATTATTGACCACTTTGCTCGTCACCGCTAGTGTTCCGCTTTCCAATCATTGCATAGTCTTCCTTCGATATCTATCTGCCACCCGTGGGCGCCGTCACAACTCCAAGGCACGTGTAGTAGCGTCTTAATTAGCGACACTTAACGGCAGGAAATTCGCCCCCTCTACGAAGAGATAAATTGCAGGATGCAGTATCCTTAGAGAGAAGGAAAGGTCAGGAACTTTGGGCCGATCGCCGACCGGCTTGTACCAAAAAAAACTACTGCTTTCCTTTTCAGACAGGACTTATTTTGGTGTCGTAATGTTATACCCTATACGTAGCAGCTACACAAACTACAGCAGGAGTCGGTTACATCGTGTCACGTTGCACTTGCATGTCCAAATGAATTTGTCTACATTAATAAAATGTTGATTAATAAAAATTGAGCACAGCGTTTCTTCTTGTCGGAAGTGATTTTAATCTCAGCTTAGAAGAACCGGTCTCGAAAGAGCACGTCAAAATGTAACCTCCACAATATGGAAGTGTTTTCCTACTGTCGCTTCTCTGCTCTTTATCTTCCGTTTCTTGTCATCATAGCATGACAAACCAAAAATGTAATTAAGAAGAATTTGTTTTAAAACGCAACGCTATTCGTTTAAATCTA
The DNA here is from genome assembly GCA_003439945.1 of Dermanyssus gallinae. NCBI lineage: Eukaryota > Metazoa > Arthropoda > Arachnida > Mesostigmata > Dermanyssidae > Dermanyssus > Dermanyssus gallinae. The sequence continues at coordinate 19,487 of QVRM01006351.1, forward strand.
GCTGCATCTTGAGCGCAGCTCGATTATATGTATTTAGTGGCGTCATATTATGCAGGTAAGACACTGCCGGCTACTGCCTGGCTATGACACGTCTGGCTGCAAGAACCGTTATTTAAGATCGTCCCCCCTCGCATATTCTGCTTTCCGCTTATTTGCGTGAGCCTTGTACGTGCTTACTCTGACCCCAATAGACTTCGGAAGAAAAGTACGTTTGATGTGTGAAATTTACGAACATGGAAGGATAACGGCAGAGAGGATAACAGATAGTTAGAGTGGCAGTTTGGATCTGGATTACAAGCTTTTTGTTCTACTCTCCTCATTTTACTCGAGCACCGGCCGCCGACCGGACAGGATCTCCTCCAGCGACGTCATCTCGTCACAACAGCCAGCGCGCACAATAAGCTGCAGTCATCACCAACCAGCCCGTCGCAGTTTAACAAGCAAAGCAACAGTTCTCAACACAGCAGTATAACAAGCAAAGCAACAGCTCTCAACGAACACCTCTACCTGTTTGCCTGCCTGCCTGATTGCTACCTGCGTAGCTACGTTGTTTTGAAGCAAACACAACAGAGCCAAACGACCACAAACACCGCCATCATGCCAGCTACCCGATCTCGCCAAAGCACCGAGAAGCCCGTCGAGGAGGTTCCCACAGAGCCCACAAAGGGCGGAGATGAGGTCGCCGAGGAGGTGAAGTCCGCTGACGTCGAATCGAAGGCGGCAGGCGACTCCGAGACGGCCGACAAGAACGAGGAGCCGTCATCAACGGATGAGGCCAAGGAGAACGCCGCGACCGAAACCGCAGCGACCGGAACTGCTGCTGAAGCGGCAGCGGCGACGGCCACCGCAGCAGCAGCAGCCTCGAAGGGGACCGCGGCCGACACCGCCAAGGAGAACGGTGACGACAAAGACGCCGCCGACGACGACGATGATGATGAGGACGACGACGCCGATGACGCTGACGACGACGCCGATGACGCTGACGACGACGCCGATGACGCTGACGACGACGCCGATGACGCTGACGACGACGCCGATGACGCTGACGACGACGCCGATGACGCTGACGACGCGGCCGGTGCCGGTAAGGACGAGGCGAACGGCGAGGCCGAAGACTCGGCAGCCGACGCAGCCGCCCCCGCTGCTGAGGGCGACAAGCGGGCGGCGTCGGGCGACAGTGAGGACGCGTCGCCGACCAAGAAGCTAAAGCCCGCCGATGAGGAGGCGAGCGAAGACTCGACGCCCGCCGCCGAGACAGCGGCTGCCGATGACGCCTAGATACGCACGCCTGACTGACTGGCTGACAGACAGACAGACAGAAAAACACACAATCCCACTACCCATTTGCTTGGCGGGCGCGCGCGCGGACTCGATCTATATGTATATATAGATATATGCATATATATTTATATAGACCGAAATACAGCTCGGCAGGCAGGCAGATAGACAGACAGACAGACAAACCAATCAACCAAGCAACCAACCGAAACTCTGGCAGACGACGACATACACGGATTGACTGACATTCATTCATCCATCCATTCACTCACTCGCTTGCTCGGTCGCTCACAACAGCTTCGTGAAGCTTTCGTGACGGGCATGAAACGTTATGTGCGCGGTATGACACTGCAGTCACTGTAGCAGCCGATTAAGGAAAAAACCAAGAAAAAGCATGAGGGGAGAGAGAGAGAGAGAGAGAGAGAGATGGACGACGCGGCAATTGAACCACGGGGGAGGCGGCGGCAGGGCTCAGGGCTTGGAATGGTCATAAACGCACTTGTGTACGCACGTGTGTAAGTCTGTGTGTCTGCATGTATGCCGCAGTTGGCGGCCCCTAGAAGCAGGAAACGTGTCTTCGTGTCCTCCTTTTCCTTTATCGTCTTCTTCGGGAAGCCTTTGGATAATGATATGATATTACCAAAATCGCTTCTGGTGGAAAATGGCAGATATCCATCTTATCTCACTCCCATGCTGTGCTTCCTTTCATCAAAAGCAGGATTCGACGTATGTGGATCGGGAAAGCACAAACAACTCCTAGTGAAAACTCTAGACGCAACTCTGGCAAACAAGGCTGATTGCAAACAACTAAAGCCAAAAGCAGAAACTGCATGCAGAATTGCTGAGAAGTGCATATATGTATATATACAAATCGATTTGATCGCGAAGCACGGTGCATATACGTATGAGATATATTATCTTAGGCAGAATGATGTTTTTTGACGCGGGAGTTTAGTAGATTCCATTAATGCCTTATTTACACAGTAAACAAAAGCGTGTACTTCTCTGTTTACGCAGAGTGGCATTCGCAGGTACGATCACTTCACAAACGAATACATTTCAACTATATGTCTTGATAGTCGTTGATGCAAATCTTAGGATGGACCTCCATGTGCCAGCTTGACATAGGTAATGAAAGCAATATACTATTTTTTTTATAATCTAACAAACTGTAACTTTGCACTTAAGTTCATGGGTGCTTTTTATGTGGAAATTAAATAAATACATATTAATCATACAAAAAGAAGTGCAAAGGAGAGATTAAATACATTTGAAAACCAAACTATATATATATATATATATATATATATATATATATATATGCGTACGTTAGTTACTTACAGTACGATATTAGAAGTGATGGCCTGATGCTCATCATCATCGAAGGAGAAAAAGTTTCGTATGGAACGCGACCCGTCACCGAGCGCCGAGTAACTCAAAACAAAAATAAAAGCAGATAGGCGGCATGTTTGCACAGCCGTCGAATATGTTTGTACCTCTTGTATTTGAAACAATAGGAGACACGGAGCAGAACGCGTGGACGCTCCTTGCCAAGAGGGTGGACACGGCCAGGAGCCACAAACAGATATTTGGCTTTCTACTACCATGTCTCTCACTGGTAGTAACGTGGGGTTCACAGCGACAATGAAAAAAACAACAGAGGCTAGAATGCTGGGCATAATGCCCAAACGAGTCATGCACACGCTCGCACACCAACGAAAGTCATTTTTGCTACAACTAATCAAATATGCATATTTGATTATATTGAAGCGTGTCAGTGTATGCGAACAGTATGCATACACGTTATGAACCAACTGCGACATCAACAAATTCTCGAAGCGCTTAAGATGTTTTTGTTACGTACAATGTGTCACTTCCTCAGGCAAAGAATTCCAGAAGCAAGCAATTTCCAGATAGGCTGATTTACATCGGATACAAGTGTTTGATGCCTTATAGGAACACAACGCTTAATCTATATATATATATATATATATAAATTTGATTAAACCATTTAGATCATGCTACTTCTTCAGAGCGGATGTACGGCTTGCATTTAAGCCTGTTACTTACTTGCAAACCTAAAAGGCTCATCTAATGTTATGTTTCTACACTAAGACTACCCCGTTTGCTAAGTAATAGAATACCTCCGAGCCAGATAGAGTGGGGAACAAACACCCAAAATATTGGCCCCCTTCTGGACAGTACTCTTCAACGAACGCCTGCTATGAAGTACTTCGTAATTTCTAACAAGAAGACTCTGCGAACGCTACCGATTTACGGGTTCGCGCATTTGGAACCGTGTCAGCTCTGTCCTCATACCTAAGCGCCTACTGCCGCATTTGTCTACTCGGCTCCCTGGCAAAAGCATTCGAGTCCATCGTGAAGGCACGCCTCCGGGACATTGCGGAGGAGAACGGCCTGCTGTTGAACGCCCAACACGGATTTCGTAAGGGTCACTCAACAATCGATACCATACGGCAGATCCAGACGCAGGCCGAAGTCCTCCACGAGTCTTCGCCACCAAGACCAGACCTTTACCTCGCCATCCTGCTTAACGTCCAAAACGCTCTTAGCAACCTATCGTGAAGAGTCATCCTATAGACTCTCCACAGGAAAAACGCTCGCTTCCTTTTACCTACTCCGAATCGTATCAAACTATCTACAGGACAGGCCGATATTGTCTAACGGAGCCAGTTTTAACATTCCTACAGTGGTGCTACGGGGCTCCATACTTGCCCCTCTGCTATAGAACTTAACATACGACGACGTGCTGCGGCTAAGGGGCCTTTCTCACGGAGTCAACTTCCTAGCCTATGCCAACTACTTTGTCCTCGCCGTCTAGGCCCGGAATTCGGTTCTGTTACAAAACCGTGTAAATGTAGCACTAACCGACGGCACCTACTGGATGCAGGTGGTGGGCCTCGTTCTCGCCCACGCTAAAACCGAGGCCATACTCTTGGTGGGACGAAGGAACTGCCCCGCCCTTCATTTCCATCTAGAACACCAGCCGCCATCAATGTGAGGTACCTCGAAGTCGCCCTCTAGGACGCTTGAAGTCTCTGCGGTGCCGAACACGTGTGGCGGGCAAGAGAGAAGGCAATCAAGATCAACAACTTTGCACGGCTCATGTCCAACACTTACGAGCAATCCAGACGTCGTATAATCATGTCTGCGGCCAAATCAGTTGCCCTGTAGGGAGCTCCTGCCTGGCCCACCGACGCCTTAAAGTTCGCCGCCAACATTAACCGTTTGCGTCGGTCCCAGAGGCTCGGAGCCCTCGTGGTAATTGCGGCGTAAAGGAAACAAATAGGGCCAACCCCCAAAGGCGCTCCCCTCTTCTCGTAGCTCCCGAAGAACACACCTTTCAGGAGTAGTAACTTTGCCCCCCACCCTTGACTGTTTGATGAAATGCGCAGGCAGTTCCCAGTCAGGCCGGGGGACGTGATCATGACCGGTTTTTAGTAGGTTGGAGCCCCACACTGCCGGCCCACGCCTTCTTGGAGCTTTCCCGCCGTGGTGGTCGTGTGTGCAACCGCATTTTCCAGTTAGTCCCCTAAAAAACGTTGACAGCTTCATTCGGCATGTTATTTTACAAAGGAAGTGCAGTGATCTCTTCGCAAGGGCCAGGCAGGCACACGCATGATACTGGACGCGACTAGCGCCGTTAGAAGCCAATTGCACCCTCTTCTAAAATTCACAGCTCTGTATTTATGGCGTTTAGTCCAGCCCCCTTGAAACATGGAACACCTCTGCTAGAGAAGTAATGCGCTTGATGGCACCCATGTCGTCATGAGCGACTACTACGCCATCTGCGTATAGCACAACTATGGCCTTCTGGTACTTCCGTCAAATATAGCTAACCAAATCAGCAAGCGGAAGAGTAAAGGAGACGCAGCTCAGTCGATCCACTTGCGAGGTTTACCTGGTTTTCTTTGCCCGCAACACATCCTGCTCATTCTGTACCAGTATATGTTTTTTTATAAATATTATTTATTTATATGTGTTATATATATATATATATATATATATATATTATATATATATATATATATATATATATATTATATGTATATATTATATGTATATATATATATATATTATATATATATATATATATATATATATATATATATATATATATATATATATATATATATATATATATATGATATATTAGATGATCGCCAAGGAGTGCGGACGTGTGCATGTCGAGCTCCGAGAAATCACGCCTATTCGTGTGTGTGCAGGATGGTGAACCTAGGAAGTGACATACCAGAGTAATGCTTGTAACTCAGTGATCAGTTTAGTGTACTGTGTGTGACTATGCGACAGAGGCACGAGCAGCTATGAGGCTGTTAGGATCCACACGACATGGTGAAGCAAAACGAAACCACCGGCGTAACGGTCCATAGCCTCCAAGCGGCACGCCGATGCCATTTAAATTCGAATTCCAACGGCTGCTTAACTAAAATTTGATGTTAGAACAGCTAATCTACGAAGTGGCGCCAACAGTGATTTCAACAACTCATCGCGTGACAGCCACAGTACAACCAGACAACGCTTTGCTATTATTTGAGAAGCAGCAATAATAGTAATAATAATAATAATAGTAGTAGTAGTAGTAGTAGTAGTAGTAATAATAATAATAATAATAATAATAATAATAATAAGTGAGAACGGTGACAGAATACACACGAGTAACTTTGCCGGATCCTTCAGAAGAATCTGGCCCAAGCTTCACACCTTTGCAAAACCTTGCGACTACACCAAACCCCCTGGGGCCCAACAAAGTAACATGTCACCAATGCGGCCAGACCTTTGCTAGGCGAGGCCTCCGTAGACATGTCACAGTCAAACATGGGGGCGGGGGCACTATAACACTTCATGACGAAGCCGCGAATGAAGTCAATCCCGACCTCACGGAGTGCATCCAGGCCTTCTTCAAACATGGGAAGCTGATTCGCATTTTGCCCAAGGTGGTTAGGAAGTCGGTGGCTGACGCACTGTCAGAGGTGTGCCTAAAAGTTGCCTTGGACAACGACGACGCCGCCTGGCTTGGACTTTTCTCCTTTGCCCCAGTTGTGCTAAGGTTACCGGTAGGCTGCAGAGATACACGCTCTTTGGCAGTGGTCATTAGGAAGAAATTGGTGGAGTTCCGGCGCGGTGTTCGGCTTACAGATTTGACTCTCCTGCGGACCGCGGGCGAGTCCGGTGGTAATGTTGAACGAAAACATTCTTCTGTCTGACGCCGTGGTGTTCAGCCCGCCTTCTTCTGTCTGACGACGTTATGGTCGATGAACCAGCCGCCGCAGCGTCGCTACGGGAAAAACACCCCCCCGCGCAACTGAACTTGTGTCCGCCCTCACAACTTTTACCTTCTTCTACTTCAATCAAGGATGTTCGCTATGCGGTGGGATCATTTTCAAAGAGCTCTGGCGCCGGTCTGGATTTTATCAGACCTCGACTTCTACAGGATCTTCTCTCACCGACTCTCGGCTGCTCATCCGACGGACTTAGCAAGGCCCTCGCAAAAGTAATCGATCTACTGCGATGGGGAGCTCCGCATCCAGGGTGGTGTCCCCTAATCTTCGGAGCGAGGCTGTTCGCACTAAAGAAGATGGACGGCTCGTTTAGACCTATTGCTTGTGCATCGGTACTACGCAGGATCGCGGCAAAATTGGCAGTGAGGGACTCTAAAGATGTTATTAGCCTAGCGGTTGGGCCTCACCAGTTGGGTTTCTCCACCAAAGGGGGTGCTGAAATAATGATACACGCTACGAGGGCTTTTATTGATTCTCGACTCGATCCATCTGTGCTAGTCAAGCTTGACTTTAAAAACGCGTTTAACACCGTCAGGAAGGATCACTTGTTAAAGGTGGTCGGAGATGAGGCCCCTTCCATTTATTATCAGGTGAAATTGGCTTACGGTAATTCATCGCACTTGGTCTTGCCCTCGGCACTGCTCACTTCGGCTGTAGGGATTCAACAGGGAGATCCCCTTGCTCCCCCTCTGTTTTGTCTTGCCGTTAAAGACTTGGTTAACATACTTGAAAGTCCACTCAACCTGTGGTATTTGGACGACGGGGTCGTTGGAGGGAACATAAGTACGGTCTGTGAAGACCTAATAAAGATACTTAGTTTTGCCGCATGCAGCGGTCTGGAGCTGAACCCAATCAAGTGTGAGGTTCACATAATCGGCTCAGATACAGCTGATATCTCCGAAATACAGAATCTACTTCCAGGCTGCTGCGTAACAGACGATAACCTGGATCTACTTGGCGTACCCCTGTTTTCTCGCCAACTTGGACCGACTATCGAACGCGAGAGAAAAAAACTCGAGATTGGTCTCAACCGTCTTCCCCAGCTGGGTGCTCACCGGGGGCTGTACCTTCTGCGTTCATGCTTCTCCGCGTCGAGGCTGAACTACCTGTTCAGGGGAGTCAATACTTCAGCCTTCCCGGATCTTTTGGAGGAAATTAACTCGAAGATGGGTTTTGCGCTGGAATCTATACTCAACTTGAAGTTGCAAGACGATTCCTTAGTTCAGGCCTTCTTACCCGTAGCCAAGGGTGGACTGGGCTTGCCTGAAGCAAATTCGCTTTCAGTCGCAGCACACATCGCCTCCCTGCATTCGGCGACTAGTGGCGTTGAGTCTATTCTGGACCCCCAGGCGGTTGCGAACTTCCAGGCCACGCTTGAACAGACCCAGGACGACGCCATTGCATTCTGCGGGTCTCAACCAGAGACTCCTTCTTTTCAGCGCGCGTGGTCAGAGCTGGCAAATGACGGTCGTTTGAGCGGCCTATGGGAACGAACAACCACGGCCGCTAGCAAAGCGAGGCTACATGCAGTCTCCTCGCCCGGTGCAGGTGCATGGCTGCACGCCCTCCCGAGCCCTCAGCTGGGTACCCTCCTAGACGATGAGTCTACGCGAATACTTGTCGGGTTGAGGTTAGGAGCAGAGCTAGTCTCCCCACACCACTGCAAATACGGTGAAGAGGTCGACTCCCTAGGCCACCATGGGCTTTCCTGTCCGCAGAGTTCAGGCAGAATTGCACGCCACTCGGCCTTGAACGAAACGTTTAGCAGAGCGCTGCGATCGGCAGGGTGCCCATGCATCTTGGAGCCCCCTGGTTTAGTCCGAGACGATGGAAAGAGACCTGATGGCATGACCCTGACTCCCTTTGAGCGGGGCCAAATGCTGGTGTGGGATGCAACCGTAACCGACTCTTTAGCCCCTTAAATGGCGTGGTGCTGGGAGAGTTCGCCCTGGACCAAGCTGGTTAGCCCTAGAGAAGCAGCCAAGTGGGAAAGTATTCATGGCCTCTCTACCCACACTTGTCCTCACCCATGCGTTTTAGACCTGGGGGGCCCTGGCGGTGACTCAAAGAAGAGACGGAAGAAGAAACGACTTAATGATGGTCGAACAAAAAAGATTGATCCACTCGCTGAGACGGTGCCGCGGATGACAACGAGGCACGGGCGAATACTTCCTGACAACGTTGCATTAGATGTTCAAAGCAGCGGGGAATGCCGCTCATCGATTAGGGTACCCTTGGCAGGTGGACCAGCCCTTTAGCCTGGACCTAATGCTTTGATTGATGGCCCCAAGTGGGCTGTGCAGGAAATACAATGTTTCTTTACACTAAACAATATAGATTAGGTAGATGAATAGATATAGACGAAGAGAATGAGATAGAGCTATAGAGATTATATTTATATATGTATTAATATTATATATATATATATATATATATATATATATATATATAATATATATATTTATATATATATATATATATATATATATATATATATATATATAGTATATTTAAACGTATGTCATATATATGTGATATATGAGGAGTGAACCATCGGCGCTTTGGATTTAAACATTCACATGTATATATAATTCCTAAATAAATTATGATTTATTTATATCATACGCAGTACACTTGTATTACACAACTAGGTCAATCCCAGCAAGCATCAGTGGTGCTTGATGACAAACGTCAGTCTGCCCTGGAGTAGTCAAAGCCATTCAAAAGAAAATCCTGGACAACACGGTCGATACACTTGGCAAAGCACGCTTTCTAGCAGCCTTCACAATACAACACTCCGCATCGTTTCTGGCCTGCGGTGGGGTGGCCGTATGCGCACCTCAGGCTTGCTCCCTTTGCGACACACCGGTGTTGCCGAGGGGAGAGCATGACCTCAGCTGTTCTTGGAGCTGCGCAAGACATTCGCGCCACGCCGCGCTTAACGAAGTTATTTCAAAGGCGCTGCATTCCGCTAACGTGCCCTGCAGAGAAGAGCCAGTCGGACTGGCAACAGACTAAGCCCTACAGCCAGACGGGATGACCCTGGTTTCCTGGTCCTCCGGACGCAACTGCGTGGGACACGCTGGCGCCATCTTACAGGAATCGAGCCTAGAGATCAGCAGGCGCTGTTGCCAATTTAGCGGTGCAGCGAAAAAGTCTGAAGTATCGCGAGTTGGAGGCAACTTTTATAGTACAGCCAGTTGCGATAGAAACAATGGGGGTCATAGGCGAATCTACAGTAAGTTTCCTGAGAGAAATTGGGAAAAGAGCGGCAAGTGATAAGGATGAAAAATGGGCAGGAGAATTTCTGCGGCAGAGAATATCCATTGAAGTGCAACGTGGAAATACCAGTAGAGTGTTCTCATCAAATGTGCTCGAAATTACACTCAGTAGAGAACCACCAACCAGTGACATCACCTAGAGATCTCGAGGTGCTTTGACGCAGTCTATTGAAACTACAAATACTAGAGTACAAATGGCCTCCGGGTATTGCCACTGGTAGCGTGGTGCATTTGCGGAGGAGACACATGGGCGCACGAGTTCGATCCTCACCCTTGCAGATTTGTATTTATGGGGTCCGTCATACTGAGTAATGCAAAAGCAAATCCGTGGACGTTAAATGTTGACTGAAGGTCAGTTCTAAGAGGTGTTCTGTCCCTTAAAAATATTTATTAGTAATTGCCAGTATGGCTACTGCTTGTTCTATCTATAACTGAAGCACGTGGATTGCATCACGCTCTCCCCGACCTCTCCGGAAGCCGAATTGCTCCAGCAGAAGGGTCTTCATGATCTCGTTAGGAAATCACACGGATAGTTTGCTAAGAGTGGCTTAGACGGCGCCTAGTTCTCATACCTGGTCCCGCACTCTGTTCTTTCGGAAGAGAGCGCAGGTGCTAACTTACGGTTTCTACCTCAAAGAGCAGATTCATAGCGTCCTATACCAATGTGAGCGGGCGCTCAATCATTAGAGCCAGGCGTACCGTCTTGCAGTTTTATATAAAACCGGTCAGGTGACTCGTTGCCTGTTCGTCGCTGAGCAAGAGGTCCGTTTCCGAGGTCGAGAGGGAGAGAGAGGCCGCCTAGCGTATTTACGCTTATGGTTAAAGCATATTCTCATTTCATATGGAAGAGAAGCGGGCAAATGCTACCGCGGCAATTACGCGAACTAAGCGAACTATATTTGTACAAAGTGCACCCCTTCATCGAAGAACTATGGGACCGTTACATCTTCCAGTAAACAGTCATAAAGCAGAACAGCGCTACAAGTGACATAAACCTTGTTTTTTATGAGACCGTTTTTTCCAAACGGTATTTTTTTTAATTCAGTAATTCCTCATTAAGCTTAAAATTTCCGTAGTTACACATTTTTAACAATTGTAACAATTAAAAACATTTGCAGAATATGCTATCGCCCGTTATATATATATATATATATATATATTACGGGTAATAGTTTTGGGACGTAGCAGCACCATTGTTGCTTGCTTCTTCTGTAGAGCTAACGTAAGCTCCCTACCACGAAAATTCCTATAGCCGACTACAACAAAAAGTGAACGATGAAGTAACTGTTTGTCATGTCCCGGGAGCTGATAGACAGACGTCTCCTGTATTCCTTTTCACAATTATCTCCCGTCACTGTCGACACTGATTTTTCCTCCCACTCGGAATTTGTCGATTTCCATTGCAATCCGCTGTTCCATTCCGAAATGGAGCTCTTCCCCATGATTCCCCCATTACACAGATAATCCATAGACGGAAAAATCGTTTATGTTGCGTGTCACGTTAGTATATAAATATAGTTAATTTTCTATGCTTTTTCGCTCGCTTTTTTCCTCTCTTCAGTCATTTATTTTTTATATTCCTTCTTTCTCTAATATATATATATATATATATATATGGTGAAGGAGAAAAGGGAACAGAGAGAAAGAGATAAGGGAAGCAATACAGAAAAATGACTTCCTCTTCGCCCGACGAACGTCGCCTTTCTGCTCGAATCCATAGCGGAAAAAGGAAGAATAGAAGAGGAAATGCAATTAACAATTTTAGATTCGGTCGGAATCCATTTTCGCCCTACCTACGCTACACTCGGCCAGGCGGTTAGTTGCCACAGGGGAGTCTTGGGCAGCGACACCCCAGGCGTACACATACATTCGCACAGGGATATATATACCGTACCTGTACGTTGACAAAAACACCACACCGCACACCTAATCACAATGGGAAGCAGCGAAACGTCGCTATTTGGCCCGCACAGAGTTCGAGTCTAGTAATCAGAGTCGGCGTCATCTAATATAGAACCAGAATAGCTCTCCCTTGAGCGGCACCTGATCTCCACTATGCAAACATTGGTCTCTCATTCTCATACTTGGGCTGTAGTCATCTTTGTCAACTTCTGTCCCCCTTGAGTCGACCAGCAGAAAGGGAACATTAGTTCGTACCGGTTATTATTTGGAGACTAAAGCTACTCCAAAGTGATCTACCAGCTTGGACTTCCTCATATCGACGTTCTAGAAGAATCCGCCGGCGAGCGAATATCAAAGCCTCGCCTCCCAATTACTGCTCAGATGCGTTGTGCTACAGGACTATTTAGTACAGTCCCGCTTACTAGGACTTGTAGTGTTATAATGAAAATCTTCTATTGGCTACACATCATATATATATTTATAAATAGAACATAATTGTGATTATTTATTAATCATCTACAATACGTTTGGGTTCACACTCGGCAGTGCTCGCCTATATATATTTGCTGGTCGTGGGACAGTTACAGCGAGGAAGAGGGTTTTCTAGTAAGAGACAGGCACAAAAAATTACAGATTGATTTTCCGACGGAAGTTCGTCTGGACCTTAAAACACACGGGGTGATGCTCTATAGAGAGCCACACCAGTGCTACCGGTGTTATAGCTTGGACCACATCAAGCCGGACTGCCCCTGGGCGGCACCTTGCTGTCGCCGCTGTGGTTCCACGAACCATTCTCCGGAAAGACTGCAACCAAGCGGCGAAGTGTTGCCTATGTAAATCAAACCATGAAGCTACTTCCGGCAGTTGCCCACATCGACTTCGCCGTATGGAAGCAGCTAAAGAAGTCAGCAATACGGGTTATACTAGAGGAAGCCTGAGGCGACGCCAGTTAAGATCTGCGCACCCGTGGCCGATATTCAGCCGTCGTCCTCCTTTTCCAAGCGGTCTTTCTCTGCCGTTGTTCAGAACGGGGTTAAGGTACCCGCGGCGACACTCAAGGTTCAGCCCCCTGCTGGCACAGTGATCAAAAAGCAAAAGCAGGTCACCAATGATGTACACCAGATCAACAACATTGACAAGGTGGTGCAATGCGTCACGGAGAAAATAGTTCCAATTATAATTGACGCCATAGTCACGCAAATCGGAACAGCAATTCAAAGAGCACTTTCGACTGCTCTCCCCAGCTTGCACATTCAAGCGGCGCCACCTATAGCGCCTGGCAGCGTCTCTGAGTTGTCTTCGGACGGCTTTCGCGGCCAGCTGGAACTGGCTCTCCGCTCAGCACTTGAGTTGAGCATGGTACAGCAACCTCAGCCGGAGGCTCCACAAACGACTTCTGCAGTGACGCCGTCGCTCCATGCACTCCAGACATCGTCGCCTTCGACGAACACTGGCTACGGAACAGGTGTCAATACGGGGTCGCCTTTTTCTGGTCCTAATGACCAATAGACAACTAGACATTCGTCAGTGGACAACACCGGTGACGCACAGCAACACTGAGACGCCAACCACGACGTCGTCAACACGACTTCCGGCACCGATCTCACCGTCAACTGCCCTCACTCGCACCGTTCAACGACTGTCCGCTGTTCGCCAAAATCTCAAGATGCTCTCGATCGTTCCTCGTGGCGTGAGACCCATAGTTGCTGCCGAACTGACCAACACAATCAAGTCGATTTGCTCAGCGAATGATCTGGACTCGTGGTCTCGTCTGGCTCATTTTGCAACAACGGTCCTCAGCATCCCACGGCAAAAGGCAAAAGGAAAGTCTCTGTGTTCACTTATTCGGGACAACCTCAGTCGATTCAGGAGTCGTGCCCCACTCGATGCTGCCATCAATGCTAACCATGTCGCGGCGCCGAAGACTAACACAAACGATGATAGACAAAGAGCTCGGGTGGCACAGGCAAAACTGGCTCAGGGGGATGTTTCGGCAGCAGCGCGCATTCTTATTTCAACGGATTGGATGGCTCCACAAGACGCCAATACGCATCGCATACTTAGCGATAAGCACCCGAACATGCCAGAAACAGCGGCATACCCGGCACCGCCTTCGTGGCGTTCCATCAGCCGACCAAATCAAAATTACCCCCAGTGAAGTCCGAGCAGCAATCCAAACTTTCCCAAATAGCTCAAGTGGAGGCCCTGACGGTCTCAAGCCCAGACACCTAAAAGACCTTATTGGAAAGGGTGATCAGATCTGCCCCCTCCTTTTTGCTCTGACGGACTTCTGCAACATTGCCGTGAATGGCCGCCTACCAGGGTTCGCATTTAGTAACTTCTATGGTGCGAATCTTATAGCTTTAAAGAAAAAAGACGGTGGTCTCCGCCCGATAGCAGTCGGGAATACCCTGCGGCGGCTAGCGTGTAAAGTGCTAATCCGCAAATACATGGCGCCGATTATCGACAGGATTGCCCCCGTGGGTTGTGGAGTTAAAGGAGGCTGCGAGGCTGCTGTCCGCGCGGCAAGTGCCTTTGTAAATACTAACTCGGTGTCCAATAAGGTGCTGATAAAACTCGATTTTAAAAATGCTTTTAATTCGCTGAGAAGGGATGTAATTTTTGAAGCCGTCAAATCAAACTTTCCAGCAATGTTCCCCGCAGTCTACCAAATGTACAGGAGCCCATCCAATCTCTTTTGGGGGGAAGAGATCGTACTCTCCAGATGTGGGGTACAGCAAGGGGACTCCTGTGGCCCGGCCCTCTTCTGTCTGGCGATTTGCCAATTGCTTTCTGCTTTGGAAGTCGGAATTTAAGCCGTGGTTCTTAGACGATGGCACAATTGGAGGTACTCTTGATTCCGCCCTTAGTGATGTGGAAAAAATAATCGAGTTCGGCGTCACCTCTGGACTGCAACTAAATGCTTCAAAGTGTGAGCTTCTTGTCATCCGACTGCGTCTTTCGTGACGAGTGTTTACGCCGGGCGCAGGGCCTGCTTCCTGACATCAAGCTATGTACTCATGAAAACATCGAGCTTTTAGGAGCTCCCCTCACAACGGCCTCCGCAAAGCTCGCTCTAAATAGGAAGTGCGAGCTAATGGATCTCTGGTGTTCCAGGTTGGAATCCCTCGATGCGCATCCTGCATTATTCTTGATGCGAACTAGCCTCTCGACACCAAGGCTAATCTATATCCTTCGCTGCATAGATGCATCGGGCCAAAAGAGCATTCCACAACAATTCGACGATAAGCTGAGACAGTGCGTGAATCGGGTGTTAAATTTGAATCTGGACGGGGCAAATTGGGACTAGGCTACCCTTCCTACAACAGCCAGAGGTCTAGGAATACGACGTGCAACCGATCTGGACCAGACCGCATTCTTGGGTTCAATCACCACACTTCAGGAACTGATTATATCTATATCTCCTTCGAACGTCAAGTCCCTTCTAGAACGGCTCATGGAGTCCAAAAAAGAGGAGTTCGCCGCATATCACCGCGTGGTGCTTGACGACACACGCCAGCGTGCTCTGGATGCTGTGGTAGTCGAAGCCATTCAAAAGAAGCTCCTGGACAACACGGCTGATGCACTCGGCAAGGCACGCCTACTAGCAGCTTTCAACGATACGAGCGCAAAATGGCTTCAAGCCATCCCCTCGCCGCAGCTGGGAACGATGCTGGACAACACAACACTCCGAATCGTTGCCGGCCTGCGGTTAGGGGAGGCTGTGTGTGCGTCCCATAGTTGCTCCCTGTGCAACACACCGGTGTCGCCGACGGGAGAGCACGGCCTCAGCTGTCCTAGGAGCTGCGGAAGACATTCGCGCCACGCCGCCCTCAACGAAGTGATTTCAAGAGCGTTGCAATCGGCTAACGTACCCTGCAGAAAGGAGCCAGTCGGACTAGCAGCCTTACGTCCTGACGGAATGACCTTGGTTCCGTGGTCCTCCGGAAAGGCCCTTGTATGGGACGCAACCGTGTGGGACACGCTGGCGCCGTCTTATAGAAGCCGAGCTTCAAGATCAGCAGGTGCTGTTGCTAATTTAGCGGAGCAGCGGAAAAGTTTGAAGTACCGCGAGTTAGAGGCATCTTTTATAGTGCAGCCAGTTGCCATAGAAACATTGGGAGTCATAGGCGAATCAACAGTAAAATTTCTGAAAGAATTTGGGAAAAGAGCGGCAAGTGAGAAGGATGAGAAAAGGGCAGGGGAATTTCTGCTACAAAGAATATCAATTGAAGTGCAACGCGGAAATGCGGCTGCGGTGCTAGGTTCGCTGCCCTCAGGCAGTGGTCTATCGGGTCTGCTCTGATTACGTATTAGAATTATGCTGTGTATAATGTATAAATAAACCGGTTTTGTAAAAATTACAGAAGATAATAACAGAATTCCGATACAGAATTATTTTTGACACAAGTTAGTTAGGGGCATAAGAGAACGAAGCAGCACAAGATAGCACTACTTGTGCGACCTAAGCTACCATATTGCCACATGTAAAGGACGCACTCCTTTCTCTGGAGTTTAATTCTCTGGAGATTTATATTAGATAATAATAACGAAACACCTAGAGAATTGACCACATTTTAGCTACTAAATTTAACTCACGCACACCTGGGGCGATTAGAAGCCAACGTAATTCACAGGCGCATAAGGATCTGGTAGAGAACCTCTGTAAAAAGAGATCTCACCTGGATTCCAACCCTGACGAATCTGAGCTTCCTGGGCCTAGTCGGCTTCGATACTTTGAATCAGATGGCCCCTAGAATCCATCCCAAAAAGATATTACTATATCCAAAATACAAGCCCTCACAAACACATTTCCCAAACGCAGCATAATTTCAACAGACCTTACTCGTCTGTAAAATATAATTTGCTCAGGTGAGGACCACACTATCGCCTTAAACGACATTCTGAACAAATATTTTACACACACTGTCCGACGTCGTGCCTTTAGAGAATTACGTTCCACTGAAGCGCAAATATCTAAAAGGCAACAGCGACGTTAAGACTACGCAACCACTCGAAAACATTTTAGCCAAAACCGATCCACATGCGCTCATGAGGTGCTGGACGGCAAGCACACCATACACAACATGCAGGCTACCGAAGTTGTAGAACATTGGGCCAACACGATGACACAACCACCCCCTGAACCACTCCCTTGCCCCGTATACACTCCCAACTCTGATCTCTTCGAGGTCTCCCTCCCTATCTCCCTAAAGAAAACCCACGTAACTCTCCGCGGACCTTCTAAAGCACTAGGCTTGGACGGGAATTGTCCTTCGTCCTTCCGTAAACTCCCGTTAGAAGTAGTCTGTTGTATTCTTAACATACTATTAATTAGCGATATTGCCTCAGCTAATGAAACTGCTTGCTTAGCGTTCATCCCTAAAATTAACAATGCCACATCCCCAAGCGATCTGCGACCTCTATCTATTAGTTCATACTTACAACGAACGCTTAAGAAAATTCTCTGTAGACGCCTCCAGAACTCGATTAAGCTTCTCCCAATCCAGCGAGCGTTTCTCCCTTAAAATGGTACCTTCGAGAATCTTGCGGTTCTGACTGGTATCCTTAACAATGCCAAGTCTGCAGGACGTAAGCTCAGACTCGCCTCAATCGACCTCCGTAAGGCGTTCGACATGGTGAGTCATGACTCCGTCCTGTGGTCACTCCGGACTCGCGGATACTCGGAGGTATTCATCAATTATATCGAACGCTTGTACCTCTCATCTAAAACTCTCATCGAATTTGGACAAGAATGTCGCACATTTCGGCCAACTAGAGGTGTAAGGCAGGAAGATCCTTTGTCCCCCCGTTTATTTAATTTAGTTCTCGACGACATTCTTTTAAAATTAGACAAAAGTAATATCGGGTACCAACTAAGTGATGACTTCCGCCTTATGGGCTTAGCCTTTGTGGATGATCTCATCCTCCTAGCCTCAAAGAAACCTACTCTCCAACGGCTCTTTAATATTGCGGATCTCCTTTTGAAATCCCGAGGCCTTGAAATTAATACGAATAAAAGCTTTACCATCTCCTACCGATTTAATAGGAAGGAAGGTAAAGGTTTCATTAATACCGTACCAGAATATAACGTTGGAAATCGGCAATTGCCAGCTAAAAATATGAGCAATCGATGGAGATATCTTCGAGTCGACTTTGACAGCAATGGCAGAGTTGACTCCACCAAGGATATACTCCTTAGTCTACTCAACAGACTCACGATAGCTCCCCTTAAACCCCACCAAAGACTCATATTTTTGAAAGACTTTCTCATTCCCCGCCTCCTATATAAACTGGTCTCCGGTCCCAGACCATCTTACGCACTTCTTAGCGACCTAGGTCAAGAGATCAGAAAGGTTGTTAAGTCGAAATGGCTTAAGCTCGAAAACTCGGTGCCGAACGCCTACCTGTACACGCACACAGCACACGGCGGTCTGGACATCCCCTGCCTTCAAACATTCATTCCCAGACTCCGCCTCTCCCGCCTGACAGCACTAAAACACTCCACGCACCCTGGGGTCCAATGGATGCTAACCACCGAGCACTTCAAAAAAGATCTTGCGAAAACAAGACTTCTTTGCGAGCGCTTGGGAACCTCCATTGAGACCGCTACACAAGAGACCGATTACTGGTCTCAACAACTACACAACACGTTCGATAGGGCACATTTTAAAAAGCACACGAAACGCCCTTTGTACATTACTGAATTAAGGGTATGCCCTACCTATCTGGTAAGGAGTATTTAAACCTACTAAAGCTCAGGATCAACGCACTACCAACGCGTGCCAGATTGGCCAGGGGACGCCCGGGCTACAACAAACGTTGTAGGCACGGGTGTCATGCGCCTGAGACGTTGGCTCATGTCGCTCAGATGTGCGATACAACACATAAACAAACCTTAAAGAGACATGACGACGTCTGTGATCGCGTGGCGCGTCTTCTCCGCGAAAGGGGTCATGAGGTGGTTCGTGAGCGAGTATTCCGTCGACCGGGCGCACCGGGTCTAAAGCCCGACCTCGTAATAACAACACCTACCGAGGTCTGGGTTTTAGATGCCGAGGTTTGCGGCCCGAACCGGGACCTGGCAAAAGCGAAGCAGGACAAGATCACCAAATATGACGTCGAGTTCCTAAGAGCGGCGCTCCCCAACCCGCAAAAACCTCGCAGATTCGGATCCATCACTATCTCTATGAGTGGTGTATGAGACTCCGAATCTGCGAGGACGCTCTTGAGGCTCGGCGTCACGAAGAGGAATCTTATGGACCTCACCGTTTTAACTTTGCAAGGAACCTTGAGGATATACCGCTCGCACCGGGTCCATAAGACCGGGGCCTACCATCAAGCAAGGACACGGACAACTGATTCTTAACTTCACGTGACACTCTTTTTACCACCATTTTTATTAAGGCGAGCACTGCCGAGTGTGCAAACGTATTGTAATTGATTAATAAATCATCACAATATTTTCTATATGTACATATGTACATATATATATATATATATATCTTGTCTTTCATGGAAAGGGCTAGTTAACAGAGGATTGCCCTCTAGCGGCAATATAGCGTGGTTTAGATGACAGCATCGCTAGCTAAGCATTTGGCGAACCAGGTTTAAATTATATACATTTCTTAATTTAATTAGTTTGTTTATTTATTGAATGATTACAAAACGGCAGTGAAACACACTCCACCGCCTAAATTTTAGAGGGGCCGCTTTCTCTAAAGGATTTACGACACGGCTAGAAGAATCGACATGGCCGTTGACAAAAGGATTCGCAAAAAATTAGTTATATTGTTAGCTTTCACGTTCATTACTTCAAAAGCATAACCCTATGACCATTCACAGCGCTCACATATACATTGCGCGTTTCATTGTCTATGACAATTCGGCGACTCTGTATATATAAAAAGTTTTAGAAAAACATCTGAATAGAATGTAACGCAAAATACATATTAATATATATATATATATATATATATATATATATATATATATATATATATATATACATACAGATGAGACAGGAGGGAGCAATACGGATACAGTAATGGATGGGACTACAGGAACTATACTTTCCAAGAGAAAGAAACACATAGTAGCAGCGGAGATGGAAGGGACATCTATAGTCACAAAACGGTTGGCAATCAATGGTATCGAGAGACGGAGGTAAAGCCTGAATGAAGGATCTGGTGGCTATAGAGTTACACCTGAAAGGAACAATTTGGGCAGTTATGGGGTTATATAGAGCGCCAAGCAACGTGGAGATGAACATCTATTTAGAAGATTACTTCTTTTTTTGTGGAGTTTTAGGATAAGGGAAGGTAACATGTGTGGGAGATTGGAATGCATATAACGAACAGCTCAATGGAGAGAAGACAGAGCGAACGGAAGATTCATACAACTAGTAGAGTTAAGCGGGGTCCATTCTTGAACCTTAGACCCGCGAGTAGAAGGGAGATATACGTACACACAAGGATATAGAAAGTCATTTGTAGACTATGTACTGACAAAGCATAAAATAGCTAAATGGGGAGAGGAAATCAGAATAGATGAAGAGAAAGCATATTCTATTGGAAGTTATCATAATTGGGTTAAGGTAAGCTGGAGGGGAAAGAATAGTTTTGGGACTATGTCAGGCAGGAGAAAACAAGCATGACAACTAAGAAGCAAAATCGAACAGTAGAAGAAATGAACACCCATTACAAGCACTATTTTTCGCGACTAGTCTAACCTTGTGAAGAAAGGACAAAGCTAGCACAGAGAATACAACTACCGTTGATAAAATCAAAGGCGTGGTAAAATGAACCCAAAAACGGCTCTAGCAAAGCAATTATTATTATATTTAGAGGGGACAGACTCCCGGTAGGTTGGCGCAAGATAAGAGTTTCGCTTATTCACAAGGAGGGTATAGATAGTGACACTTTAGAGGATAGGCAACCAATCACAAATATGCTTATAACGTATTGAATATTTATGCAGATATTTAAGAGTAAGGTACCGAGTATTTTGTAACAAATAGGAAAAAGAAAACATGACAGTGCGGAATGAGGAGAGAGCTTAGGCTAGATGATCATATTTATTTTATTAAGTCTGGTTGTGGAAGCATAGAGATTGTAAGGACAAACGTCCGTGGCAGGGTTTTGAGATCTTTAAGAAGCTTATGATATGGTGGACAGAACAAAGTTGTATCAAATGTGTTGGAGATAGGTCTTGAGAGAAGCTGGAGAAGACACCAATGCTGCTGTTTGTTTATGAAATGGTAGTGTTAGGGCGGCACACTAGCGAAGTTCAAAAAATGTTAAATGCATGTAGGGAAACAGCGGATGAACTGGATAGGGTGTTTAATAAAAAGAACGTGCAATTTTAGCGTTTAAATTGATTAAAGGGAAAGGGAACTTGTATTACAGAGGAGGAAAGTAGGCTATTTAGAATTAAAATACAAGTATCTTAGGATGTCAATGACTACAGGGGATGATTATTTAGAAGAAGAAATTATATATAGGAGGATGGCTGAAAGAGGAAGGAATTCAGTAAGATGTATTGGCTTCTAGGGTTTCCATAAATATATAGTAACAAGGAAATATGGAAGAACATATATATTCTAGGATTGGCATTTGCTAATGCTGCTCTGGTCCAGAGCGCGGGGTAGGGAAGAAATTGAAAGCAGTAAAAAGATAAGTAATCAAATTTGCATTGAAGTTTCTTGAGGGAGAAGGGGATATCAAATTTTATACAAGAGGATGTACAAAGTAAACTAAAATTTGGCATTAGTATTAGAAATGTCAAATGAAAGGTGGGTTAAACAGATGCAGCTGGTGAAGACGGCACTAAGGTTAAAAAAATGGGATTGCAGAGTAGAGTTCACAGCTAGGGAGATTGGGTACAATAAGTATCAATGGACAAGAGTAAGAGTATTAAAGAAAATGGTGAAACCGAGGGTAAAGAGCCATATACGGGCAAATGGAACTTGGACAATGGGAATGAGTCAATTGAACATTTTGTAGTAGAACGTACAGCTCTTGAGAAAGGAAAGAAAAATACCTATCAGAGGCCCTACATTTATGACCAAATGTTAGAAAGGACCAGGTCGATATTATAAAGAAGGTTGTCCCAGTAGAAGGCAATCACTCAGTAGGTATTGGATACATTGATGATGTGAATCGCATTATATATATACTGCCGTTTTAAACGTCTCTGATAAAAAAAAAATGGAACATGATACTCTGGCATGTGCATTTAGGTATGCATTTCTTGTGTGTTTTCAAGGGCTCTTTTATTGTTTTCAAAGGGTAGATAATTATATACATAAATATTCACAAAATCCTGTATTCAATATATACAATGCACAATATAAGATGCATATAGAACAATTTGCCATATAATAGGTCGAAATAGTACCTTTGCGTAATATATGTAATTGTACAGTATATAATATTATATCACTAGTTCATGGTTCTCAACATTCTTGCCATGTGCCACGAAAACATATTGTCAAATCGGTTAGATCGTGCAACTATTTTTGACGATATGGTTTGTGTACTGCGCAGATTGTTGTTGCGAATATTGAAAAAGATGAGAAGTTTATTCGACTAAGAGATTCGTGCGTACATTTTGAAATCTGCTCTCGAGTGTCGTTCTGATATAGGTACTAAGTCGAGACTGCTACGCTACTACCTTACATCTCAATGCAACACATCGAAGGAATTTAGACTAAACTTTTTCAATTGCATTAATATGTTTTTTTTCAAATACGGCCGCCAGACTTCACAGCTGTGGGCGAATTTGGGAGCTACAAGACAATTATAAAGGCGTTAACGTCGTCGTTTTAAGATCTGAGATACAGAATAAAAGTGTGCCCATGACCCCTGAGGCAGGTTAGAAGGACACACTCCATACCGACTAAAACTGTTGTTGTATCCGCACACAAAACCTCCGATTCGTAAGATAACTTGATATTCATAAAACAGTGTGCTTGTCAATATTTAAGTCAATCCGTTTCTGTAAAAGTTTAAAATGGTTTACTCTGTCAAATGCATTAAAAAATCAAAGTAAATACAATCAAATGCTTTCGTTTTGTTTATAGAAATGGCCCAATCTTGGGCCATTTTAACTAGTTGCATTGCTGTGGATTTGCCCATAATAAAGTCATGTGCTGCTAGTAAAGCACTCCCTCAGAGTGCAAGTGAAATATATGATCCACAAGTAATTTTTCAGATAATATACACGCTATTAATGATTGTGCCACAAGTCTATAGTTATCAACATTCGACTTAGATCCCTTTTTAGGTACAGGCGTAATTACGAATTATCGGAAAAATTCAGGCACAACATCATCCTCGTAGGACCTGGCATAAATTAATAAGAGTGGCTCAGTTATAACATAAGCCACTTTTTTTTATAAAATAATGATAATGGAGGGATACAATCTGAGGTTAGGCTACATTTTGATGGGAGTTGATTTATTTTCTTTAAGATATTATGTTCCGACACAAATAAATACGGACACCCTGATGACGTTGGCGGGGGGAAAGTAAGGGCTTTTGTTGGACCTGCTTGGGCCACTTAAACACAGGAAAATAATTTTTTTAAAGGCATCCGCTTTGGAGATATTATCAGTGATAAATAAATAAATAAATTAAATTAGATTAAATAGGAATAATCAATCAATACACTATATACGTGTTCTTACAATTCAAGGGGTCTAGTCTGAGTATAATCAAACTGTGGGAAGTCTGCTGTCCAAAAGAGGTATCGTAGAGTGTAACGTGGTTGATAATAAATAACATGTATAATATACTGTAGCAAAAAGTCAGCAACAACACTAACCGATAAAGTGATGAATAGCCGCTGATAGAGTTAAAATCCTGACCGGGTCTTGCATTTCATGATGCGCCCCTTCAAATAATTTAAGGCAACGCGGTTTGCAACGCGATGGGCAAGTTGGATTCTATCAACCTTTTTAAATATAAATAAACATGTGTGTGTTTGTATGTAATGTTAATTATCTTTACGGGCTACTCTGAACAGACATATGAAAAGTTCGCTACAGTAGAGCACAGCAGGACTTAAACGAGCTTTGCGGACTTTTGATATTTCTCATTTTGACCTGCAAATACTGCAACCGATTGCAGGCAAGCCGAGCAAAGTCTCCCCCCGACGGCCCTTGCCTGGTTGTGGCTTACCGTATGACCCCTCATTAGCGGTTGTCGGTAGAGTTCGAAGCGCTTACCCCTTCCGTCTTCCCTCTCTTTCGCTCGGATCAGATCCTAGTACGAGCAGATTTAGTCAAGCCAATTAATCAAGTCCATCCGCTAAGGCGGGCTCCCGCACCTCTTGCTTAGCCCTAACATTGACCTAATGAGCGAGGCCAGTGAAGCACGATTTCTCGACGATGTTTGGCATTATTTTGACCCCTGGCAAAGTATCTGACCAGATATCTCACGGGGGCTTTCGTGTCAATGTCTCGCCTTATCCTTGCTCACTCGACCATTTAATGCTCGTATTTATTATGAATGCTCCAGGAAGATGTGCACCACATCTGGACAGCACGTCCCATATGAACGCTGCTCACTATTGACGTAGCGAAAACTCTGGTAAGGTATGGTAGTCTGTGGAAAAATCGGCTTTGTCAAGCTTAGGTGAGTTTTTATGAAGCACATTGTTTCGTTCTTTCCAGTGAGCTTGAATGGCTCGCATAGCTGTTTGTCATGGCGCGAGGAAGGAAACAATGAGGAAGATATTAGATTATGTAATTATCAATTTAAAAAAGACAAGCTATTTTTGTCAGCTTTCAATGTTAACCCTAGGCCTTGTTTGTTCGCTGAAAATTTATTTTATTCTAACCGCCTACAATTATTGACATTTTTATTTACGCGATGCCTCACTTGCCGCTGCCGTCGCCATAGTCGTGTTCAGTTCTGTGCAGACCAAAGCATATTAATTGTCAATGCTAACTGCACTTAACATATGCGTGCTCAAGCATTGTGGTGCAACCGTCCTATAGCTCGCTTAAAGGCATATTAGTGATAGCCAAGACACGTAATTTGCAGAGTAACGGTTTATTTTTTGCAGGCCTGATTTTTTCTTGGCTTCTAATATGCTCGGTTGCGGGTTCGATGCTGGGCGAGGGGTCTATTTGATGTGTTCGAGCAGAGGAGTGCATGCGTAACGCGTGTAGAAAAAATGACCGGTTTTGGCTTTGCATTCCGAAGGCCAAAGACATTCCATAAAATAGTCTAAAATACGCCGATGGCTCACTGTATCTAATGAACTTGCCGATTATGCAGTTTAAGGGGGGCGGCTCTAACACACGTGAAAGTCCGATTGTGGTTGGTTGGAAAAGGTTTCGAGCTCACTTTCTTTGCTTCTTTGGTAAATGTTTTGGCTACAAACCTCGGTTTTCATTATTTTGGTAACTACTCGAATATTGTACAACATACCCTGGTTGCGCCACGCCACCATTAATTGGAATTAATGCCGCTGAGTATTTGTCTTGACCTTTCTGTTTTGTTTATCCCTCTTGGATAATCTCGTCGCTTCGTCCCCGAGCCTTGCTCTTCATTAAAAACTGATGAAGGCAACAAGGTGACTACGCTCGCTAACCGAACTGAACCTGAATCACAACGCGCGGCTGAAGGATACTGGGTCTCTCTGCAATCTGTCAACGTTACTGCTACCAAGCCGGAAGAAAAAGCCAGCTTGTTAGCCCAGCATTTCTCGTCTCTGTTTCGTGACTCACAAGGCGCGTCCACATCACCAACGTCTTCTCACATACATGGTGACAACCCGGCCACTCCACATCTCTCATCCAAGACTCGCCGCTGGTTTTCTCGGAAGAAGAAATTTTCAAGGTGCTCTCTCATCTGAAAGAGAAATGCAGCCACACTCCGATGGCATTCCACCGATCTTCTACAAGAAGTTTGCCATTTTTCTCGCCGAGCCTCTGAAACTGCTATTTGAACGCTCATACAATGATGGTCATGTACCCAACCCCTTCCGCAAATCGATAGTGACGGCTATACACAAAAAAGGCTCCAAAATGGATGTCTGCAACTATCGGCCGGTCTCTCAATGTTCCATCGCGTGCACCGTCTTCGAAAAGCTTGCGGTTGCGCACTTGGCTCGTCACTTCACCCGTAACGTTCTTCTCGATCCTGCCCAGCATGGCTTCGTCGCACATCGTTCGACGTGCACCCAACTACTGGAAATGACACAAGACTGGGCCATGAATATAAATCACAACGTCAACTTCCACTGTATATATTTCGACCAGAAGAGTGCATTCGACAGGCTTGAACACGATCTTCTTATCAATAAGTTGGTCTCGCTCGGCATCCACGCTTCCACGGTTCGATGGTTCAAAGCCTACCTATCCGGCCGCTCGTATCGCGTCAAGGTTGACAACGTCCTCGGTCGACCCTGGCCTGCCCTGTCGGGTGTCCCTCAGGGCGGATGCGCGTCTTCTCTGCTGTACGCCATTTTTATTTCTGATATACGCCGGCATGTCCCTCCTGGGGTGAAGTACCTAGAGTACGCCGACGACCTCAAGCTGTACTGCCCTGTGAATGACAGCACCTCGCACGCCCGGCTGCAAAGGGCTGTTGGCGGAATCGCCCGTTGGTGTGTCGAGAACGGAATTATTCTCTCGGCTCAGAAATGTGTCGTTCTGAAGCGTGGGTCGACTGATTTTGACTATGAGATCAATGGAACCGTTCTCCCCACGCTTCCCGTCACGAGAGACTTAGGTATACAGATCACCGCTGACCTAACTTTTAAGGAGCATGTGCACCAGCTTGTGAAATCCTCTGCAATACTTGTAAATATGTTGTTTCGTTGTTTTATTGTCAGGGATCCAGATGTACGTATATATAAAGATGTACAAAGCCATAGTTCTCTCAAGACTAATGTACTGCTCCCCGGTGTGGGAACCATACCAAAAATGCTTCCTCAATAAGCTTGAGAGCGTCCAACACAAAATGGCGGTGCAACCTCGACAGGGATGCGATCGCCAATCTCCGCCCTGTTTGTAAAACAAAATGTCTCTGCCCTCCGCATACTTCGAAAGGCAGGAATGATTGACAATTTTTTTGACATCCACTTCAACAGCCTACGTAGTGGTCACACTATTGTGCCAAAGTTATATAACCTAGTAAGTGCACTTTACTCTTCTGTGTCAAGGATCCCGCAGGCCGGAGGGTCATCTTAAGAGGGATACATATATGTAGGCACTGTCGTGCATATATGTAGAGTTTTAGTGGGTATTGTCTTAAGCCTACGGCTCGACTCTTGCCAAGCGCCAAGACTTGCTGGTGAGACTTGCTGGTTTGTGGCTGAGTCCCACACTGTCTGAGTGTGAGCATTTAGGTCTCAATCAAGCTCTTACTAAGCCTAGTCATTGCGAGATGGTCCTATTTATTCACAACCTCCGAAAAACTGACTAGAAAGTTTGACTGTACTACTTACAAGGTCCGCAAGGCCAAAATTGTTTGGTTAATCCTGTAGGTGACTATTGACACAACTGAGCTTAATCTTTCCTAATTGAAACTATTTTGGAGATTGCTCAATTGTTACACAGCTGCTCGACGTTTTTCAGGATTTGGCTCTGGTAGGTAATAGAAATTAATCTTTACACGTCACTATTGATTAGAGTATTATTTCATTTTTTTGCGTACATTCGATAGAGTTAATCACGGAATTTTATTAACAAAGGTGGAAGGACTTGGGAGTGGCCCCCACAATTTAAACTGGTGCCGTTTATAGCTAGCTGACTGAAAATGTGTTGTTAAGGTTGGGACCGGCTATTGCTAAGAAGTGCCAATTCAGAGTACTGCAAAGCTCTCGCGAAGGTCAGCTGCGTACTTTCACTGGTGCAGTGTGTTTTATGCGAGTTTTTCTTATACGTGGCACTAAGCTTTATACCAAACAATATCACATTTTAATTGCAGGAAAATTGACGTACTATGTCCACGTTTTGATGTATTTCTGCAATAAATTGTTTTTGTTACTTCAGCGAGTTAAGGAGAGTTTTATAAAACGGGTTGCTAGTCTTTGCAATACACCTAGACGCCAAGTTGTACCTTCAACTGTCCCCGAGATTCAGCAAAATGTTGGTTTTAGAAGTTTAATGTATGTTTTTTTTTTTTGACAACACAAAGTATCTGGCTAATTCAATGTGAAGCGTAGTCTTTTTCGGAGCAGATGTTCTGCTCTCCCTACCGAAACAGCCAGCGAGATAAGATGCTGTGAATCAAAATCTTGCGCTCAAAGCTGTACTCCTAACCGATACGCCACAAGCCATGTTGGCCTACACCTCACGCGCGTTTGCTACCTAATAGAGTTGAGCCTTCCGGTTGCGTTGTGATGGGTCTCTCGCGATAGATCAGACGGCGGCCATACGTGTAATCCCTCCTGCTTTACGCCGCCTGCTTTAACGCTATCCGACCGCCGAACTAGCATTAAAAATTCCGAGACCAAAAGCGCGGATCACGTGCGGCCACTACCACCGCTATGGACCATGACGCCATGCTTCCCCACGCTCTCCCACCATCCCAGGATCTACTCGCAACTCATCGTAATCATGGCCACCGACACAGGCAACCTTAAGGCGGGCACCGAGCTATCCAAGGAGTCATCTTTTCACAGATGGAATCGTCAATCAATTCATCGTCTTTTTGCAGCTGACCTACAACTGCTGCGGGATTTCCTAGACAAGGCACGGAATAAGTCGTAACTAATCGGGCAAAAGGTTTTGTCGCCAAATGTCGCTTCGACGAATTATATGCCATATTATTTGGTTGATTTACTGCGTTACAGTCTAAGGTGGTGTCGTTGATCACTTTTCGTGCGCTAGTGTTCATGCGGTGGCCCATATGTACGTACCAGCTACGATTTTTTTCTAAGCAAGGCAAGTTGGATAAACAGATGATTGAGCTGTCTATTTGTAAATAAATTGCAACTGCTGCTTGAAGTTTATGTTAGAAGTGTACACTACGCCAAATTACCTTGACAAACTAACGAGCTTACGTTCGGTTGGTCCCGTGCACAGCGTGAAGATCTGTGCAATGACGAGACCTCGGTAAATTGAAGTGGATGCGGAGTGTCACGTGTTTTCTGAGGCATTTTTATAACGTGTGCCATGTGCAGGATTAGCTGATCAGGCCGTTATCATTAAGAACAGGTCTCTGAGCCCATACAGTGGTGCGAAAAAAAGGAAAGAAATATTCTAATTTGTAAGTTGAAGTTACTAATTGCAAAATTACTTTGCACATACGACGCATACAGATAAAGCAGTGCTGTTAATCGTATGACCAACATCAAGTTCTATCTTGTGTAGAATTGCATATAGATTGCATACCTAATGTAGACGATAATTATTCGCTACGCGGGTCGATCGTCACGACGACTATCCTTAACTATTATCGCTTTTTGGTTAAATTAAGACTAAGGTTCAATACAACGTAAACATATATACGAATAGAGGGCAAATTCTTTTGTGTCCAAGTTCTTATATATAGAATATAATGCACATTTATAATTATACCAAGATGCGAATTTATATAATTGCATCTTGAAATTGTACGAGAATATTTTAAGTTCCTTATCCCGGTATAAGAAGATGTTTTCCTCTATTCAATTCAGCAACGGTGTCATTCGGACAACAACCAGGACAGCGTTCGTGGGCTGTCGGGACCATCCTGCACTGATCGTAGTCAACGTTGGTTGTGCCTCTGAGGTTCCAGTCAAGCATTACGCACCATCATTATGTTGCTTGCCTATCTGGATCGTGTGGCCACCCGTCAGCAGTATTTTATTATAATAAGCTATCCTCGGTATTTTTCGGCGCCAGCTTTCTACGCCCAGGAGCACCAGGATTTACCCATCCCCGAGCGCTAGTACTTTTCTGTCTCCTGTCCTAAGCCATAGCGATAACCCTGTTGACAACAAGGAGCGTCAATCCTCCCTTGTAAAATTCGTACTAATCACCTGAGAGCAGAATGTGCCGTTCCTCGATTTCATCGTTAAGCCTGGCAATCTACGTCATTTGAATTGTGGTTAAATGACAAACGGGCCTTAAAACAGAAACCGATCCCAGTTTTTACCTGGTTTTGGGACCGGCCAGGCGGGTCCTCCCTAGTCTTTCGGAAACCGTCCCTCCCTTAGAAGTGACCGCTTCAAACAACTTTGCTGCTTTCTATCTTTCTCTGCTTTTTCTCCGTCAGTACCATCTTGTAGCCCTCTTTTTCTGCCCTTCAGCTCTAGTGTATTGGCCTAGCCTTAATGCACTCGTGCCGTGCATACGCCACCTTGGGAGACCCTCAGTACTTTAGCTCAGCGTTTCTTCGTCTCAGGTTTACTGTGCTGGAGCCGCTGTTGCCATCTCGCAGGGACTTTCAAGAACTTTCTTCAAACCGGATCTTTTAAGACATAATCCTGTGAATTACATTCGCGGCACGAATCATAAGGTCAATAAAATTGTTAAAATCCTGGCCTCTGTCGGCAAACGTCGCTGCAGCCCATTTACCGCCTGAAATACTTGTTTAGGCTATCAGGGCTTGTCCCCTGTTAGGCGTGTGCATATAACCCCAAAGCAGCGATGCTGCATTGAAATCCGTACTAATCTGGTTGTCGCTGCGTGTTTTCACAAGTAGTTTCAGTACCTCGAGGTAAGTAGTAAATTTCGGTTGGGCCCAGTTTGCGAAAAAATAGCAGCTATGAAAACCGCTCCGTCGTCGGCTTCCACCCAACTAAAGTCCATTCCGTGACAACTGTCGTGAACTGCGATGTCCTGTTTGTCGATGTCGTTTGTTTGTTGACTTGATCGCCGCGTCCGGTCAGTCCAAGTCCACTTCCGCTGTTATCGCTAAAGCTTCGTTTAAGAGCTCCTTCACACTTCGTCCCTTCGTATCCTTCTTGTCTTCGTTGGCGCAGGTTTTCATTTATTCTACGGCCCATAACATATGGTTGTAAGCCCAATTTGTAAGGCATGGAATTAGCGCAATCATAACGGATGTTAGTGGCTCAAAGCCTTTTATATCTTAATAATTAATCTGATACTGATTGAATTGAAGAACTGCTGATCTATAAATCAATCCTTATCTGTAGTCTACATCTTATTTCTTCAACAACTCGCAAATGTATTTTAGGAAGAAATGCAAAAAGGCTGAATAATAGCCTTGTGGCAAAAACGCACAAGTCCGTATGAGCTAGCCTATAAAAATGCCTTTAAGTCGAGCAGAGTATTCTGCACAAGCGTCACCGTTCCGCAGGGAATGACACTGGTTCAAATATGTATGAGGCAATGACCTAACACCTTTAACTGAGGACGACCCAAGCCGATTCTCCTACCGTACGATCCGATATGCCCGTTGAATGTTTCTAATGTCGAAACGCAGAATTGGATCCAATCGGCATTCTCGTTACTATGTGGCTTCGTTGCTTTCTTAACGACGTGAGCGCCAACACTAGGCCCTCCACCACTACCAAGAGCGAGATTTTCATCTCAGCTGGCCTTTTGGCGCCAATCCTTCTTCCTACGTAAATCATAGCAACGTAACTGAACAGCTGCCGCTGGCAGTTTTTAGTCGCGT
This sequence comes from Dermanyssus gallinae, assembly GCA_003439945.1. Lineage (NCBI taxonomy): Eukaryota > Metazoa > Arthropoda > Arachnida > Mesostigmata > Dermanyssidae > Dermanyssus > Dermanyssus gallinae. The sequence continues at coordinate 50,855 of QVRM01006351.1, forward strand.
CTTTGTCGTTGATCATGTTGTTGTTGTGGTTGTTGTCGTTGACGAGTGTTGGGGCTCTCATCTAGTTTGGACCTTTAAGGTTGCGCAACTCTTCGACTGTTTGCAGAAACGATGCGGTGGTATTCGACTACAAACAATTCCGGTCATATCTATTGTCAGTTGTTATCAGCTCACCGTTTCAGTCTGCAGTACGCAGACGAGCGGATGCCATAGAGCAAGATCTAGCTGCATATTTGCGTATGTCACTGGCGTGTCGTCTACGAAGGGCACTCAGCAGGAGGAGACAGGGAGGCTGCGGGGTCGATCAAGGCTACTGCGAGCATAACTTGTGTCTGTGTATCATTGCGCGCTGCAGAGGCAACTTTAATAGTCAAGAAGGGTGGCATACATTAGCTGTAGGAGATACCATGCTGCTCTACCACAGCGACTACACTTTTGTACTCTTCTAGTCATTTTCTCTCTATCTCTATCTTGCTCTTTCCTTTGAGATTTCGGTGCTTATTGATCAAAATGTCATCATATTGTGACAAGCTTCTAAGTCGTCTGAATTTTTTTCCTACGAAACACGCGTGCTCGACGCTGCTGGGCGCGCATACCTACGTAAGGTCGTAAATACGTGCCCACAAGATTCCGAGCCAAGTCCTCGTTGCAGCACGCCGTATCGGGCTTTGAACACCCCGATCACCAGCGAGGAATTCGAAGTGGTCTTTCGGAAGCCTTCGTTTAGCGTCCAACGTTTGTCCCCAGCGGCTGTGACAAAGAACTTAGGCCACATTGGCCGGCGCCGATATAGAAGCCGCGTGCCCTCCTATAGTCAGCAATCCACTAAACCTACAAACTTAGCAACGGACTAACTACGAACTCTGCCTCAATGCGGCCTTTTCCAAAGGACCGACCTCTTTGGAGATGGCATCTTGCCCTTCTCATAAGCACTCCGTATCTCCTCATCTCTCTACCCTCGTTGGAATTCTCTATCTCCCTTGTCCTCTTTGATGCAGGTTCATTATTATCAGGCCGCGCTCCTTCTTCTTATCATCATCATCGTCGTCGTCGTCGCCGTCGTTATTGTTGTTTTGGTTGCCTCGCACGCATTTTCCCTGGCTGCTTTCGATATGGCGCTAAATGCGCGATAAAAATAGAAACGCCTTTGAAGTCTGTCAGCCAGCCATTGTATCGGCTTATCATCATTCAGGTAGCGACCAACGCATAACGTGCCGTTGCGACGGTTGTGAGCGACGAGACTGCGCTCTCTGTGTGAGTTTGGTTTTATTTTGGCAACGGTTTTTCTTTCTCTTGTATCGACCTGTTGTCTGTTCTAACGAGCCCAACGGCTGGTCCGTCTGTCACCACGGTCTGCTTGCGCCTGTCCATCTGTGTCGTCGTTATTCTTGTCGTCACGTCGCTAGATATGTCTCTATATCTGAGAGCCGCTTGACAGAAGGGTCTCTCTGCGTTTGACAGCAGTTACTGGCCGACATCGGCCCGCCCCCTACTCATATGTGCGCCATGATGGGCGTTTGCTGAGTCCAGATCGTCAACTTGTGCCATACTGTAGTACCATCATCTCCTGATTTCTGCCTCGGCATGCTTTCTTCGCAAAATCCGAGCCGATCTTCGTGTGTATATCTATATATATATATATACCCCAAGAGACGAAAAAGACAACAACAGGCCTCAGCACAACCTCAGCTCCTTACTCGACGGGACCTCTTCTTCAATGTGCTAGATATGATGAGAATTTCCAGGGTCTCAATATGTGCTGTTGTATATAGCATCGAATATCTCATGCAGCTGACAGGACCGCCGATGAGGAAAAGCCAGCCGTCAACTGGCTGTGCACAAGACAATACAATAGAATGCTTGGTCGTTTTACGAAACTGCATTTTCACAATGCTTAAGTTCTCGTAAAAAATCATGGGTAAAATGAGCAAAACTTATTGCTCACCCTTGAGTCAAACTTAGTGTTAACCTTTACACATATGTGCACACACAATTTATACATTAGTGATCAGCAAATTTATGTAAACGAAAAGTCGGGTTTGACAGTGCTTTTATAAAAGTGTCCCTAAAATTGGCTTCGAGTGACTGTTTGGTGCTCCTACGCAACCGGTGATGGCAAAAAGCTGAAACACTAGAGAATTTCTTCAACAGACATATTACTCTAAATATCAGTTGACTCAACGGAGCCTTCGAAACTTAGTCTTAAACTGTATATGATGTATAGCCCGGGAATGTTTTAAATTACCTTGATGAAGCTTAAATCCAAAACAAGTGACACGCCCCATGAGATCTAATTCTACGCATTCAGTTGGGCGTGAGCGCAGTAGAAAAATCTCTAGAATACGATGTGGTTTCTGATATTTTCCGCAGAGTGATAGTGCGTCCAGTGCACGAGAAAGCAACCGCCACTGAACCCAGAAATTAGCTCCTTATCTCGCTTCGAGTTGTGTCTTGCAAACTGTTATGTCTTGCAATTTACAATGATTTGCAATTTCCGAGAAGTCATACAAACTTCCTATGCTTTTTCGGGCTGACTCTCAATGAACATTTAACGTCCGCAGGACTGCTTTCGCATTGCTTCGTAAAACGGACCCCATAAACACAAATGTGCAACGGTGGGCCTTGAACTCGCACCTATGTGTCTTCTTCGGTCGCAAGACGCACGCGAATGCGCCACGCCAAGTTGCCTATTCTACGGAACTATTATATGCAAAGTGATATTTGAAAACGTGGGGTCATTACGCCAACAAGTTTAAAGTTCTCGGTGCACGTTTCAAACGTTGTCCTTTGAGCCACACAGGGAGCAAACTGACAAGTCAGACCATCTACATAAGGAGAGCATAATAGCTTGCCACAGTTTACAGCCTATAATAATTTCATGACATCATCGTATTGAGAAATAAAATCGAAGTTTACAGCCTTCAAATGGTTTACTAGTAACTTTGCTTTGAAGGGTAACATGCAGTCTACACAGAAACGATGTGTAAATATGCACTGTTTTTGACATTTGAATAAAATTACGTTCCATTCTATTTACACAAGTGTACACGTACTGTTTACACCTTTACATAAGCTTACACAACTGCATCAATTTCAAATATTTGCATTTAGAATTTGTCTTAACACATTTTGTCGCATGTTGCATAAGAACCCTTACCAATTCCCTTACCGAGCAAGATGGTTTAGTAGCAAAGCTTTTGCCTTACATTCGGGAGGCCTGGATTCGAGACCCAGATTAGCCACTCTTAAATTGGTTTGCATGGTTTTCAATTTAGACGAGGTAAATGCCGAAGTGAATCTGCCATGACATGAAAGAAACTGTATACAAGCATTTGCCTCACGGAAAAAAACAAAAAAAATATTTGAGTGATCAAATTTATCAAGGAAAAATAGCCTAAATAAACGCCGGGCGGTCGGTTAGAGACTCTTGTTTTGTCACAAACGTGGTAAAGCTACAATTGGAGCGGCTGAGCACCGCGGTGAATTTATTTTTTACATTCTGATGAATCCCTGTTGCAAAAACTGTGATGATTTTTGGAGACAGCATTGTAGAACTCCCCTGACTGCCCTTTAACAATTTGAGACCGCTCCTATTTTTAGTACTGGTAAACGACCTTCTATCTGATATGACTCACGGACCCACGAAAATTTTCTAAGTACATAATCTGATTATCTAAGGAGTCAGGCGGCTAAGTGCAGCAAGCCTTCGCTAGGCTGCAGCTGGCCGGCTAAGATCAAGCTGGGCACAAGAAAAATCCAGTAGGCATCTTAAAATCTCCCTAGACTTATGATTAGAGGCCGTCTTAGACCTCGCTAAAAATGCTTCCCTGGAATCTGCTGACGAGCGAACAGAAGACACATAGCTTATGTGAATTGCAACCACGCAGGTCTCGGCTCAGAGAGGACGCAAAGTTGACCAAAAACGCATCCCACACCTCAGAGCCTGGTACTGCGGCAGCCACGGAGAGCTCTCCTACTACGCCACCAGGTGCTCACTGGCCATGTCCTATCATATATGGACTGGGTTTGGCAGGCAGAGTGTGCCCTCTGTTCTTCAGGTGAGTCAGACGGTGTGGAGCACATCATCTATTGCTGCACAGCACGAGAACGAGCCAGGGCTATCGCCACGCCAACGGTGCATGGTCTCCACCTGAGGGAAGTGACGGCCTCGGAAAAGGGCTAGAGGAAGAGAATGGGCAGCACTTGATTCGTCATAAGGCTAAAGAGAACCCCTTAAAGCGGAACAGGAGATAAAGGGCAGTCAGCGCCCGGACATCGCAGTTCGAGACGAGAAGCCAAGGAAAGGAAAGGAGAGGGGGAAGAGTGCAGCTAGGTCCCCAGGGCAGTCTTGACGCACCCTCTCGGACCGGACGAGCACAGGCAGGCGTATAGGGCGCTAGAAAAGTAAGGTTGAACAGCGTCAGCCTGCACCAACCGAACAGCGTCAGCCTGCACCAACCACAGAAAAAGTGTACTTATCAGCTGTTAAAACGAGTAGACTAGGTTATTAAGGCCGCAACAATCCAACACAACTAATGTACAAGCTGAACTGGTTACTACACTTGGCAACTGTCAAGCAAATAAAGAAACTTAAATGAATACCAAAGCATATTGCATGAAAGTCGCGCATTTTTCGCAGGAACCAGAAGATGCTCCACATTTATTGTTCATCGTTTCCATAAGAAGCAAACCTATTCGCAGCCTAGAACATTATCATAAGTTCTCGGTACCTCACGCCCACTCAACTTAAGTCAGGAAGAACGTAGTGTTTGCTAGTACTACAGAATTTGCGACTGCCAGACCTATGCACCTTATGCACCGTACCCAATTCATGAGACCACAATTGAATTTTTCAACTTGAAATGAGTACGAACCACTTGATCCTCGTTGGTAATGTAGTCCATCCGAAACACGCCATTCAGTAATCTGGCCGTTATCAGTTGCTGCACAGTGCACACGTGTTGCTGAAGATAACTCTACAAGGAGAATATGAATAAAATAAAATCGTCCCAACAACGACACACTTCAGGGTTATAGCCTGTGAAATGGCACAGTATATATGAGGCTGAGCAAAATGAATAACAAAAAACATGGACATATTACTAAAATGGTTATCTCACGGTGTCAACGAAATGCCAGGTTTATTAAGAGCTTAGGGAGGAGGAAGGAATACGGGTTAAGTGGGTTTGTGAATTTGAATAAAACACCAGTTGCTGATAGCTGCCCGCTACATATTTCCAAAATCTCCCATAACAGCTTTAGCTAACCGTATTCAAGTTAGTTTAGTAAACCTTAGTATGTTCAAGGCAAGGATGTACAGCAGACAGCGCAAGGTAGCTGTTAGCAATCAACTTTTTTGCCAGGCTGTCTTTTAGCCTACGTCAACAACTGTACGTTTCTGGATCCTCTCAGCTCAGACAACGAGTACACATCACCGAGAGGTGCAAAAAAGCGCTCACAGCTATGTGTGTAATAAAGAACCCTCGGCAAATATCACTTTTAAGTGTTCTCCGTATTTTCGACTCATTGCCCCAGTTGCTTCGTATGGAATATATCCAATCTGAATAGATCTCACTCTGGAGTACTTTTTTTTCTATTAAGGCAGTAACTACACCGGATGACGCGCCACATGTTAGCCTACTTGCTGTCGGGTTTGCCTCTTTTCGCCGAAGATTTTAGATCACGCTTTAATTTACCGTTGACACGCCCTTCAGTAAAATGTTGGGAACGTGGGAACAAAAAATGCGAAACATGGCGTTGCAATTTACACATTCGTGACAATAATGGATAGTTTATAGTGAAACGAGTTTGATAGTGAAAATAGTTTATAGTGACAATAGTTTATCGTGAAAATAGTTTGATCAATCAATTTTGCAGCCTACTAACGGGTAATTATATTGGAATCAGAACATATTATAGGTTCTGGCCGACAATATGTTTTAAATGAGCCGTGCTCGGTACAGCGTACCTGCCTAGTGTAGTTTTCTAACAAAGAAATAATAGATACGTTAATGGATAGGCAAAATATACTATATATTATTCTGTAAAAATTTTGATATGAGCCGATGACGTTTAATTTTGTTTTCCCATAACTAGCCAGGAAAGCACAGAAACGCTATAAAGAGCTTTTGACGTTTTAAAAATAAAGTGATCGAAATTGTCCGAAACTAGCAGCCTACAAAGTGGAACAATGCACATAGAATCAAAAAGTCCATTAAACAACTACATCACGAAGAGGACGGGCTCTGAGTAACTAAGTCTTGTAGCATCCTGGCTTGTGTAATGTAAATTAGTTATATCGACTCAGCTATAGTATATGTACTGTGCCTATTAATCAAGGTTAGTAAGACTTTTGAGAGTACCGACCCACAGGCTGACAAGGGAGCTGGGAAATAATTGCCGATTCGCGGATTACTGCTACAATTTCAGGGCAGAGCTGTCCACACTGTCGCTGCTATTGAGAGAATACTGGAAGTCCACGATATATATTATTTATTCATGTAACTTCAATATGAAATTCACTATACTTAAAGTTGTAGACAAATAGACGATAAACACGGTGTAACAGAGGCTGAAGAGAGCAAGGAGAGGTTACATAGTGGTCGCGCTCAACGCCAAAAACGCGTTTACTTCTATAAGATAGGAATTGACACAAGAGCGAGCAGGTCTTGTGGCAGCATATTGGCTAGGACCGGGAGGGTTTCGGTCAAAATCGTCTGGTATGAGCGGCGTACCTTGACTTGGCGGCGCATCGCCAACGTCCGTTGGGTCGCGCTTAGTGCTCGTGGTCGCTAGCAGTCGCCTTTTCCGGCGGCTTCCGATACACCACCTAAGGTACTTTGCATCCCTTCTGATTTCTATCGGGGGGTGGCCTAAAGTTTTCGGGCTGACCCTCAACCAAGATTTAACGTCCACGAAACTGTTTTTCACATTCCTTCATAGACAGACCCCCATGATAAATACAAATATGCAACGGTGGGGCTCGAACCCGCGGACCTATGTGTCTCCTCCTCCGGCTGCGAGGCGCAGACTTTAGCCACCACGCCACCGGGCTCGACATCGGGGGGTGGCCTGCCATCACGTATCTTGCCCCTCTTGTCTTTTTCAGGCTGTTAGGTATTCGTACATCCCCCTCAATAGTTTGTAGTAATGCTAACAGCACTTCCCTGCTGGGGGGGGGGGGGGGGAGGAGGACATGACTGGTTTTTAGTGGGTTGGAGCCCCACACTACCGGCCCACACTTGCAGTTGAGCACAATCTTGCAGCGGTGACCGTGTGTGCGTTCCGGATTTCCCAGTTAGTCCTCTCAAAAAAAAAGTATTCGTACATCGCCTATGTATTGTAGGGTGCGAGCTTTAGATAGTAGCTTTCCATCCACTAGTTCAGCCGGGTCAAGGCTTTATTGACGGCGCCCTCTAGGTGTTCTAAAATTGTTCCGTAAGGCTAATTAATGCCCGTGTGCGGTTTTTTATGTCATGCCGCCACTCACCTTGTCTATTTTGGGAATCATGAAAACCAATTTAAGAGTGGCCGGTTTGCGCTAACGGAATTATCATTTTGACGCAGGTTAGGAGTCAGGTGTAGCGTCAGATTAGAAGTCAGGTGTAGCGTCATATGGTGGTCATATTTCAATTTCAAATTTGATTTTTTGTCGCGGAACCACAATTTCACAATGCTTATCATCATCATCATCATCATCAGGTTGTTTTATTGACATGCTCTTTTACAGGCAATCTGTCACAATTTATGTCAAAGTCATATTTCATTAAGAATACCTATCGTTGGATCACCTGCATCTGTCAAGTGTAATCACAATATTATATACACACACAAACCTATATAATCTAATCTTGCACAGTGTCGACATTTTACTAATTTAAAAACTAAAAACAATTGTTTTTAGCATTTAGTTCCTTTGTTACACGTCTTCTAAAAACACCGACCCGCTCCGTATTTCGGAGGTCCTGCGAGAGCTCGTTCCATATTTTGGCAGCATGCAGGCTAGAGAATGCTGCGTTAAGGTCAACTTGCATCTGGGAACCCTGAGTTGGCCCTCATATCGCTGAGACCTGAAGGGGGTGAGTTGAGAGTTAAGACTTCGTATATAAAAATATTGAGAATGTGTATTAGCATCAATATTATCTATTTCATATTTCAACATGTTTCAATCCCTGTGAAACTAACGATTGAAATCGCTAAAACTTCTCCCATTCACAAAACATGACGCGTTTTCTTCAGCCTATTAACATATAACTAGTTTTAACCAGAGTTTTAACTCGTTACCTATTTTTTCACCCCACGTTTAAATAATCTGATTGGGGCGAGTACACGAATATCCTTGGGAAGTTTGGCCCAGATTCTCGGTAGGGTGTACGCGAGAGCATGACGGGTGAACTCCTTTAGAACTACCGGCCTCACAAATGACGTTGCACATCGAGTTGTGCGTCTAACAGCAGCTCTTATAAAAACGCAGCATCATCCGGATTAACTCCTCTATGCATCTTAAATGCAAGCAAAGCATTTTTACCTCGTAAATATCCTTAAGTGGTAAAAGCTTAAAATCTTGAAAACACTTGCGAACCGAATTGTCACGGCGCAAGTTAAAAACTTCCTGGAGGGCATCATTCTGAATGACTTCCGCCCTATGAGTTATACCCCTATTATGAATTCCCTAAATAGAGATACCATAACAAAGAATTGGTACTAATAGCACCCGACTCATTAGCCCCTTCGATGGTTGGTGCAGGTGCGGACCAAGCAGGTCATGCTTCCAGGTTAGCTGAGGCTAACAAATGCAGGAAATATTCCAGTGTGGATTATCCGCACGAATTTTGTCCGTTGGCGTTCGAGACTATGGGAACTGCAGGCCCCCTTACGCTCAAACTGATTCAACGCGTAGGCAGAAGCCTTAATCTTTCGACAGGAGACTCGAGAGCATCCGCATTCTTGCGTCAGAGGCTGTCGCTTGACATCCAACGAGGCAATGCAGCGTCTGTTCGGGGCACATTGCTGAACTGGGCTAACCCTGGTTTAGAGAACCCGTAATCACACGTTCGCACGGAGACAATTGTCCACTCCAAAGTGCTAACATAACGAACTTATATAAATAAATATCTCTCTTTTGCTGTAAAAAACTAATAGCATTTTATACACCATAAGAAGACCCTCGACTGGCACCCCGAGTTTTCGTAGACGACGAATAGATGAAATTACCGCATAGCATTTAGGCGTAAGAACATCTAAGTGATCATGCCATCTAAACGTCTCATGTAAAACTTTGCCCAAACATTTGATAGTAGGAGAGAGTATCACTGCCGTACCATTGAGCTTCAGCATTTGAACCTGCGTAGCATTTTTGGCAGGGTAAAACAACATGGGTCCAATTTAGGTTGCATTTATCATCAGACCGAATCTTTCAAACACAAGAACAGCATAGTGCACTACTTGCATAGCCTTCTGTACATCAGCCTGTATCGCAGATAGTTAAATACGAACAAGTAAGGTCGTATCATCCGCATAGATAATAGGCTTACAGGACCCCCTGATGCGATCTCTTCAATAATAAAGTCCATCAAAATGATAAACATAAACGGCCCTAAGATTGACCCTTGCGGCGTCCCGATGTTTACACTTTCTAAAGGCGATTCAAAACAGCCTACCTTTACTTCCCTTTTTTTTTTTTTTTTTGTTCTGGCAGATTTCGGGAATGCATGATGCACATGCGCCACTAGCAGCCTGCGTGACTAGTGTGAGACTCGCAAACCCACTAAACCCGGATTCCTCCCCACCACCCCAGGCTCGGTGTTACTTTGGCATTACATGGAAGCCGTGGGAGAGGCGTCTCTGCCGTTCTCCTTCAATCTATCCCTGACTATCATCCCGCATGTCAACCTGCGGTTAGATAGGGGGATGCCATTTTGTCATCCGTCCTGTGAGGGTGCGTCGAGACCATGAGGGCCTGGCTACCTTTACTTCCTGCTGCCTCTCCATTAGTTATGCCCTAAACAAAGACACAACAGTGCCATAACAACCAAGCATTTGTAGAAACAACGAATGATATAGGCAGTTGAAGGCGGCAGAAACATCCAAAAAGACACCGAGGAAAAGTTGGCTATTTTGGAAAGAATTGACGACCTCCTGATAGAGATGAGCGAGAGCAAGCTCCGTTGAGCGTATTCTACGAAATTCAAACTGATTTCTCAAAAAGAAACCAATCGAACTAAGATGTCCCTCGCATCTTGACTTAACCACCTTTTCAAATATTTTGGAGAGGTAGTCCACTAAAGAAATTGGACGGTAATGATTTAAATATTTTGAAGAGGTAGTCCACTAAACAAATTGGACGGTCAATCGCAATGAAAATTGCGATTCGGAAAGAGTGTGAGAACGGTTAATTTGAAACAATCGAGTCGAAAAGTTGATAACTAGCAAACGATAGACTTTATGTTTGATCCAAAATTAATTTTATCGAGAAAATACAAAACGTATCCATGCGGCAAAATTGCCTTATACTTGCAGCGCGTGACCAATACTATACATGCATAAAATATACCAGATAGAACTAATGGAATGCATAAAATATATCATTACACTTTTATTGCCAAGTATAAAAAATATATTTATGTCCACGGTATCTGCCGCTGGTGCAGTGACAATGAGATGTAAGAACAGCGACGCGCGGGCACTATCGTAGCTGATGGGAGCGCTGACCGCTTCTTTGATGTGATAATGCACTATCGTAGAAGCTAAATAATGCTTTTACCAAAATATATGGTAAAATCCAGTCCACAAAAAGGACTCGCGCCGGGCTCTATATCCAGTCAATAACTGTTGCTAAAAAACTATTGTTAACAGGATGTTTGCATGGCATCTAACTTATAGGTATAACCGTACTCAGCCTTCCTCGTAAGCCGCCGGTTTAGGCGAGGTTGTTTTCTTGCTAATGGAGCACTTATCTGTGATTGTAATAAAGCCCTCCTGCTAAAGGGTGTGTGAATGTATGGGCAGACTTGAAATAAACAATAAAATGCCGGTCTCACACCGACCAAAGTACATCTGTATTTAAACATAGAAAATGATTGTTAAAGTTGCCTAACTGACATTTATGTTCTAAAATTCGGCAATCCAGTGTAACCAGGCTATCGGCGGCTCTTTGCTAAGACCGCACAACCAAATACTATGGTCGTTTTTGATATAAAAAGTAAAAGTACGTATCTCTACGCTATTAAAATATATAAAAGCAGTACTTTATGCTTGATTAGCTTGGCCATTGTGTCAACGTATACTGCAGCTAGGCTTACATAACAATCGGGCTTTCCAAGTATGTCCGTCACATACCGTTATTGTTTACCATATCCCCTAAAACAAGTGTTGGCGATTAACAACTAACCTAATTTGTTCGAGCAACTGTTATGGTTTTGCAAACCATATGTTTAATTAGGAGAAATGGCTGCGAATTGACTTTTGCAGACTTCCATTGATCGCCTCGGCATCGCCTTATCGAGCATGCTTCCTGCATTTCCAGATAAAGGTTGCCGACCTAAGTGAAGGGCGCAACAAGCGCATGTGTGCTGAAGGGACTGGCCTCCTCAAATGTTGCGCTCTGCGAGCGCGGGTAATGGAGCGTGCTCCGATATCGTACTCGCGTAGCTCGCGTCACTCATGCCTCAGTCTAATAATAATAACAACAACAATCTTACTTGCGCTCGACATTTGAAGCGGCTGGAGCGGCTGCAACTGTGGTCACCCACAGATTGGACGCTGGAACCTTGTTAGCACATTTATTATAATAATAATAATAATAATAATAATAATAATAATAATAATAATAATAATAATAATAATTATTATTATTATTATTATTATTCTCATCTATCTACGTTTTGTTCACCCCTCAGTGCACCTTGAGCAGGAACAGTAACGACACGTTTATGTTGTATGTCACGTCCGCTAAATCATAGTGAAGTATGGCTCTACGCATGAGTGCTCGCAACGGTATACGGTGCAAAGTGCGCAAAATCACACTGCGTTATCGTCGCCTTTTTCGTTCGAATGTCTTCGAGACGCTGGGCGCAGCCAAAGACCTATCGGCTGTAGAGCAAGCGAACCTGGCTGGATTAACCTTCGTTATATAAGAATATATTGTTGCGGTACATTCGTGTATAGGTGTATCTAGTGCACAAAATTGTATCTTAAGTCAAAGTGAGTTGTTTTAGATGAACATCATCTCTCCCTCTGAGTAAGACGCAATTTGCGAGTACAATTATTGTTTTAGACACATTCCTGACCTGTACTGCCTGTTTGGCGTGACTCTCTTTCAATATATATATAGTACCAGAAAGCAATTGTCATCTTGTCGTAGTTTTAGAGCGTCTAGATTAACCAATAATCAACTCGACTAGTTTCACTATTCTTTTCTACTCCAGTTGGTCATGAAGCAATTGGCGATAGCGTCACACAGCGAACCCGCCAGTCGCATTAGCACGAGGAGACGCAACCGGCGACATAAGTCGTTTTTATTTAAACATTGTTTAGAGATCGGGTAGACATCTGATGACTGGTTGTGCTTGTTTCAGTAATACCTTAAGCGGTCTACTCAATGAGACATCTCCTCACGTGACGTAAGATGGGAATCTCTCCTGTAGGTTTCCCAGAAAAAACGCAGGATATAGCATATTTTGTTCCCTTTAGAAAGTGACGCTTTCACTATTTAAATTGCTAATTTATTCCTGAGTGCAAACCGTTTAAAGGATGCAATTTTCGTAATGGTACGGTCACGCGCTTTCCGCATCAAGACTTTCATAACCTCCTTACGCAAGAAACTACCAGAAGGCATTACAAAGTCCAACTTGACCTATACATAATATCAAATTTCATACTCAGCGGCCTTACAGAGAAGGCTTAAATCTTTAGCAAAAGCCTCAAAACGTAAATCCACACAAATTACATACCCTTAAGCTTTGCTCAAAAGCATGTGCCGCCCTGTAGACATATGGCCGGAAAGCAGATGGCAATTACGACATTGGCTCATTTTTATCATTATCAATGCTTAGAACGTGTCTTCTATGAAATATGTTATTCCATATATACTGTTGTAATTTCAGTTAAACAACTTCCGTTGTTACCAGAGTGGCAGCGTAGTCTAGGGGGCAGGTCTGCTAGACATGGCTGTCATCAAACCGCTGAGAGTCAGCGGCCATGCTACCACAAGAACTGCTGGAAAACCCTAAATGCCTCAACATGTCCGGTCATTAGTGCAGTGAAGAAATACCTCAGGGCGAGTTTCAAGCGAAGGTATACCAATATTAAAAGTTACAATACACGTACGTTTCAGGATGCTTGGGTGACTATTAAGGAGAACCTATAACCTCGCTATCAGTTGTACACAGAAGAAAACCCGTCAATTCACCCAAATATTGTGTCAATGAGAAACACAAGACCGTGTTGTATCTGTAACTATGTGTAGATTTTGTCTCTACCGGATTCAGAATGCGTAAGACGGACAGGTCCGTACTGGCTTTGGGAATGGTTATAGCATCCGGCTGATATGGCTAGGTCGACTCCAGTCAATCCACACCTCCCTCAGGTGAGCCAACCATGCAAAGCCGACTATTCATACAGTCCGCGAAAAACAAACAGCCCTCCATATTTGCCACATTACACACATTTATTATATTCAATCGTGTAAAGACTACAGCGATACATACTCATAGAGTAAAAGCGGAAACTTTCATCGACATTTGGGATCTCGGATGACTTTAAAACACGAGGTTTCTACATTTGGCACATCTACACCGCGAAAAATATACAGCGAGTGAATTTAGAGGAATAACGTCGTTTAGGCAACAACTATACTTAATACTCAGTGAACTTCCCGTTAAGTCGGATGACCTCAAAAGTGCGGTTTGGTATTGCATTGAACATGCTTTGGATGACGCCTTCACAATTGCCTTTTTGTCGTGGCTGTATACTCGTTTCGTAGACTGTATATATAAACACTTTGTTCGATTGGCGAGCATCACAAATCTCAGTATGACAATAGTGCAGTTTTGTCGACTCCCCTACTATACCACCTCGAATAAGAGGAGAGTATCGAAGACCTCCGGGGTCCGTCTGGTGTGCTTTTTCGCACGGTTTCCAAATGTGGCAGTTGTGTGCATGGTTTTTACTAAAAAATAATTTTAAGAACGTTATATATATATTAATTAAACGAAAGCATTTAGACTAACTTCAATCTCCGTGATGTGGGGAACTCAACACATTTTCAACGGGTTAAGAGTTCAATCCGGCACTAGCATAGACGAAACAAAAATTTATTTAGTTGCAAATTTGTGCGGAGCTTAGCGTAAATAAACAAATATGCCATGAAAAGTGATGGTTTAAAACCTGTCTTACATTTGCAAAAGACGTTGACCCTCGTCGAAACATGCGCACATCACCTTCATAGGACTTTACTTAAAAATGTGGGCGTACATCGTGGGACTCCGTGGATTGGGAAGATATTGTGCGAACAGGTCTCGCAACTCGGTCTACAAGTAAAGGTTCATTTCCGAGATATTCTTGCCGTCGGCTAAATATGGTCTCCTCATAAAGCACTCACTCAAGCAGGGGTCGTTCAGCAAAGGTCTCGCTGTATAAAAATATGAGTTCTCTATTACGTTGCACCTAAAAATCGCCCAGTCGCGGTATAGCCTAGAAGCAGGGATTAATGACAGTCAGATCCGGTACCTTTAAAACGAAGTTAACAAAAACTGCGCACTAGATAGTCAGGTTCGAGCCGGAAGCAATGACGTGGGAGGAACGAGCGTTCAAAGAATATCTTGGAAAAATGTTTTAACGCCATCCAACGCACCCGACCTAATAATCCTCGAGGTATCTTCATGCGCTGGTGAAGGGAAGAGCGTTCAGCTCTAAACACTGTTAATGACATGACCATTAACGCTGACAGTAGCGCGATTCAACGCCCCCACAAAGTACAAACGACGACGACGGCTCAGACACCTGACCTTTCCTCCGTGATCGCTCGATCTTGACAGCTTTCCCTTAAATAAGAAATTCTCATTTTAGAGAAGACGGTTTTCACCAACTGTGTAGTCAGTTCGAAAGGATCAAGCCAAGATATTCGTTCCGAACAACCGTTGAAAATATGGGAGATCTTTTTGTACTGCCTCGAAGGCGAACACAGGTGTGTATGTACATATACGTACATTCATACTATTGGTGCGCTCTCATAACAGGTCAACAGTGGAAATTCGCTATGTTTACACCATACTTATAAAACCAAACTGGCACAACTTGTCTTGGCTTAACAACGCAACAATTCGAACAACGTTTACCAGTCCAATACCAAGCAATGGTTCCCCACCGCGGCTGAGTTAAAACGCGCAATAATAATAATAATAATATCGGAACTGTGAGACAACGTCAAAAGTGTATGACATTTTAAAAACCTCGAAGTATACAGAAAAGCCGTAGGCCGCGGAAAAACTGCGTGCAGCCTCACCAAATATCGAGGGAGTTTTCTGTTAGCTCTGGCTCGTGTAGAAATACTGCCTATCAGTCACTGGCAGAGTGGATCCAAATACACTGCGTGAAATATGACATGGAACCGGAAACAGCAGAGCACGTGTTTGGCAATGCAACAAAGCCCTAGTGGGTGATTACGAATCTATCCGACGATTGGGAAAAATACACCATTCGTGGGGCAAAGCGAGTTTAAACGATTTAGGAGAACGGAATCATAATTATTCGCCGAAATTGCTTGCCTCGTTGAACAGAATCACATCGTATGTTAGTGGAGCCCTAGGACTAAGTTGGATCATATTGGATCTAAAGCATCATTGAAAGTACCACGATGGTTTTCAAAATTTCAAAAGCATCACTGAAAGTACCACGATGTGTTTGCGATCAAAACGACAACTACATAATGCAATTGTTTACGACCTTTGCGTATATATTTTTTAATCAAATATTAAATATATTATAGTGTGCACACATAGTGATAACGGCGTGCTACCTCATTCATTTGCAATTGATTCCCCGGCTAGTTCACATTCTCAGTAGAATAATCGCTGTTAACCCGCAGGACCGCGTATTGCCGTTACCGTTTGATGGATGGATTTATTATTTGCTAAACACATACACTTTAATGCACATGTCACCCTTTTTATCAGGGCCGCTTAGAGAGGCAGCTTATATATATATATATATATATATATATATATATATATATATATATATATTTACTAGCTTAGCTCAGCATCAGCGTATAGACTGCGTATAGACAGCATCAGCGTATAGGTATATATACCAGTGGTGGCTCTCTTCTGAGCGTAATTTCCAGTTTCTTTGATGAGGACACCTTACTGGTACAAGGTGAGCGGGAAGTGTTGCAGGTAAGGCAAAATGAGGGAACCCCGCAAGGCGACCCATTGAGCTGCGTCTCCTTCACTCTTCTGCTTGCCGATTTTGTTGATTATATTCGACAAGAGTTCCAGAAGGCCACAGTTGTGATGTACGCAGATGACATAGTGGTCGCTCATCACGACCTGGGAGCCACCAAGCGCATCACTTCTCTGGCGGAGGTGTTCCTTGTCTCAAGAGGGCTGGAAATAAACGCCATGAAGACCGAGACTATAAAATTCAGAAGAGGAGGTCGATTGGCTGCTAAAGACGTTATACGTTGCGGCGGCCAATCCTTGGAATTCGTTAACTGTTTCCGGTATCTGGGGCTTCGGCTTCATTATACTGGGACGACCTTCACTGCTCACATCGTCGAGACAGCGCGCACAGCCCTAATTTCTCTTTATGGAGAAATAGGCGATGTCCGGCGACTGTCCGTCCCGACGGCAGTGGCGCTTTTCTACCTCAAGGTTGTTCCGGCGCTGATGTTTGGTCTTGACAGAGTATGGGAACACCTCACTCGGGCAAACTTTGGTTTGCTTGAAAGGTGTTTTACAATGTACATGAAGCGAGTACTTTGCCTGTCAATGCGGGCAAGGAGCCGCTTTGTGTACCTAAGCCTGTGCACCAGTTGTTGAGATTATTCGATTGAGGTTGAAGACGCCGCGTACAGTACCATTCGAGAGCTTTATCTCGGAATGGGAAAATAAAGTTAAGCAAGTCCGACGAGAGGTCGGAGACCTGGATGTTTTCACGGCCTTTCACCTCTGGTCTGGTCTTGCGTGTGACAATCGCCACGTCTATACCAGATACATAGTTCATGGCTATCATCACCTGGTTTGTTCGAACACGAGCTTCCACGAAGAGTACACCGAGTGCGTCTGTCGACTGTGCTCTCAGGCGTGTACGAAGTTTCATGCATCTGGCTGCCTGGCCCTTGCGAAGAGATCACTGCACTGCCTCTCTCGTATAACATGCCGCAAGGAGCTGAGTGTATAATTGTATAATTGTTCATGTTATATGCATACTCAATATGAGTGAAATAAATAGGATGATGATGATACAATTGTATATATACCAGTGTAAGCGTACATTATATATATATATATATATATTTATATAGTGGTAGTGTGCGATTCGAACGTGACGGTCAGGTTAAGCGGAGCTCCAGGAAAATATAGTAAAATCCTAGTACGGAGCTTCCGTCTGCCAGTTCTTCTGTATCAGTTCGGCGCGTCTTGCTCAGGTCCACCTTTGTTTAACTAACTTGCTCTTGGAAGTGACTAATTTTTCTGTTAAACATAACTCACGTTAGCTGGCAGACAGATCTGAATTGTTCCAACAACTGAAACAGTGATTTGTCGTCTATATCACTGTCTATCGTCAATATTCTATATGTGTTGTTTTTGCCATTGTCATCTTGGCCATCACCACTGTTAACATCGACTGGGGTTAGCCAATGACTCTATTCAGTGGTATCGATTTTATACAGAGCGCGTAGCCGAGTAGGTAGCGTCACTGTCCATCAAGCGGACGGGTGGTCCCGGGTTCAAAGCCACACCGGAAGCTTTTTTTTGCGAGATTCTTGTTGAGTGAGCATACAAACACATATATATATATATATATATATATATATATATGAAACCAATTGTCATATTATAATCTTAAAAACATATATATATATATAATACAAAATCAAAATAACACATACAAAAAGAGAGAAAAAATAAAGAAAGGGTAAAAAAAATTTAAAAATTAAAACAAAGTAAAGATTTGAACAGAAAATGGATCTGTTCAATGGTGCGAGTAAGTCCCCGCCTAGGTTGAGTCAAGCTGACAACAACCCTCACTGGAGGAAAGACGACCAAGCTCCAGCAGAAACAGCCAAGGACAGGATTTCTCTGCAGGCTATATTGGGCTCTCGAGCGCGCATAACGTCAGACGTGCATATTTACGAAGAGGAGGACAAATAGGATGACGAGATCGACGCTGAAGTCGAAAAGGACCGTGAAACGGCCACCAATATGGAAAAAGAAGACAATGCCAGCGTATGCTGTGGAGATCCTTCTGACAGCTATCCTTCAAGGACAAGTACACAGAGAAAAAGACCTGCCGCCGTAGCAACCTCCCCCGAAGATCCGAGTTTGAAAGAGAGCGGCACACCTCACACGTATCACAAGAGCAAGGCCGCGAGAAAAGGCTGCGACAGCACAGAGCTTGCCGATTACGACGAGAAAGCACTTGCTGATCTCAAGGTAGTGGTTCAACATCTAAAGAACTTAATAGAAACACACAAAACAACTCAAGTGGACATAAAAGCGGCCATCACCCGCCTAGACAAAGCGGTGTGGAAATTGACAATTAAACACAAAACAGACTGGCCGCAGTCTGTGTTCAGAAACACACGTTTTTCCTTGGCCAGCATAACGACCCAAAAGGACAGCAGAGTAATGCTAGTTACCAAAGGATCAGAGAAAGACAAAGCAATGCAAAATAAATGGCCGAGCAATTTCCGCTAGCCGAAAGAACCTCCAGCCTGCGGGCTGGCAGAGTTGTAGTTCTAAAAAACTGCGCACAGCTTGAGGTGGATTATGCCGAAGCCGAAGATAATCCAAAAGACTAAGAATCTGCGGTTGGCCCTGCAACCTCGTCGAGCACATTGGTAATTGGCAAATTTGGCAACTTGCACAAAAATACAGCAGAAAAGTTTTTAGTCGCTCTGAAACACTAGAAAAGGGGCATCGTCTTCAAACTCAAAGCCCCTTGGCCCTGTACATTTCCCTAGAAAGGGAATGAGATACAATTAAAAATGCAATAGAAGCATGCTGCAGAAAAACGGGATGTAAGGCTAACATCACAAAAGACGGCCTTTGCCGTGCGCAACGCGGCACTTTGCCTCCACCAGAGATGCAGCACGATACAATATCCATCCGCATAAAGACGGCTGAGGGGTGCTCCTCGCAAGACATGATTGAAAAACTACGCCCCTTTGTCCACAAACCAGAGACAGGGTAAAAATACGAACAGTCACCACAGGTAAAAATTACGATAGTTTCATGAGAGTTTTGGAGGAAAAACCAGGAAGTGGTGCAACGTTTGCTGACGTGCTGCGGCAGGGAACAGAGGGAGAAATAGACACCAGAAGATGTACTGGCCCTACCATGACAGTCGTTTTGCGAGGCATCGACCCGTTTCTAACGGCAGATAAGATTGAGAAAGAGCTGCGGGAAATACTTAGGATCCACGAAAATCCTTCATGAAAACAGAAGCTCCCAAGCCAATCAAGAACCGGGCCGGCTGGTAGTGCCTCGTCACCTTACCAAAAGACAGGGAATGCCAGCTCTTGAACAGGAAGAATTTAAGTGTCGGAGGCACTGGCTGCAGGGCTGAGGAGTGGATTACTTTCTTTACATGCTATAAGTGTCAGAAACTAGGACGCACAGCCAAGGAATGCAAAAATGTCGTTACACAGAGATGCTACAGATGCGGGATGGAAGGCCATTTTTCTAGTGACTGTAAAGAAGAACCCTCAGCTGTTACATCTGCGGTGAGAAAGGGCACAAAGCTTGCACGACCGCATGTCCCCTGTATATCAACCTTCTACAGACAAAACTGAAGAAGCGGAGGGAAGAGAAGCAGACCAGCAAACACAAGACAAAGGGGCACGGCCGAAAACCTTGATCGTGGCGCAACAGCTTTCCGAAGCCAGCATCGCAAAAGGATCCTTTGACTGGAAGATACAGGGACCTAGATGAGCGGAAAAAAGACTGACCCAGAAAAAGCCTCATACAATTTTATAATGCATAACAAAATAAACATATTCCAATACGACACTAAAAATACAAAACAAGGGTAGAGTATCAGGTTTTTTCTGGATCGACGTAAAAGGCGTAGGGAGAATATACTCCTGCGATGTAAGCACCAACTGTCCACACGAGGAGTTCGAACAACTCTTGGACAATCTCCAAGAGATTTTAACTCGGCATCGGAGATACGGGTTTTCCGGCGAACAGACAAGCGGGGCAGAACTTTTTGAGAATGGGAAGCGGCAAACGACTTATACGTTATTACCGAAGGTAAGGAAGCGACCTTCCGGCACCACAGTTATGAGTCGCACATAGAAAGAACACTCACTCAGATAAAGCGGAAGGTGTCAAGTTGGACGGTACTTGTGGAGGAGTCCTTAAAAGTCATCTCTGTGAGGAAACTCGACTAAATCTCCAAACTACTCCACCGCCTCAGTAACAGTGAAAGAGGTACAACATTTCGGATGAAGAAACCTTCAAGGAAGCACTAGCAAAGAAAATAACGCAATCCCACTTTCCCAAAACCCGGTGCAGGTCCAGGCCATCCTCGAGGAAGCGTGTGCCACCGAGGATGCACTTAAGACGGCCAGGAAAACCGCCGAAGCACTGATGGACACAGGACATTGCCGAAGCGCAAAGAATGCAACAAAGCCAGAAGAGCACTAGAGCAGACTCACCGAGACAACGAAGAGCGTATGCAGGCACCGACTAGATACAGGAGAAGCAGAGCAATCCTTAAGCGCGCCATTGCTGACAAGTGCGTGCAAGAGCTCCAAGAGCAGGTCCAAGAGGACCCATGGGGAAAACCATATAGAATTGTACGCGGTAAGAAGAAAATCGCTGTCGCGGATACCTCGACAAACAGGAAACAGCAGATATTCTTACTAAGCTTTTCCCGACTCACGACATATTCGAGAGAGCTGCCTACGAGAATACACTCCAGGTAACAGAAGACGAATCCCGGTAATCCAGCCTCTCGAGGTTCGCCTAGCGATTGACAAGCTCAAGACGGGAAAGCCCCCGGCCTTGACGGCGTCCCTCTCGCTACAGTTCTCTTACCTCCGCGATGAGAACAGGAGAGTTCCCACAAGCATGGAAACAAGTAGAAATAGTCCTTATCCCCAAAGCGAATGGAGGATCCCGGCCAATCTGTTTACTAAACGCCCTAGCCAAGGGATATGAAGCTATCATCGAAGAAAGATTCAGGCTGTTTGCGGAGGAGTGCGGACTCTTGTCACCAGCACAATTAGGCTTCCGTTAACACAGATTGGACCTAACAGCAATCTACAGGGTCCTTAGTTAAGCTGAACAGGTGCGTAAATCCACCATCTGTACAAGACAGCTAATCTTGGTCATCCTTCTGAACGTGACGAACGCCTTCAACAGCCAACCATGGGAGACCATATTAGACACGCTTGTTCACAAGGAAATTCCGCAGTACCTAGTTAAGGTAATCTATGGATACCTAAAAGATAGGTCTGTTTCAAACGGCAACGTAGTCTTCCCGATGACAGCCGGGGTACCACAGGGCTCAATCCTGGGCCCACTGTTGTGGAACCTGGCATATGACGACGTTCTGCGGCAAACCGGCCTACCCCTGGGAATAGAAATGATAGCTTACGCTGACAACTTAGCGGTGGTAGCACAGGCTACAACGGAGTATAAGCTTGATCTAAACACAAGCAAAGCTTTGCACTCGACAGCGGAATGAATGAAGGCCGCGGGGCTGGCAATCGCCCCAAAAAAAGGGAAATCATTTTCTTAACGGGCAAAAAGAGAGTTCGGCCGTTACACATACAGACAGAATAAACAATCAGATTCTTGAATTTGATCTTGAACCTTGGGATCACGTTGGACACGTCTGTGACCGGCTTATGTCAGATAAAGAAGGCTGCGGAAAAAGCACCCAAGACGGCAAACGTTATTGCCAGGATACTTCCGAATATACATGGACCGCGGGTTCGTACAAGGAAACTACAGAGAGCGGTAGCGGAGTCAATCGCGCTCTTCGGGGCTGCCGCTTGGGCCAAAAGACAGCGCCTGTGGGATATTGGCACACCCACAGAGAGCGACAAAGAAAGGGAGAAACGCCTCTATAAATAACTGGCAAGCCGAGTGGGACGTTATTCCCTTTCGTGCCCCCGGAAAGAGAAATGTGTTCGTGGAATACATCCTGTGTTCGACTCAAGCATAGGAATTTGGAGCGGAAGTAGCACAGGAGGTGCTAAAAACAAAGCATAGAAGATATAAGGAAAGACAGATTTTTTTGAGACCGGCAAAGAAAGCGCAACTCTGAATCAAACGGGTTCGCTAAGATCCATCCGCTGGGATCGAGTCCCACACAGCTCGAGATGGAAAGCAATATTTCCTACTCGTAGCGGTAGTGCGTAACTGCATTTAACCCTCCTCCATCAAAAAAAAATTATATATATATATGGATAAGGAACAGAAATCGAACCGGCGACACGCCTATTAAACCTTACAATGCAAAGTTTATATTATTACGAAACTGCGTTTGCGCAATTATATACACATGATCACACGTTTCTGCCAATTTACACATACAGTTCACAGATTTACACAAGTTTTACACATATGTATTAATTTGTATATTTTTTGAACGATGCTTGATTCGTCCGCCAAATCAATGCTAACTCAGCCCGAATATCAATCTGGATGTCATGGACGGACATGAGGCTTCGTCCAGTGGTTGCGAAATGCCTGTTGAGCTCATCAGCAATACTCTGCGGACTCTGAAGCTGTTCCCTTGCAAGTTGCAGGTCCTGCTTGCATCTTAGAATAGCATTGGAGTAGGCAGCCTTCGGTTATTGTGAGTCTAGTTTGTGGTGCCAAGTATAAGGCTTGTTGGCGTTGCGCTTAAGACATTTAGGACCAGGAGCAAATACAAATTTACGTGAGGTACCAACCGTATTATCGGCAGCGACAGCAGGGAAACACGAATTGTACTCGTAGTAGAGCTGGTTACAGAACGCATCAACGGCCGAGTCAACGTTAGCTACATTGTACACTTGTAGGCAGTTGATGCTTTGTATGCGACTACAAGACAAGGTTACGGAAGACATGTCGCAAGAACACATAAAAACTTAAGTATTGAGTACTGAGCTTGCACTTGAAGTGCATTTTAATAAGTTTTATCGATTTCCTCCGGGACAAACTTATACACAAAGACGGGCGTTTTATCTGATTTATTCAAGTAGGTATGTTACTGGCATGAGCTACATACGATGTGCCACAACAATTTGGTAAACAGTATAGAAAAATCCACGAAAACTGGTTGTACGCTGATCCTTATTATGAGGACTTGCCAGTCTTTTTGTGTCAACTTTCTCCTAGAAGACTCGCCGGCTTTAACACAGTTTAACACTCTCGCGGACGCGTATCGTTTTATTGTTAACGTCTTCACGTTTGATTTGCTATGACCGCAGTCTTGAAGTTTGCTCAACTCCTGACCCCCGATGTTGTCTTGCATTCTCATGCCCCAAATGCAGGGCTCCATATTTATGGATGAACAGGTCCTAATCACGAGCGTCCGCCCAGGCCTTGATAGCGTCCAACGTCATCCGAAGACGACATCTGTCGTCTATATTGCGATATCGACTGTAAAGTTTTACATCCGAAAAAATAGTAGTCGAAAATACTGTCGTATGTTACGTAACGTAAACTGGACAAAAACGATATATTATACTCTGAGCCGTTGTAACGTGATACGCCAAAAGCCAAAGAACACGATCTCACTGACTTACACTCGGTGTCGTTCAGTATGTCTCTATAAATCCAATAATTGCCGCGTACAAGGATAAAGTGAGGACATTCTCCACATAATTGTCATGCTGAAGAAGCTTGATCTGAGGATGCGGCTCCAGCTGAGATCGAACCCGGGTCTATTTATCACGATATTCATGAAAAAGGCAAATGTATAGCAAACTGTATATGGCTAGGGTTGCTCTTGTTCAACAATCACTGTGTTAGGCGTCAGTGACTCCCTTGTCCATAAATCCGTTTCAATTACTTATTGCATAGACTTACGTACATTGTGTTTTGGCGCGTTAATACTATTTATATCGGTTACATGTCCAATGTTATGCATCAGGCACTTTGATCGCGTGCCTGTTGCACTCGAATCCTTAACTAGCCAGTACAAACCGCTTCTGTACCAGTATTATGGCAGCATGGTCTAAGGGTGGGGCATATATCTTGACATGGCTATTATCTCGTTCATCGTGTTGCTAAAAGAATGGGTGGAAGACGAGCTCTCCGCAACCCACCTTGACAGGATTCTGCTGCAGCCTATAAGTGTCTCACCAAACGAAGTATTTTTTGGCGTGCAAAGCTGACAAGGTTACAATGCCCACTGGAGCGCCAACCTCTTTTTATGATACTAGAGACTGAGTATGCGTTAGTCCGTTCATGGCTGCTATACATAATAACCGCACGCGTCCCAAAAACCCTAGGTAACTATGGTCAGATTCAATTTTAAAGCTAATAATCCTAACCATATTGGAGATTTTCAAACTTGGTTTATTATTCCCTGGACTTCTAATCATTCCCCAGATTTCCATATCTACGCTAAGAGACTTAGAAACTCAGGGTAGCTAACGACTTTGACAGATCTACTTCAGGATGAAGGGCTTGGACTGAATGGCATGGCCGTGAGCGAGACCGGGCTAAAGAACGCTTATAATGCTGGTCATGGTATGGATCAGCTTGTTTACATGTCGCTGCGAGTTGGAGAGGAGCGGCGGCGCATTTTGGGATTTATGTGCGGTCAAATTGTACAGTACTTTCGGCGTTTTTGAACACAGTGGCGACGGTACGGTCCAGGTAGTTTGTCTTTAAGCAAAAAAATAATTCTGTTTTTGGTGGCCATAATGTTGTAAAAACTCGTAATTTTACTCACAAAAGCACTCTGCTCGATGTTCTGGAGGGCGTCGTTCGTGCAACATCTATCCTTCCTTGCTTGCAATTAGGGGACTCGAATATTAACCTCCTTAGAAAGCCTCGATGTGAGGAATATTATACATTATTCTCTTCTAGAGATTGCCGCAAATTTTATTACCGAAGTTATTCCTTCGTTATCAGGAACATGCACTGATCACCCGCTGCGACAAATTGTGACTCGCTCGGGTGCTTGGGTGGATAGGCTGTTCCAACATGGGGTAATAGCGATCATGTGCAAAATAAACTGGGACAACGATACATTTACAGGCAGAGGACGTCAATAGGCGGTGTCACTGGTCAGAAAACTGTTTCCACTATGGGGCTCATGTAATGCCGGTGCAGCTTTGTAAGCCAGAGTCACAATATAAGAGAAAAACTAAGGGGCATTGCCATTCGTCGGCGTGCATAAAAGGTTCTGCTGCCAGCTTCAGAAGTTCGTAACCATAACAGAGACCAACGGACTGGGCATGGCAAAACAAATCGGACAATATTTCGGCCTTTTGCCTGACTAAGTTCAAAGCTTTGAGCTCTCTACGCAAAATTCAGCAAAATAATCCTAGCGCTGTGAATCCAAGCCGGCTTTATCTAGCTTTCTTATTGGCTTGTCCGCACTGTGCAAATTTCACAGAACCCGCGAGTGCCGGTGATTAAGGGCCGATTCGTTCCAAAATTCAAACGCCTTTACACTGCAATCCCTGGTCGTGGCGCTGCTCGCCGCTCCGCAGCTCCAGGCCAAACACCAATGTATGTATGTATAAATACACGCGATACCAGCTGTGTCTTCAATGACATGGTCGCGCAAATGTTCCTACAAAATCAGCACGTCCTGAGAATCGAAGCGGGAGTGCGTGAAGCCACTTTCTCAAATGCGGACGGCTGTGGAGTATTTTGAAGATGCGGGAAGAAATCGTGCATGACCGCTCGTGCTACATTCATTTGTTGTCAATGCGTTCAGCCAAATAGAGTCTTCATCCTTAATTTAGTTGGATTCTATTTTTGTCACGTGCAGCTGTTGCCGCTGCTACTGCTGATGCGTAGTCGCCGTCATGTGGGCCGTTTGATTTTCTAGGTCAAATGGATCACAATGTAAACGTTTGTTGTTGTTCTTATTGTTGTTGGTCGTTTCTGGTTGAATCGTTTTTACATTAACAAAATCTGGCTATAAACGAAACAGCCCATTAAGTTCCGAAGAGCAAAATCGAAATTCTTTGCACCAAAGTGTGCAGGAAATCCCTGAAACTTCATGATAAACCTATAATAACATACATGGAGTATGTGTAATTACAAAACTGCCAATTGTAACCGTAGTCAATCTTTCCGAATTAAAGTGGTAGTTCTGTGCATAATGCGGTAATCGTTTTTACATGAACAAAATCCGGCTATAAACGAAACATCCCAGTTAGTTCCGAAGAGCGAAATCTAAATCCTTTGCACCAAAGTGTGCAGCAAATCCCTGAAACTTCATGATAAACCTATAATAAAATACATAGAGTATGTAAAATTACAAAACTGCCAATTGTAACCGTAGCCAATCTGTCCGAATTAAAGTGGTAGTTCTGTGCATAATGCGGTGAAGGAAGAGACATACTGTTTATAGGAAATACTAGTAGTCTGTTTTGCCTTTATTCGTGCAGAGCAATTGCCCTTGACGCGCTAAAACGAAAAAGTAAAAAAGGTTATGCAAAATATAATTCGACAAAATATTCCCTAAAACGCCTCTGCTACAAAACGAGGCTCATTCATCAAACGATTGTTCAAAATTACAAAGACTTAAAGCATGGATCACATAACTAATAACCCTTAATTTTTCCAGCAATCAAATAGTGCTATATTTTCACGCATTCGCTGCCGATTAGAGTGAGTTTTGTTCCAAAGAGTTCTGCGTTGAAGCTCACCTTGGACACTCATTACAAATAAAACGGATTGCATGCTCTCTAAAATAGTATTTTGTTGTGCATGATTAATCATCATCGTATTTATTTCACTCATATTGAGTATGCATATAACATGAACAAACATGTGCATGATTAATGAAAGCTACAAAGTATATTTAACTCTTAAATTATATGCTCAAGCTTACTTGTAGTTTTGATACGCAAGAATAAACATGGCAACTGCATTAGTTTAGTAAAATTTCATGAGAAGAGTTACTCCTCTTTCAAGACTCATTTTTACCACAGTCGTTTTTGCTTTAGAGCAAGTGACATCAAAATAAACACAAAGCATGGCTATCATATTTAACAAGATTAACAACAACAGCATTTAGAACAGTACTTGTAATTCGCTCAACACAATAATTTACGAAATAGATAACATCTATCACGAATTGCAATTTTAGAAGGGATTCGAGAAGGATTCATAGTTGAACTTTGATATGGCGCTAACGATGACAAGGCCTCAGGGCGACCAGCATACACCAAACGAGTTGAGCGCACTAGCCGTAATCAGCTGATTAGCAGCAAGCAATTGGGAGTGAATCTATGGCATGAATTGATAAGACGACTAACAGAACATAATTAATAATAGCGGCGATGTTGGACGAGAAGTAGGACATTTTGAAGTTTCTGAAAATTTTGCGTGCACTTCTGTAAAAAAAGTTGTAAGCTCGTATTTTTATTTAAAGTAGGACCTAAACAATTGCACATTATACACATAGTGTATTATATTGATGCAAGTATATATCAGCCACCATGAAAAGTCGCACAGCTATATAACCGATTAGAAAAAGGCGGGCCTAAGCGGAAAGCTACGGAAACCAAAAGCTTTCCATTCCACGCTTGATGCCGCGACTGAAACAGATTTGACAAAGTCTGCATGTCCAGACGTGTTTTATGTTAACGGATACGAGTGGTTCTATGCTGGACGACGGATATATATGGTGGGCTTCCAACCGCACGAAAGCGTATTTGTCGAGGGCGAGCTAAAGATAACGAAATAATTCTCGCCTAATCTTTCGCGGCGCTCGGGGTGTTCATTTAGTGTATTTCTGCAACCTTTTATTTAAAGGCATCAGCCAACATCGATAGACCAAACCTCTTACATTACAAAATAATCTGCCAATATCTATTTGGCAATTCGCAAAAACCCCCAAAAACATGTAAATCCTGTTTGAACTGAAGTCGCCACATTACGAACGCATGGATGCAAGTCTAGTAGTTTTTTTAGATCGAATATTCTCGACACACTTATATTTACCCACACATTTGTCTTTATTTCAATTTAGTTCCTTTGTAAAGATCAAAGCGACGGCAGACACCCAAGTACAAATAGATCGCTCCGACTTGACTCACGCATTGCCCCACAATAACCAATCTCTCTGGGCAGAACCTTTAGATAGATCGTCCTGTTGTTTTTGCAGGGTTTGTGCGCTATATGCAAAATTCTATGAATTATTTCATCGACGGCAGAATGAAAGACCGTGTTTGTCTGCGCTCGTAGAGTAGTCAAGGCCGTGTTCGCCTGTCATCGGGCATAACCAACTGGTTACGCAGCGCACCTAAATAAATAATACATATGGCTACTTCTAGTCAACGACCGGAGACTATGCAAAGTATGAAAAGGAATTATCTGCATTGCAAAGCAGCCATTTGAAATGCAGGGATGTCAGGCCGTCAGAGCCTTCTCCCAAGCTATTTGGGTAACTTCAAATGGCACACCGTTTATCGTCAGATATGTTTATATCTAAGGAGAAAATAAAGAATGAGAAGAAGGAGGCAAACTAAAGCTCAAACTAGAAGTTGTTTATTTTTATGAACCAGCTTTGCGTCCGTGACTATAAGAGGCTTCAGTGTTGTCGAAAAAAGTGTAGAGCTGCACCAGGTACGGTGTGTGATAAGTTAACCTGAGCTAAGCAAGTCCGGAGCAGGTCATCGTTCCGCGGTGGCTTTAGTCTGGTAGAGTGGACTGGCGGGCCGGCAGTGTTAGCCCCATGACGAAAGATTAGTATGTTGCCATACATTTGTTGTTTGGTTGAGAGCTAGTCTTTAACTCTTTTTATAGGAATAGCCACGGTGACTCTGGCAAAGCTGTTATGGCGAATCAAAGCTTGATTATGGTTCGCTAGCCAAATTGAGTCGAGCGCGATGGCGTGATGCATTGGCTTGCAGATGAGACACATAGGCGCGATAATTAGCTACTCAAGCTTAATTTTTAAGCCCATTTTGTCCCATCAACAGCTATTAGAGCGACACTTCGATTGTGGTGGCGTGTAATTAATCGACTAGTACCTATCGGATCTAGTACTAACTCATTAGCTGCCTAGACTATAAGCTAAACGTAGTAAGCCTTCAACGAGAGTTTACAACTACCCACATGTTAATCCATATGTGGGGAGGAAACACACATACAAATGTTACTCTACAGTAGGTTTAGATATTTGTCACATGTTTTAACGTACTTAACCTATTCATCTATCTAGCACGTACGTATAACACGTACGCACGTATATTATATAAAAGTAAGCGAAATACGTTCAGTGCATTTTCTCTAGTTTGATTGCTTTACGACTGCAACAAGATGATTCGTGTGGTGAGCAATAGAATCGTGTTTTAAATCACTCTTCATCAGTCTCGAATAGGAAAATGTTTTAAATCAGTGTTCATCAGTACGTGGACGGCAGCACGGACGCTGCATGTGGACGTGGTTAAGCATATCGCTGCTTGAATAGCTTGTGCCTAGACGTGTACATAAGGTTGGCACTTGTACTGGACACTTCACCGCCCCCACGATCGGATGGCGACCGAGTTACGAGCTCGCTGCCTCTCTGCCTGGTTCGCACCAACAACTACTACTACTGAATCATTTATTCTCATGCCTTCTTTTCTGTGACAGATTGCCCGCGCCGCATTCAGTGACTTCCCGCGCTTCTTCTTCGCGGGCTACTGGGGTGGGTGGCGGCATGTTCTATTTGGTGCCATGATGTCTTTAGCTTGCTTGGCCATTGCCGCAAACCGACGATGCCTATGGCCGCGTTGCTGACCGGACGCTGCGATCCTACAATAGCCTCCGTTCCAAGAAGTCTAGTGGGAAATAAGAAGTTCGTCCCGGTCTCCAGCAGCAACAGCCACAGCAAACAGGCCGTGTCCGACGATGGCAGTGTATTATATAATATACGTGTTTTTGCAGAGCGTGGACGTTTGCCTGCCATCTATCTCGTTTCTCCACCACGTGTGTCGTTGAAGTCTGGCATTTATTCTCTGTCGTGGCTGTCTCTTTCCTTTCATCTCACTATTCCTCCTCGTCCGGCTTTCCCCCTTCTCGCTATCTCTCCTTTTCTCCGTTTCGCCCTGTCATTTCCTTTGTGTCTCTCCCTGTCCCGGCCTCTAACGCTCAGTTGGTCGATTGGTCGTGTCGCGCAGTGTGAGACCGGCTCACGAGTCACCCCTGTTTCGATATGGGAAGCTACGCTATGCAACAAAGTCTTACCTCCCTCACCTTTCTAGGATTGGCCTTGTCCTTCTTCTTACCTTCGCCTACCCTAGTACGGCCAAACCGCCGCCAATACTGCTACTACTACTACTTCGACTGCGTATCTGATCCTGGTGCATCTGCAGCGCTTGTAAAATATATATTAGCCTATTAAATCTACTATGCTATGTTTATATACCTGAATTTATGCACTTACACACCCATATATATATATATATATATATATATATATATATATTATATGTACGTGCTCAGTTCAGTTCAGAGTGCATGTTCAGCTATATTAACATAAGCTGTTTGCACAATATATATACACGGTCTATCTTAACAATATGTGCTTATTTTAAGGTTTGGTAGAACTCGGCCAGATTTTTTTTCCTAATAGAGGGAATGGGCAGAAGCGTCTTGTTTAGGAGTAAGGAGGAAATTTTTAATATTTGTAATTTTGTTTTTTTTTCAGTCTGGTTGTGCAAAATTTCCGTTTGCGGGAGAACTACGAAGGTACCGATCATACGGGCGTGTTCGGCAAAACATTCTGCTTAATCTGAATGACACCCGACGCCCGTCAGCAAAGCGAATAGCGATATTAAGAAAAGTCTTAAAAAGCCGATGTGTTGTTATCGTCTATGTTGAAGCTTTCACTTGCAGAACCATAAAATGTTGTCATTACGACTAAATATGTACGCCTAAAAGACTATTCTCAGGCAATAGCAAATTTAACATTTCCCATACATTTTCGTACTAAAGTGATGGTTACGTAGTTGCCATGTAACTAAGCTTTTTCGACAGTCATAGCTGTTTTGTATTACGTTGCAGCGTTTACGTTTTGCCAAAACGTTTCCGCCTCCTATTTCCATTGGGAAAACCTATTTTCTTGTCGAGTTCTACCAAAACTTGCAGATTCAGGTCAAAATGCTAGCAAGTATGCATGCCTTCACTTTCCGTGTGGCGGCAACTACGTAACGCAGCACTATCACTTTGGTACGAAAATGATGGGCATTAAATTTACTATTGCCCCAGAATAGTCTTCTAGGCGTACATCTTTGGCCGTAATGGCAACATTTTACGGTTCTGCACATGAAGGCTTCAACGTAAGCCACAACAGCGAATCGATTTTTTATGATTTTCCTTAATCCCGCTCTTTGCCTTTCGCTCGCTTGCGTCGGGCGTCATTCAGATTATTCGTCAGGTGTCATTCAGAACACGCCGGTATGATCAGTTCCTTTGTGCGTTGACTGGTGCTCCCGCAAACGTCGAATTTGCACAACTGCGTGGGGAAATAGAAGGTAGAATAGCCACCTTTATAAATGTCATCCTCACTCCTAAACAAGACATTTCCGTTCCCTCCTTCCATTGGAAAATATTATTTCCTTGCCGAGTTCTACCAATCCTTAAACTAAGTGCATATTGTTATGATAGGCCCTGTGTATGTCAGGATCTAGCTGCGTAACGAAAAACGCAGACACTGACAAGCACGCCGATACTTTTGAATTTGATTCTCTCGGCGGAATTCTCCACCGTACCACCGTACAGTCTCCACTCATTTGCGGCAGAAAACCTATACTAACAGTGCAGACATTGAGAAGCCGTTGATTGCAATCAGAATCTGCTTCTTGCCAGCCACTTTCGGTAACGACACAACGAGATGGTCAACGAACATTTTTAGGAATGGCCGACGCTCCAGCGGGATTGGGTTAAACAATCCTTCTCGTTTGCCGCTTCTCTTCGTATCAAACCTGTATTCAATACAGGCCCGCACCTGCTGGCCAACACAGTTTTTCATCCGCAGAACCAATAACGTTCTCTTATAATCAGCAGGGTCTTGCCTGATTATAAGAGAGGCGCATCTCTTATAATCAGGTCCATACCATAAACGTTCATGATATGGCGAACGAACGCCATATCATGACCGCCGTTCATGATATGCCGACGACAAAGATGTATTTCCGGTACTGGCGTGGTACAACGAAAAGTAACTTGCGCTTTTGGCGTGCTGCACCGTCATCGATACTGTCAACGTTTTTCCTCCTCCACACTTTATACAGAAGCTGGTTCTGCAATACGTAGCCCTGGACCAGGCATATTTCCTTCAGCTCAGAGTCACTGGCCTGCACCATTGCCACCAGTACTTCAGTACTGATGGCACTCACTCGCTTCGACATCGCAGCATCGGCAACTGTTTCTTCATCCGGCAAACGGCTTACGACTCAGGGCATCAACATGACTCATGGCCGTTCCGACGCGATGGTCACGTTAAAGTCGAACTCGACGATTTTTTCACTCCACCACCGCTATCCGCTTTGCTACTACCGATTTCTACTCGAAGTAGCCTTCAATGCAGTCGGCTACCACAGGGAAGCGTTGACCGGGAAAGGAATATAGGTCTGGTCAGCGCCCATAGCACTGCCAGCTTGTTAAGTTTCGTCGATTTAACATAATTCATCTTCGACGAAGACAGTTTACGGCTGACGGCGTAGATCATCTTCAATTGACCGTCTACCATTTGCGCCAACACCGCGCTATAGCCGACTGACGACGCGTCCGTTTGTAGCTCGGTTGGTCGTCAGCGATCAAAATCGATCAATACTGACTCGCCCGTCGGCACTTTCTTCAACGTCGTGAACGCCTCCTCCCATTCATTGCTGCTGCACTCAAACGCAACGATATTTTTGAGCTGTAAGCTTAGCGGAGCTGGTCCGGGAGCGCTCCATCCTTCTCATTCTTCTTCATTCTGGGAAGGCGGTCTTACTGGCGGACGACGGCGACATCGGGACTTGGAAGAACCCCCATGCAAAATCAAGAGCAGTATTCAGCCTCCTTACTCTCACAGCATCCAAAATATCATCGATGAGCGGTATCGGAAAACTGGGGTTCACTCACTGACGACTAAACGAAGAATAATCTTCGATTAGCCGGAAATTATTGTTCTTGCTTTTTGGCAAAATTAGACCGGGCTCGCATACATCGACATTGGTTTCTGGATCATACTAGGGCTTAAACGCTCACGGTATTAACTCTCGGCACGTCTCCCGCTTTACACACGACATTTGATATAACTTGAAGGCCACAGGCCGGCTAAACGGACACCTCCAATTTCCCCTAGAGTTATGACCCATCTGTTCCATCGAGATCGCAAAACTGAGCGCATAGTTGTTCAACAACCCGGCTATTTCACGCGAATGTCATTCGGGTACTCTCTCCAACCACGAAGTCATCACACTTTATGCGATCCCGTTGTACTTGCCAAAGCGCTGCTCCTGGGTCCTTGTTGTGGTGTAGCACCACCTCCTGACAAATTTCTTCTTCCAAGGCGGGCTCTGCCGCGCCTAATCAGTGTCCCTTTGAGCAACTTAATGTTCTCGTCACTATAGTTCAGGATCATTAGCACCGCTTGATTCACTGTCGGCGGCCTGCACGACTTCTTGGCTCTCAGTTCGACTTTGGGTACCGGTAGCAGACTGGCTACCTCCGGGTATGATTCGACGCTTAGAGTTAGAGCACATCCCCTACGGAGTCGAGCCCGCTGGCATAGTACATTCGCCTGCGCCTCGCGACCAAGGAAACACATAGGTGCGCGGGTTCGAGCCTCACCGTTGCATATTTGTATTTATGGAGACCCGTCTGTAAATCAATGTGAAAAGCAGCTTCGTGTACGTTAAATCTTGGCTGAGGGTCAGCCCGAGAAGTTGATTACATCTTTTGCGGAGGACAGGGACAAGCTCGTTTCTATCCAACAAATGCTTGCCTGGTAAAATAGCCTGGTAAAATCTTAGAGTACCGTAAACGGTCAGTCATCTGCTGCTGCTGTTACTACCACCAAGCATTTGCGACAGTGGAATGCACTAGCCGGCGCGGATGCCTCTGACGTTCTTCCGCTCGGTCGGCCAAACCGTCAATCCCATTTGCTTTGCTGCTCTGTGAAATGTACACGTTATATCTGCCCGGGTGTCCACTTTAACGGTCTACTCCGGCACCCACACTGTTTTGTTTTATCGTCCCCCAGCGGCTAGTCGGAACGCATCTCTTCTGGACGTCAACCGCCATCCACTTGACTCACACCAGCGGGAGTAAAATTTTTTGCACTGGCTAGACCGCGTTAGTTGCCTCTGAAACAATGTACCAGAGCATTTTGATCTGCTCTGCCATTCTCGTGATCATTTCGGGGCTGACTCTCAGCCAAGATTTAATGTCCATGGGACTGCTTTTCGCATTGCTTCATAGACGGACCCCCATAAATACAAATGTGCAACGATGGGGTTCGAACCCGCGCACCTATGTGTCTCCTCCGGTCGCGAGACGCAGATGCATGCCACCACGCCACCGGGCTCGACCACTCTCGTGATGAGCGTCCACAGGCTGACCGCCACTCAGTGGGTCCAGTCGCTGTTTTTGTTATTGATGCTGAGACTTCTGCTATCCTACGCCACCTATACTGGTATCACCGCGCATTTCGACGCTCTATACTCTTGCTGCTGTTGCATCAACGTCAGGGGACCTGTCTCTGTAGTGTCCCACCTATCGGCATTGATAAACGATTATAGATTTTAGGCCGGTTTAGGCATGGCGCCGTCACCTACGGTACTTTCCGCTTCAACCGCGCCGCCGATGACCATACCCCGATGCCGCGTCTGGAATTCTTTCGTTGGCGAGCAGCAATGCCCTGATACACAATTTCGAACTCTGGAAGCAGTCCGACCAACACCCTAGCCCTGACTTCTCCAGTCTACAGTGGCTTCTCCGTCTCTCTCTCTCTCTTTCGGTGTTCGAAGTAACCTAACGATTTTTGTCGTTGTTGCGTACAGGAGGCCAGCTGATCGACCAGGCGGTTTCTAGCCAACTACTAAGTGAACGCGGCTAGAAATGTTTGTTTTTACACGTCAAATGTGTACTTCACTGACGAGCAAGATTCGTGATCACCCGACGGGTTTCACCCATAATCATCCGCCGCTCTTATTCGCGATCTCACACAGCTGGATCCGCTCGTCCGCCGAGATGCTACCGCTTCCCAGGAACATTTCCATTTGGTCACCGAAGTCGCCAGCAACTTCGGCCTGCATTGCGTTTCTTTCTTCATCGCTAACTGGGCCTCATCATGGCCTCCGTTGCATCTACCATCGCCTTCACTCATTGGAACTCATCATTCCGGCTAGCATATTAGTAGTTACCGTCGTCCCGCTGCCGTTCGTGTCCATCTTTGTATCGGTACCGGTTTTGCCCCCCGATAACCCTAACCTCGTACTGCTGTCGAAACTCTGCGTGCGCGCACGGAGCTTTTACGACACGCGACGATAAATCCACGTTCACGGCGGTCGATCTCTACTCGCGTCGGCTCAACTTCACCACAGCAACAACAACCTTAGCAGTGACTCTGCCTGCGGCACCACAACTAATTTTACCTAGCACTACTCAACCGCGCACCACATGCGTGCTATAGCACAACCTTGCTGACCTTCGCCGTGGATTCGACAACCTCGTTGTGCCTCTCAGTGTTACTTCGTCTGAACCCCATTTTTGAACTATCAGGATTTAACTGGCGACGGACAACGCAGATATTGACAAGCACCCGTTTTTTCTTGGTTCGTTTTTCTCGCTGACATTCACAACCGTAATTATGATCACTATTCTCCTGGAGTTGAACAACAACTCTCTTACACGACGGCAGCCTACCACCAGCGTATCAATTACAGCAGTTACGGCAGGGTGCTTTCTTCTACCCACCCTGAGTAAAGATACAATTTTAACACTCGGCAAGAAGGAGGCGTCTTACGTGAACTGTCTTTGCTATTTCTAAGTATAAGCGTTTCAACGCAACTGTTTATAGTTATATCTAGTATAGACGTTGTGGCTCCCGTATCTGCTGAATCTGCTTACCGGAGTACATTTAGAGTCTTTACTTCCTAGTTAGCCTGGGAAGTGTTTAGGCATTATTCCACCAACAAAACAGGCAGAATGGCCGCTTCACATACAGTGCACAACGCCGCTTAACACATATTTGATGAACTGGGGTTCCTCCGGAGACAATTGAGGGTGTAACCTAATTTGGTTACGCCTTTTCCCACTAAGCCCCCGTAACGGAATAAGTCGTTGGCAGTCAAACATCCTTACCGAAATTACACGGCTTTGGTGTTCAGCATATTGATGTGCAGCGAACAAATGCTGATCGTGGCAAAATCATTACAGAGAGACCACTGCGAGTGGCCACATTGTCATCCGCATAGACAGACACGATTCTTAAAATGACTGATGCACACACTGGACAAACTAGACAGTCAAACGGATAAATAAGATGCAACAGTCAGGAAATCTCCTTCCATGTCTACATTTTTTGTTATACCTACTGAGCACATTTGCCTTCAACCAGTAACCACACTTATCAAAATGAGTAAAAAAATCAATCTAGTGTTTTTTTCGGAAGGCATGAGCTGACAATATCAGTTAGTTTAGTCGATTAAACGTAAATAGAACGTAGAATAATTCGAGGTGTATGTTGCTTCAGGAGCGTATTACGCAGTATTCATTCGACTGTAAAGTATTTTCGTGTGCAGACAAGAAGTCCACCCCTCTCGGGGATGTCGCCGCTAGCCGGCGGAGGCCGCGAATGCATTCGACATACAACGCCTCTTCCTGAAAGTCCTTCAATGGCAATACATATGCGGCCTTAAGACCCCCCCCCCCTCTCCGATACTAAATCTAATTCACCTTTTAGTCATTCACGGTTCCACTAAAGAATGCGCCGAGGCAGTTTGCTCGCTCAAACTGCTATCGATGACCCACCTAGATGGAACTTCAGTATGGAATTCCCGTTCGACAACCGTCGTCTCGACAGCAAACCCCCTTTTGAAGACCTCCAAATTCGCAACACCTGTGTGTTCGTTCTCCGCCCCTTGTAAATAAATCTTCAGCTTGCGCAGAGCCTCGTCTGCTGCCTCCCTCGTTGCTGCGGTGTCGCCTTTAACTAACGAGCTGTCAGCAATTCGACACATTCTCCCCCACGCTTATATCATCCAACTCTATCCCACCGTACAAGTAGTACAAGTAGAGTAACTGTCTCGTTTCGAAAGCAAGTGCCATTGAGCTCAACCTTCTCGCGAACCCTTCTCTGCAGAGCAAGTTTGTCGATTGCGAGCCCTTCTCTCCACAGAGCTTAACGGCAGCTTTATGCGCAGTTTCATCACATACAATTTGACAACTGTTTTTGCAAGTAACTACATGATGTCCCTATTTAAACGGGTGTGAGCAGACCACACGCACATTCGGTCACTTCAGTACACAGGCCATGCACATACATGGGTTGGTTTATTATGCACTAGATTGGCCATTGTAAAAGTTCGTCATAGGTACCGAGGCATCTGCCAAAATCATCTTCAACAGTTTAGTTACATTGTGTATTAAACCGCACAACCTCATTAAGGCGTCGTTAGCACATCGACCGACTGTTCAGTACTTCAACTCTGCCTAAACGCAAGCTAAAGCGACGCACGAGCATAGCATTGGGAGACCTAGTGCCGCTGCTGTTGTTGGGCCAATTACACGGCAAAGCCGTCACTAAATACGGATAATTAACTCACCCAACTAACAAATTAAGTTGACAATGCAGTCGTTGTTCTTAGACGATTAAGTCACGTGCACAGTACTGTAGTGAGGCAGGTTTATCGTGCTTTTGCAGGCGGCACAGTGTGTACCCATGAATTTCCAGAAAAAAAACACGTGGAGAACGTTACAATATCTTCGCCTGAAAGCACAACGCTGTGTCTACCGTCCAAGTTGCATATAGATACCACAGGCGAGGCGGCACACACACACACACAAACAGGCATTAAGGCCAGTCTTCTTTGTTGGTGGGCTTAGGGCTGGCTCAGTCTAGCGTTTCATTGGCATGGCTGTCCTTCGATCGAGCCCTCGCGTAATCCGATGCTGCAGGAGGCCTCCGACCAGCAGCCCCTACAAACTACTCGATATTTGTGGAAACGAACGTCGAAAACGAGTCAGGGCCGTTGTTTGCGAGGCTACACGTTAGGTTATGAAAGGGTTACAACTATGAAAAGAAAGTTCACTGACTAAATGGTATTCGTGTTTAACAGAATAAAAAGATACCAGAAAGATCTATTATATATATATATATATATATATATATATAATTATATATATATATATATATATATATCTATATATATATATATATATATATATAATTATATATATATATATATATATCTATATATATATATATATATATATATATATATATATATATATACAGACAATTAACCAGCCTAACCGTTTGATTTTACCGAGTGACGGCAGAGAGAGACGCGCTGAACCACGCAGCTAATGGCAAGGTACATATCGTACGTTGCGCTACAGTACCCTCAGATCTAGATAAGTGTTAGCATTTACAGGTTTGATATTTAAGATATAATGATGTATATGTTTGTATTGAACATATAATGGTGTCCCTAGAGCGGAAATAACCAAACAAATCTTCACAAATGACGTGCACCCTATCAGTGCGCGGAAGTGGTCATCAGAGCGATGCACCATATGTTACGGCGAGTGCCTTTAAACTTGCAACTCAATCGTTTTGAATCTTGCCGACATTTTCTGGTTTTGCACCGCGGACTCGTTTCTTCTGCATATAATGCGGTGCATGCGTGTCAAGTACTTTTATTACTCAGAAAAGATACGAGGTTTGCACTAAGTATTGTGAACATACGGTGAGCAGGATTACGGCGGCTACATTCGCTGCTGGCCCACAGCGTGGGAAATAAATTCCTCTGTTAGCGGCCGCAGTAGGCGGGAAAGAAACATCTGCACTTATTATTATGACATGAAGACTCTGCTTACAGAAAGTTGCGCTGGCGGGCTATAACGGACTTCTGCTGGGACGATTGAAAAAGCATCACGCATTGTTTGTATAACGGACTTCTGCTGGGACGATTGAAATAGCATCACGCATTGTTGTCTTGTTTACGTTCACCTGTAAGCCAAATGACATTAAACGTTTTGCAACGTTACTCAAACGAGTAATCACGACGTATCTTTGGCATACGCGATGCTGTAAACTTCTATTATAAACATGATCTGACCTAGGACAGAGTCTTTAAATAGACTGTAAAATCATATAACACCAAAGGCAAAATTGGGCGCGCTGGAATAGTTTTCTAAGCTGTAATCCCGGAGTGCCACCGACGTACAAAAAAAAGCTTGACAGTGGTTGGTTGAAAATTACTTAAAGTTTCAACGTTTTCTTATATTAATTTAAATTTGTAATAACGATATACCTTTAACTCTGTTTGACTGCCTTATAAATGAAATATATAATGCAATCGATTTCCTCGTTTCGGAGAACATCAAAGATAATTCCGTATGTCCAGGAAAAACAAATAGTAAGCCCAGAGAAAAACAGGCTACTGATATGGTAAGAAATACTCCCAAAGAAATCTTCTTGTTTTTAAGCGACTCCAGAATCTTATCCTACAGATAACGCCAGCGCCAGTTCTGTCGACCGCGGCTTCTGAAGTCTAGACTGAGAGAATGAGGAAAAGTTGCGTCGTTCACGATAATTCCCCACCTTGCATCTCAACAACTTTTTGTACATTTTGACCAGGTATTTAATGAGGGAAATAAGGCCAAACATGAAGCCATGATCGCACTTTTCCATTGCGTTTATACAATCGAATAACTCTAGCATTCTTTTACCTGCGAAGAAAAATTCTTATCTTACACAATCAGTTAGATATGTCCCACTAACCAGCGGTGCAGCTACTGAAAAATAAGCTAAGTTCTATATACAGCTCAACATACAAGTGAAGCCGTGATCACATCTAGTTTAGCTGTGGGTTTGTTAGTCACACAAGCTTTTTTAAAAATAAACTTCTATTTAGACGAATTTATCAGAGGCGTTTGAAATTTATATTAGTAAAACAAGTTTCTAGTTCGTGAATGTGTTTCTCTAAACCTTTATATGTTGCGATAACAAGACTGCTTGCGAGTCAATTAAACCGCATTTCTGGTACTAGCTGTACAAATTTCTGACATCGCTTCTGACGCATTTACTCACTGCTACGAAGCTCTGAATGTTTAACCTCAGTAACCGGAGAACTTGCTCCGAGTCCACATCATCTGCATGAAAAACCGGGAGTCAGCTTGTCTTCGTAATTCGTTGCTTGAACAAATGTTTATTCTCTGTAGTATGGCATCCAACATCTCCATCACGAGAGCTAGTTTCTTTCTTCTTCACAACAGAGTCTTCTAGTCTAAAGTCTGTGTGTTGTTTAGACAGTTTTCTTTCTATATATATCACCTTTTGGTATACGCTGGCACGGGCAAGAGCCCTTTCTGCAAAATGCCCTTAATTGTTACAATTGTTCAAAATGTGTATTTATAGACATTTTGAGCTCAAAGAGGAATTACTGATATATATATATATATATATATATATATATATATATATATATATATATATACAGGGTCATTAGTATCAAAATGTACTTCTTTCGAGGTTTGATAGAACTCGGCAAGAAATATTTTTTTCTTATGGAGGGAGGACGCGGAAACGTTCTGTTTAGGAGTGAGGATGAAATTTACAAAAGAAGTTTTTCTGCCTTTTTTCTTATACATAGTTGTGCGAAATCTACGTTTGCGGGAGAACCAGTTAACGCATAAAGTAACCCATTATACCAGCGTGTTCGGAGAAAACTTTCTACACCACGGAAGATACTTCACTAGCCTTCGTAGCAAAAAGCGAATAACCAGATTAAGGAAAGTCATAACAAGTCGATATGTTACGTTAACGCTTTTTCGTGAAAAATTGTAAAATTTTTCCATTACTACCAAATATGTACGTCCAAAAGACCACTCTCACGCACTAGCAAATTTAATGCCCACCATTTTCGTACCAAGGTAGTGATGCGTTACATAGTTGTCAAGTAACTAAGCTTTTTCGACAAACATAGTCGTTATGTTTTACGTGCAAGTATTTACGTTCAGAACCGCAACATTTTGCCAAGACGTTTCCGCCTCCTCCTTCCACTAGGAAAAATATTTATCTTGCCGAGTTCAATCAAGCCTCAAAATATGTACCTAATGTTTTCATACATGCTTAGTTATCTAGTATAAGCTTAGTTACTTGACAACTAGGTAACGCAGCATCATCACTTTGATACGAAAATGGTGGGCATTAAATTTGCTATTGCGTGAGACTGGTCTTGTGGACACATATTTTTGGTCGCAATGGAAAATGTTTACGATTTTTCACAAAAAAAACGTTATCGTAAGACATAACAACATATCGACTTTTTATGACTTTCCTTAACCTGGCTATTCGCTTTTCGCTACGCAAGCTAGTAAAGTGTCACCCGAATTATCCTCCGAACACGCCGATATGATTGGTTTCTTCATGCGTTGACTAGTTCTCCCGCAAACGTAGATTTTGTACAACTATGAAGAAGAAAATAAGGCAGAAAAACTACTTTTATAAATTTCATTAAACATTCTAAACAAAACGTTTCCGCGTCCTCCCTCCATAGGGAAAAATTATTTTCTTGCCGAGTTCTATCAAACCTTGAAAGAACTACATTTTGATACGAATGACCCTGTATATACATATATAAATATATATATATACATATATATATATATATATATATATATATATACTCTGTACTGTTCTGACTGCAATTTCAGTGATAAAGTAGCTCAATCTGCATGTCCTTTCGGGCTCATTATTGGATGCACTTTGCCATTATTACCTAACCACACATAAAGCTTGCTCGAATCCACAGGCCCTCAACAATTATTGCAAGAATCTCTGCAGAAGTGGGTGTCGCCCATTAGCCACTGGTCAAATAAACTAGCCATACACCTGTATCGGCGTGATAATGACACCAAACGCGTCTCCAGACTTTCGCAGATCGGTGGCAGTCAACCTGCCAATGTGTCAGCAAAGTGCCAATAACTTGGCATGCCTTCCGGAGAGCTAATTTGCGTGCAAGCGTGTTTCGACGATCATCGGCAATTAATTGAAGGTAGATGTCCATTTGGCTAATGGCAAATTGGCTACAGGCTAGAGACCAGCTGCGGCTACGATATTTATCGCCGACGGCGGCAACAAGCACTGGCTTCCATTTCGTTACCACTGTTTACCCTGCCCCCAACGACCCCATATTTTGTCCCCTTGCATCCATACTTCTTTCCATAGTACTTGTCCAAGTTGAACGCGTTTCCTCTACAACCTTGTCTGTAACCATTCACACTCCTACAAAGGCTTACAGGTATCAGTGCGTGTTAATTGTGCTTCGTGAGCATCTGCGATCTGGGGTAAAATAACAAAGCGCAATAGTGCAGGGGAGTTACTCAATTCGAAGTAATGCTATGGCAAGGCCGAGCCTGGGGGGTGGGTAGGAACACGGTTTTAGTGGGTGTGAGTCCTACACTAGTCACGCTAGCTGCTCGTGACGAAGTTGCATTAACGTTTCCAAAACCTCCCAAATAAAAAAAAAGGAACTTACTTGACTGCAAAATAACTAGAAAAGAGAAATCTCAGCATTGTGTTTCTTTATTGGTGGTAGCCCTAAAGGTGACGTTAGTTTCTTAGCACGTAGGCATCTACCAAGCAGAACAATATCTTGGTCATGGACGACAGAATTCGCTACAAAGTAGACGGTAGGGAATATACCAAATGGTGGCTCACTCTAAAGCCGCGTAGCGTTACGTAAACTCTGTCTGTACCCAACGACATGCTGGCTTCTTTCTTCGGACAGGAGAGAAGAAGGGGGAAGGGTGTGTTTGCACCTATTTGATAAGTACGGTGCCGTAGCTGATAGACGCTATCCCTCTCTCTACAATCCGACCTGAGTTGTTTGGCCAGATGTACCCCAATTAGAATCAGTCGTTCGTCAAGCAGCAATGGCCGCGGCACGGCAACCAACGGGATCTGGTTGGTTTTTGAACTGCATGAGTGTAGGTGTGGGCGCGTGCGCACCACTATCGTTGTCTCTGGTTGTTGCACCGTTGCAACAACAACAACAACAATAATAATATATCAACGAGGAGAAGCAGCAGACCGCCGACCACGGGCTCATGCCACGCGCCCAACCCGTACATCCTCATAGACGTTAGACGTTGGCTAGTGCGTATCATATAAAGAGAGATCGTAGGAGATGCCCTCGTAGCCGGCACACTGGCTGGCCGACCGACGGTCGGTCGGTATGTCTACAACGAAGACTCAAACAACCAGAGCCAGACACGTCACAGGTCGTAATCCTTGCGCGACCACCGTTGACTCCGTTGACGTGGTTGTCGTCGTCATCGTGGACAATGACGACGACGACGACGACTGTGGTGGGTAGTGGTGGCGGTAACGACGCAACGGGGGCAACGGCGGGGTGCAAAGGGGGGGTGCTGGCATTCTCTCGCCGCCAGTGGCGCGCTTGACCATAAGTGGCTTTCTTGAACCTTGTTGAGCAGCAGCAGCAATTCTGCCACCATCATCACCACAGGAAGCAGCAGGATGACGAAGAGGCCAGCGTTCGTTGAGACGAAGCCGGGTTAGAAAAGGACGATGGACAGCCAGCCAGACAGACAGACAGACAGGCCACCGGGCCGACAGGCGGCTGCCAATGGCTGTAGTGCCTGGCAGCGACGTCGATCGTGCCGGGAGCAGGTTCCCTTTCCAGCGGCGGCGACGGCGGCGGCAGCGACTACTTCCAAGTTACCCGAGCTAGAGTTTGTGCCCCCTCCTATCCCACCCCCACTTCCCCCCCCCCATTCCTCCCCCCACCCCAACCACTGCCGCCGTGGCCTCATCGTACTTCTCCCGATTCCCAGTCCGAGACCCCCATGCGCACCCCCAATTCACAGGGCCCAATTTCCCGAACGCCGCCACCGCCGAGCTCCACGCATGCGCCGCTGATCCGGCAAGCCTCAAACGCTCGCGGCAATGATGGCTGCTGCCGCTGCTGCTGCTGCTGAGGCGGCGGTGGCGGTAACGTCCGGGTGAAGGAAGAACGAATGACCGACGTACGGACGACGACGACGACGACGACAACGGCTTGGAACCAACAAGAACAAGGAGGAGATGGTCAAGAGTCAGCAGGGTTCTGTCCGAATCGGTGAACCAGCGGTGGTGACCACGAGTGAGCGCGCGAACGCGAACCAACGAATCTGTTTGTCTGTCTGCCTG
Source organism: Dermanyssus gallinae (assembly GCA_003439945.1). Classification (NCBI taxonomy): domain Eukaryota; kingdom Metazoa; phylum Arthropoda; class Arachnida; order Mesostigmata; family Dermanyssidae; genus Dermanyssus; species Dermanyssus gallinae. The sequence continues at coordinate 95,630 of QVRM01006351.1, forward strand.
CCTGCCTGTTTGCCAGTGAGCTAGTGGACTTCATCAGCGGTCGTCGTCGTCGTCGTCGCCGTCGTGTTCTTGGGCCTGGGGGCCGGGGGCAGATTGCGGCCCCTATCCGGCCGACTTCAACGGGCCAACAACGGGCATCCACCGGGCCAACAAGCTACCATCCTCACGCAGCTTCGGACCTGACTCGGATGTGTGGCGACACCCCGACAACGGCCACGAACACCTCCTGATTGGCGACAGTTACAACGGCAGAGGCGATAACAATCTTAACAACGAGGGCGATGACGATGACGATGATGACAACAACAACGACAACAACAACAACAACAACAACAATCGCTGAGGCCGCCGCGTGCACCAGTGGATAGCTGAGCTGGCTCACGTTTCGACATGCCCATAGTGCGTTCGCCCAGAGTGTCGCCACGGTCACAGTCGTTCGCATATTCGCGACACCGCCATATAAAGGACGTCGCCACCACGTCGCTGTCTTCTACCATTTTCGTCAACACTGAATCAGCCTGATGATGGGCGGCGTCGACTTTGAAGTGCAATCTTATTTGCTATCGCCACGACAGTTTTCCCACCGCCGCCGATCGCGGCGCGCCGGCGTCGTCATTGCTGCCCCAAACGGACTCAAGGAACAATGAACGAAATGCACTGCGGTTTGAGCGACGCAGCAGCAGCAGCAGCAAGAGAAACAGACAGGTCAAAGTCGATTGATCAGTGAGACGAGACAACAAAGCCCGCTGTCACAAAAGAACTCGGATTTCAAAACGAGCAGAAGAAAAACGAACTAGGAAAGCAGTATAAGGATGACGCGCTGCCGTACGCAGCCGCCGCCTCCTCCCGGCCGCCGGCCCGACTATTGTTCCACTCGGCTAACGAAGGCCGTTCAGCGCCTGAAAAGCGGCTGAGTAGCTGAATGGCTTAATTTTGGCTCATGTATAGGGCCTCAACAAGCTGGCCAAAAGCGGCGACAAGAAGCGTCATCACCGCGTGAAGAAACTGTGACATTTTTCTAGTCGAGTGTGATCATTCATCACTAGCCCACCATCTCTCCCCTGGCCACTTGTCCATCATCCTTCTGTTCTTCGCCTTTGCCACCACCTTCTTCTACTGCTTCGACTGCCATTACTAACTTTTACCACCACACACCACAACGGCAGCAATAACAACAACAACTGCAACTAGTAGTGCAACTACATATGCTACTAGTTATTCAACCACAACCGGCGCTGTCTGCCAATAGTCAATCGGCTAGCTAACCGACACGAAAATCTTCACCAGAGCCACTGTGGTTTCGACGACCGTTCATCTCGCACGCCCACCTATATTTCTCCGTCTCAAAACAAAGGTGCGTATATATTATGTGCGAGCGACTGATTCTGTGGGCGTGTGTGGGTGCGTGTGACTGCGTATATGTGTCACGGTGCCCGGCTAAAGGACATGAGCATCAAGGGTCGAAAAGATCACCCAATAAACAATTTAAGTGCAGGGGTAGCTAAGAAGGGCGACGACTTTTTTCCTAATTACTGCTGGGACGGCACATACAGCAGAGCCTTATTATTGTTAATACAACACATATAGCTGACTCATTTCTCGATCTATGGCATCTGCCTCTTGTGTTCTAGATTGGTGAATTTGATAAGGTACATCTCTAATTTTTAGCCCCAAGATGAAGCGTTCGGTGTTTACTCTAGTAACTCTAATTGCCCATATACTATCAACTGCATTCTTTAGCAGCATTTGCATGAAACAGCGCACGTTACCCCAGCTCATAGCGGGCGTTTCCCCCTAATATCGACAACATACATAGGCACAGAAAGAAAGGAACTCATATAGCTGCGCTGTTCAAGTCTGCTCTAATGCCCGTCTCGAGTTAGTTTGGTCATCACACGGCCTAGCAGGTCAAGGTGAAGAGTCCAACGTTGTGTCCAGCTACAGGCACGTTTGACTAACCGGCGTGGTGTTGCATGGTGACCGCACATATTTTTCCGTGTATTTCAATTTAGCTTGTTTTTTTTCTCTCGCACGGGCGTGCAAAATGGCCTACATTACCTTAGTGCATATGGCCGAAATATACCAGACCAGGTAGAAAAGAAAAAAAAAGCACCTAAAGCACCTAGCCTTAAAAGCACTAAAACTGTCACAACACCTAACAGAGCTTGTCACGGATTGTTACGATGATGACTATTTCTTTGTCCGGATTTCACAATTACACGTTTCTCTTAAAGACTCAAATATAATATATAAGATAACGTGACGACCACTGTGTCACGGAACTATGCGGAACAAAGTAAATCTGCTGTTGGTGAACGTTTTATATACATTAGAAAGTATAAATGTATCGATAGTCCGTAGCATCGCGAATTTTAAAACAAAAATATCTGCAGACGCTGTCAAATGGTAAGCGTTAGTATTTTTCTGGATACACTTAACTTGCGAGTGATGCATTTAAGCAATTGTTCAGCAGTATGTTCAACTACTATTTCTGTCGTTTGCTGTTTCGTTAGCGATTCCTTAAAGAGTGTTTTCGGAGACGATTTCTGTTATATAAGAATGTCCCTCCCCAAAATCTTATCGGACACTACGCATGGCAGCCTCCACGACCTGTCATTTTCAGTTGCTTTCAGTCAGTATCTCTCCCTACGCGTCTCTGAGAAGACGTTCTTCCCCCTATGTTGTTTCCTCAAGCACTCACTGCCACTCGTCTAAAAATCGCAAAGCTGGGGACCACTTTAGCGTGTTTTATATTACTCGAAATGCTTTATGTCTCTCTTTTTCATAGTTTCTTACGTGATGTATATATATATATATATATATATGAATGTGGAATAACTACACACTTCGTGGCCCGCCTCCTAGCGGCTTGTAAGCGGCCAAAAAAAATGAATTTAAAAAAAAGGATCAATGAACTCTATCGTTATTCCCATGTGCTGAACAACCGTCTGTGTGCTGTATATCTGGGTGTGCGCAACTTTGAAGGGGGTTGTTTTATCGCAACGAGGACGCCAAGTCGAGCGACCCAAGGATTGGCAAAAGCTTAGATAGATCTTCGATTCAGAAAAGCAGTCGCACCCCTTCTTCCTTTGGTCATTCTTCTTTCGTCGGAATCGCTGCCGTGATCTTCCACCGACTTTCCAATTCTGCCGTTTATGTGTCTTCTTCACTTGGCCTACTTCACTTGGTGGTCCAGCGTGCAAGTAAAGCAACTAGCTATCGAAATCACCTTACTGGCAGAGGCGGCTCGCACCCCATGTTATCTCATCACAGCCCTGGTCCCTCTCTCTCGCGCTCTCTCTCTCTCTCTTCATATATATATATATATATATATATATATATATATATATATATATGTGTGTGTATATCTCGTTGTTCGTCCAGCAGCATCGCACCAAGGATGTTCGCCCATCTTTTTATCTTGTGCAACGATTCGGTTCCGCACGCTCGATGTCCGTTTCGCCGAGAGGCGATCTGCGAGAAGCCGATCCGATTTCTGCGATGTCCATTTAAGCCGTTGATACAATTTATCATCCACCCACCATGTTCCTCTTCCAGCGCCTACCTCTGCGTACAGGCACACAAGCACCATCTTATCGCCACTGTCAATCCTTCGCCGCCGGCCAGTACACAGTAATGCCGGTGTACAGTAAGCCGAGTGTGATGGCTTGTGTAGGAAGGAATAGGATAGTCGAGATAGGTGGTTTACGTAACGCCGGCTTAATCCACTCACTAGGTACCCACTAGTATTACATCCCGTTCGCTAAAGGCGCATGCGCTCAAGGTGGTGGCGGACTGAAGAACTAAGCAAAGAAGAGCAAAAGGTCGGCTGCCAGGTCTCCTCAGCAAACACTTGTTAGGCTAAATCAGTTGGATTCATCAAACGACTACAAGCCCGACTATAACTGAAGATCATAGTTTGTTTAGATATTTGCCATCCTGCCTCTAAGTCCAGGCTACGTTGAGACTGGAGCTTCAATGAGGGACACATCCACGCGTCATGTGTACGAAATATTGGCTATTTCAGCTAGCTTCAGTCTACTTAGTCTCCCTGACGACGGCCTGGCTGGCATGCCAACGACACTAATGGCGCAAACTCGTTTTTTGGCAAGAACTTTTGAAGGCAGCTAGAGTTGAAGAGAGAGGCCTTTAGCGTCTCTGGTAGACAAAATCGAACGGAGCGAACTGCTGTCGCTGCTGCTACTGTTACTGATGCTGCTGCTTCTGTGAAATCTCCGTATTTGTCTGCGGAAATCAATAAAGGATTTTTCAGGCGGCAATAAACGACGGACTCCTAGCTCTTCTAGCCTAGCACGCCACACACATACCTAGCGGATGGTGTGTGACGGTGGTAACAATGGCCATGATTGTCTGTTGTATACGCGCCACTTGCAAATTGGGCAAAATGTCGAATAGGGCGTCGTCTGCACTATGCTTTCTGATTCTGGCTAGTGACTCGAATCGGAAACGAGTTCCCGCTCTCGACGAATATGCGGCCCGTCGGCGATTTGCGCCCGACCTTCGGGTGGAACAAAAAACGGATGGAAGGATCCAGCCATCTGTAATGATCGGTTTCACATCCCAACGTGGCGAACTCCCATGCGGGTATCAACTGCGGGGAGCAGACAATAGGGCTCAAAGCTAGAGCCAGCAACAACGTGGGACGTCTGGTGTGTGCACATTGATCAGTACTTTGCGGCGTCATTCTAAGGTATTCAACTCCAGAGTAAGCTTATATGTATCTTTCTCTATTTTTTTTACGTAATAGTAGACACTGATATATTGTAGAACGTCACAGCAATTACCAGTCAAGTTGATATCGAAAGTGGACTGCATAGTTCCTTAAGCAATTGTCAGTAAGCTGGTACTTCGGCTGTTTACCAGTATTCCGAAAATGCGCTCAAGACTATAGATATACAATATTAATGGTACCCTAGACTTTGTTACCAGTGGAGTATTTGTGTGGTACGGCAAACACTTTGCGCTTCCATAACAGGTAGTCAGTCATGAGGAGAAATAGAAGCGACAGCCCTATTGGTAACGTGTATCCCCTTGCCGTTGTAGTTCCTCCGCACGGGGACACGGCTGTATCTATCGGGCTGGTTGCAAGCTCACTCACAATGCCATCACGTTGTTGCTTTTCATTACGGGTTGGCGATTCAGCAGCGGGCGGGGCAATGCAAACTGCAAGTTTGCCAAGTTTGGCCTACCCTTTCGGCCAATCTGCTACTCGGTTCTAAGCTGAGTTGCGGCGACGGCGGCGGCGGCGGCGGCATAATAGTAGGCACATAACGTCACAGGCACGACAATAGGAAAACATTGTGTGCCATCAACACTTGCAAAACTGGGCCCTGCCCAGAGGAATTCTTTTTTTGCAACAAGACAAGAGGTGTAGCAAAACGTTCCCGGTCGTTTATCGGAAACCGCAGCACGTGCGACTGTCGCCGCCGCATTCCCTGAATGCCGACACTGGATGGAAAAATGCATTCAGGTTGCACCAGCGGCAACGGCAACAACAGCTGCTGCTGCTGCTTTAGAAGCACGCCACATATCGTGGTGGCACTGCAGAACTAGCTAAGCTGGCTCACTGAACTTGTCCGAGACTTGTTGACGAGTTGCGTTTTAGCTTAGTTAGGTATGTTAGCGAAATGCAGTACATCTTCTGTTGAATGGAGGACTTGTTTTTGTCCTAACACTAGCCATTCTATTAAATAGGCTTCGACATCGCAGTATTTGCTTAATGCAGTGTTAGGATTCAGCCTTTGCTATCTATAATCAGGACGGCTACGACCAGCCAAGGTGTGTGTTGGTAATGTGATGGTTCATCGTGCAACAATTCAAATATTTCCAATCGGACTCATGACCATTAATTTACCTTTTTACTGAGGGATTGCCTGTGTTTGACGCCAATGGGGTCTTAGGGTGTCGCTCTAAAAGCGAGAACTAAAAAGATTGAGGTCAGGTATACGAGCGGTGAAACGGCAGCTTGATGATGCTGATTGCCAATCTAGCAAACATATCTGTTACATCTTAAACCTATGAATACATGAATACGTGTCCGGCTTAACTTCCTTGTCCGTTGTGTAAGCCTAGCCCTGGATGCGTCCTAAACATTAAATTAGGTAAGCTCAGATAGAGGAGAAAAGCTAAATTAACAACGCGTGTATATCAGTCACCCTTTCGTATTTGACAATCTGCAGACTCTTGGACATGGTTTACCACAGTTTTTTTTTTTATTTCATGATATCTGTATCTGTATTCAAAAAAAAGGTTTGGTTTGATTTGTTATGTGTCGCATCGAAGGCGAATCTACTGATCACGATTCATGAACCTGGTGTAAACGATGTCCTGCCCGATTCATCTACAAATAGTTGTATTTAAATGCGTATCGAGTCATTGACCATTTGCAACACGAAATACATCAACAAATGGCTAAATTTTAGCCCACCGGCAGTCTACCACAGTGTCCGACTGCCTCTTGCCAATGGTAGAAACAAAGGTCTTTCACCTGCTAAAATAATAGAACAAAAATTAAGATTCAGTGGTGTCTAATTTTTCCTTAACGTTTAGTGCATAAACGTTTTGTCATGACGCTCATAAAACAAACACATCATCAAGCTCGTTCAACAAGTCGAATTCACTTAGACTTTCGCTCAACAACGCTCCACACAGGGTAGTGAGATTCAGAAAATTTAAATCAGGACCGCAAGACGGCCAAGAGTGCTAAATCAGAACTCATATGCTCGGCCAACCGCTCCTGCACTCAACGGCTGGTATGAGTGGGAGGAGCGCCATCCTAATAAAACAAACTTCTAATATATCATAAACATCCTAATAATAAACTCGTATTACGAACCATTAGGCACATAATGTATTCACGGTTTTGCTACAGCTTGCAGTATTGCATGCAAATAAACGTCGTAAATACCAGAATGGCCTTTGTTTTTAGAAAAACGTGTAATGCCATCATGCCTCCCTCACCAGACGTCATACTCGCGACGTACGCATAAGCTGTGAATTTGCTCTGCCCTCCCACAATAGGGACAATCTTCTGGACTGTGTGGCCTACTTCGTTGCGCTCGAGAGAACCCAGAGGCACTCGACATCGAGCAGATGACTCCGTTTGACTTTTATGGTATAGGACGGATATACGCGTATATAGGTCGTTCTGAGCAATTCCACAAATGGTTCGCAATTACGTCTCCAATTTGGACCTTAAAGCGGGCATTGTCGTAGATTTTTTAAGTGCACGTTTGTACTACCTTACTTAGTTCTGAAGTCGTTATACAGCGTGACTATTTGTGAATATTTGCGGTAGAGTACTAGGTTCGGCTTCTTATGCAGCCGAGTACATAGCCGCAATCTTGTAAATGGTCGTTTTTGTATAACAATGAAACTTTATACTGCCATTAGGAACCCATCCCGTTCGGCGGGACGAGCGAGAACACCAGCTGATATTTGTTGAAATTCCTCCGACGCAATTGCGTTGCGTTGCGTCGCTGGCCATGGCTGGTGTTTGTTTACTTCCACTTGAAATAGGAGCTTGTTAGATACCACACATGATGTATAAAAGCCGATTTCATCGTTTATATATATATATATATATATATATATATATACAAAATAAAACAAATTAACTGAGTTGTCTTTCTTCTGTCTTATAAGGTCTTTGCAATTGCTGTGTTTTCCGCGTGTGTGTTCGCGCGGTTACGTGCCGCAATAACGTGCCATGTGCCGCTTGAGTGCCGGGTAAGACAAAGGAAAGAAAGAAAGTGGAAGGCGATTGGAACTGGTGGCTGCAACTGCTGTCGTGTTGTCGCTAAGGCCACTAAGGTGGCACCGAACTCCTAGTGTAAATGTGTGCCGGCGCGAATTACAAATAGGACCAGAACGACTGAAATTGAGAGAAAGCAAACCAACGCGAGAGAGTGAGAGAGAGATAGCGAGTGAGTGGGGGGAGAGAAAGAGAGATAAATAATAAAAGAAAATGAAGGAGCGTAGTTGCGTGTTTGTGCTCGTGTGTGGCCACTGCGAACCAGCTACGCCAGCCAGCCAGCGCCTACCGTCGCAAGGTCGGCGCTCCCTTCTTGGTGGGAAAAGAAGGGAGCTTTTGGGAACCGGGAGAAGGCGGCGGCGCCGGCGGGCGCTGTTGTTGCGGGTGGCTCCCGTTACTATTGCTGCTGCTGCTGCTGTAGCTACTGGTCAAATTGAGGAAACGTTCCATTTGCGGGGATTGGACAGGAGCGTGGCCGGCTGGGTGGCTGGGAGGCCGGCAGGCTGTCCACGGACCGTCGCCCCGCTTGCTCAGGCCTCTGTCTCTTTCTGCCAGCTTCACTGTCTGTCTGTCTGTCTGCCTGTCGGTCGGTCGGGCGTCCCCGCCGAAGTCGCAGACGAAGAAAGACCGAAACGACACACACGAACTCCTCCCACCCTTCTATCCCTACCACTCTTTCCCTACCTCCTTCCGTCCCTGCGTCCCACGGATTTTGGCCAGCTTTTTTCACTGCTACTGCTGTTGCTGCTGCTGCTGGTGTCGATGCCGCTGCTGCTTCTGCTGAAGCCGCTTTCATAGGCCCCAGGCGGGGCCCGTGCATGGCACCAGCCCCGCCGCTACAACCGCTTCGCTCCTTTGTGCCCGGGGGTTCCCACCGACCCCCCGACCGACCAACCGACGATACATCGTCGGGCCCGTTGTCGATCGGCGCCGTCACGGGCGCCGCCGCCACCACTACCGCCACCACCACCACCGTCGCCAGTAGTGGTAGTATTACGCTAATGCCGCGTCGTCTAGCACAGTAGCTGTCTGCACTTGTGCTTCGAGTAGTAGCAGTAGTAGTAATAGTAGTAGTAATGGTCGAAATAACAGCAGCAGCAGCAGCCGTAAGGGTCGTAATAGCGGTGGTAGTAGCCGTAATGGTGATCCAGCATCTCGATGGTTTCCCATCTTACACTCACTCGATCTTCTCGCACGCTACAATCTTCCTCTCGCTCTCTCTCTCTCTCTGCCTCTCTCTAAATATCTTTGTATCTCTTTCTACCTCTATCTAAATCTCCTTTGTATCTCTCTCGCTAGCTTGCCCGTTTCCTTTTTGGCGCTGACTCCGAGAGCACTCGAAGTCCCGGACAGGCCGTCAGACGACCGTCGAAAATGCCCGGGAAGCCAACAGAGGGAAATACGACAGCTTGTGGGGAACAATCAGACAGACCCAGAGAGAGAGAGAGAGAATGAGCTGGTCGATAGTTTATTGGCGTCATTGGGATGAATACGCCGCAGGATACGCCTCATACAACAACGGACAATCATTGAAACACGCATACACATACACATCAACGCTCGCACCAACAACCCGACGACAACTATCATCGCGCGCTCATGAGTAGCTACAACCATTTTCGTATACCCATATATATATATATATATATATATATATATATGTGTGGTATACGGATGTTCTATCTCTAGATATCACCATCGGGAATGTTCTACTATATATATATATATATATATATATATATATATATATCGTAACTAATGAATGAAGAGATGCATGCGAGAGATATTGCTCTCAGTAGGCCTGAAAGGACACAAGTTGTTATTTAGGAAAAAACACCTGACCACTAATAAATGCTACCACCTATCGACACGGTACTATCTACCTTCAGTGTTATGTAGCAACGAGCCGATGTTCTTAGAAATCTGCTTAAAGAACGGCATTCAGTGAGCTTGGCGATATGCTCGTCAATGCAACACTCTGCCCTTTTAAGTCACGTTGTGACCGAAACAGGCAGAGCGTGTATCTACCGCACAGAAGGCGGCACTCAAGCATTCCTGCGGCCGCATAACCAATACCAACCTGTATGTAGCCAATGCCAACCGAAGCAACAAGCAGTGTACCAGTAGAATACGCAAACCGACGTAACACACGTTTCAGTACTATATCTACGAATTCCTACTGTTACTGCTAGTGTGACAATTGGAAGAAGTAACGACAAGGGTTGTTCGCCGTTGCTCAACTACAAAGTTACCAATGAGCCAATTGAACTACGTGGTGTTCGTTCACTCAAAATTTTGCTGATAGCAGAAGAAGGAATCTGACCCAGCAGAGTGGCCAAGTAATGTGAGACCCCAAAGAGCTGACCTTCCTGGCTCTACTCACTAAACCTTGCACCTCAAACACCTTAGATCTTCTAGCCTTCTTTTGCGTTGGTTTTCGATTTACTGGGTAGCTTCGCCTTCCGCTATTGTCCTAGCTTTCTTTGCCTTAATTTTCAAAGGCTTTCTCTTTTGCTTTGATTATATCTTTGCACATCCCGATGGTTGCTATCTTGCATTTTATGCAGTCTATAATGTTTGCATCGAGATGAGTTAGAGTTACGGTACTTGAAGAATGTCGCATTATTTATATTTGCGAGTTAAGTCCGAAGATTTTTGTGACATGTAATAACCTAAAAACAAGTAGTGAGATGTTTGTCCTGCTCCTCCAAGGCTTGTCTATCCAGTCAAGAATGTTAGGTCCCCACACATGCCTTGAGGACTTAAACTGCTGGGTGAGCTCATTCACTTTACCCCCTCTTCATAAATGTTTGTGAGCCGTGCAGTCCCCGGTTCTAAATAAAATGAGCCGGGGAGGAGGTATCGCGCTAAGGTGTCGCACTTTATCCAATAAGTTCATTTACAGATATCAAATCAACCCGTGCGTACATTTTACGGGCGGTAAAAAGGATGGCCTCACTTTTGGCCGGTGACAAGAAAAGGTTCATTCCAATCATAGGGCTTTTTTAGCATGAAAGTCGTTGGTTGGCATGTCCACTTTTATCGTGCGTCCTTGACTGGAACCTAACCGCTAGGCCGTTAAGTCAGTTTCCGACAGGAGTTCCCTTAAGCAAAGGTTGCCTACGTTAAACGCTAAGTTTTACCAAAAAAAACTCCTGCTATCGTTTTGATGGTTGTAGCGAGAGTTCCGTGGGGCATGCTGACCTTCTGGCTTTGATCCGATCGCTGGCTGTTATCACTTCCATTGGTTATTTGTAAACTCGTCAATGCTTTCAACTACCACTCTGTACTTTGTTCGATCAATGGGCTGATGCTCAAAGAACAATACCTCTGATTACCTCTACCGTCTCGTGCGGTTGCAGCATTTCCTTCCTCTATCCTTTCTTAGCGTATAGGGTTTGTTAGAAATCTTCGTCAATCTCCGCAAGGAACCTTGTCCACCACATTTTTCTTGACTTTTCTTTATCTGCCTTTTCAGCAGAGTTTTGCAGCGCTTATATTTGATATGTAAAAGATAGCGACGCTTTTTTACGCTGCATTTCGTCTAGCCCATGTATAATTTTATATCGGTTTGTATGCAAGACTGACTTAGGCTTGCAAACTTATGATTTCACCAGTATTTGGCTTAAGCGGGGCGGAGGTCCCGTGGGTGAGGTGGGTGGGGAAAAACTTGCAAATGATTATTCCAGGGGGTTTCTACAGATCTTGGGAGTGTGTGATATTTCTTATTTGTCAAAAAAGTTGCTCAGTTTATGCACAAACACTTTATCCTGTTGTGCGTGAACTCCCTTAGGACATTGAAACAAAATTTGGTAACCTCTGTACTTACACAATTAGAGATAAGGCCAGTTTTATTTCTGATGAGCGTTTTAAATCTTGCGGATTAGTTTATCAATAAGTGACTCTATGCCTGCTCGGTTCGTCCAAAGGGCATTCCAAAATATATGTTTTACAAATATCTTTTCAAGCTTTTTTTAATGATAATAATAATTAATATTTATTCAATTTTTCGGTGTTTCTCTATTTCTTTTCTACCTCTACTTCTTTCAAGCTATATGAAGCAATATTTACATATACTATAGATCATGGTATAATTTCGAAAAACGGTGTTTATTTGCCGATGACCTAAAAATGTTATCGGCAGCAATTACGACATATAAAAGGCATTTGAAATTGTGTACTTGATAAAAACTAAAATGTGCCGCACGATGGCTTTGCGTTACCAAATGCCCTCCTAGTGTTTTATTGTAGCAGCTGCAATTATCACTAACATTGTTCAAGTATATTGCTACCAATAATATGATGAATAAATATATATGTTATGGTAACTCGCACATTGTCTAAGTTGATTTTGTATGTTGTAAAAAACAAACTCTATAACCCCACAGCCGGTACACCACGCCACTGTGTGCTTACTCCTTTCATTCGCTAATATGTTGTACTGTCGACACTATAGTAAAAACCGGCCAAGCAATAAAAAGTGCATATATTTTAACAAATTTGTGCCGATACGAGTACGTTGTCAAACATATTCATTACGTTGGACAAAACCCATTCACCGTTGACCAGGCATTCGACACACACACATTATCTAACATAAGCTAAAGTTCCTAATGAGGAGGACATTAACAGCGGTCGGAGAGATGCATGTACTCAACACGATATACTCACTCTAAGTTCAGAAAGTAAGCGTGGATCGTTATTGATAGCCGCACATGTGCGTGCTGGCTGAAACTCAACTTCACGGGATGGGAAGGCACGCGGAAGACGCTTTCTAGAAGTATGTCTGTATTTCTAGAAGTTCATCTGTATACAAGCATGGCCTGTATATAGTTTATAAATCAAGAATGTGGTTTTCACGCGCGTGCAGTTTGATAGTCACGAAAGTACGATACATAAAATCACGATTATTCAAATGAGACACCAAATTGAGACAGTCCGTCTACGTGGCGCACTCGTAAGCCTTGTTCCCACAAGGGAAAAAAGCGCCGCTATTGGCTTAGCGTTAAGAAGCTAAGAAACAGTTATCAACAAATATATATATATATATATATATATATATATATATATATATATATATATATTATGTATATATATATATATATATATATTTATGTATATATATATATATATATATATATATAAAGGGCAGTAGTCGCACACAATTCGAAATTCCAATCACCTCTTAAATTCTCTCTCTCTAACTTCTTCTGTGATATCCTTTCCTGCCGTGCGGTAAAGGGTCGTCCCACAGGACATGGTAAATCTTACAAAGATGAGATTTGTTAACGGAGGTGAGAGAACGAGCGAATAAGAGACGACGAGAGCAATAAACAGCTCCAGGTGGTGCAACAGTGCGTTTTGTACAACACTTAGGACCACTTGCGAATATTAGTGGCCAGAGTGTGTGCTGGCTCCATGAACGTCCGTACGTCCGTGCGTCCGTGGTATTCTGTGCGTTTGTCGTATCACTTTGCAGGCCCGAGGGCCTCAGCCTCAGTCAGAGGCCAATAACGATTCTTCAACGATTTGATTACCCGGTCGGCCACCGGTGTGGTGTGGTGTCCGTCTGCTTGTCTGGTCCCCCCACCAGTAATTCATTGAACTCCCACGGCCCGGTGGCTGAAGAGCGTTCACGTCATCATTACCCCCACAACCAACGACAGCGCTGTCGTCGTTGTTGTTGTTGTTGTTGTTGTCGTTACCGCTTTCGTCGCCATGAGAGCGGTCATCGTCCTAAACTCTGTTCTCTGAGGTGATGATGACACAATGATTAACTCGCCGACTTCGGCCTCGTCTGTACCTATCTCGAAAATTGCTAATGAGAATGAGAGTACCTTGCCGCCTAGCAGCCGCAATTTTCGTCCAGTCTTGAGCTACTCGACCTGGTGAGGAGTCACTCCTCGACGGAGGTGTGACAGCGGCCTGTCTGTGAGTAGTGCCTGTGTCCGAGGTCTGTACGAACCCCGCTCTCGTCGTAGGTCGTTAATGTTCCTCGCTTGCTCACCGCTCTTTCTACCCTTCTCCCTCTCTTTATTGTTCTGTTCCCGTGCGTATAACTGTATCACCCTCATACACTCGTGTACACACGTGCGCGCAATTAGACTTCAGCACACATAAACGCAATTCAAACAAGTTCACCTGTAAAAAAAACACTACTTTGTCTGAACAACTCAACTTAGAGGTGCGATGAGGGAGGGGGGACGTGGGGGAGATACTAAGACATTATTCAGAATATACGTCTGGAACGCCATAGCAGGGGGATATACTAAGACATTATTCAGAATATACTTCCCTGGAACGCCATAGCGGACGCCAACCACCTAGTTTTTTAATGTGTTTTGCCTGAACTGCATCCACCTAGTTTTTTTAATGTGTTTTGCCCGAACTGCTGCCATATATAGTATTATTATATTATAAAACATAATTTGCAATGGTCGCCGCAAAATGCTTAGCAAGCCAGTTGCCCACTCTCCACAGGCATTCAAGGTGCCTGGTGCCCGGTGATGACGTGCGTAATAGACAGGCTTCTTCTATACGTTGGCTAGAGTCGCTCATGGAGATCTTGGCTCCAGTCATGAAGGCACTGCTGACGACCTGTGGTCCTCAACACACCATCCGCACGTATATAATGCTTTTTTGTAGCTTCAAGCTTGACTAATAAAAGCTTTATTAGTTAAGCTTGAAGAAGATAAATCATTATGAAGAAATATTTTTGAACTGCATATTATACTCAATTTGAGTGAAATAAACATATATCAAATTGCAATGTATTAGTTAAAATCCTAAAAGACCTTCATCATGTGCGAACAGATACAACTATTATTGAGGTGAAGCAGGTTTTAAGTCCTCAATACTAAAATTAAGATACACATATTTCCCAAAGCTTATATTCGAAGCAAGAGGTCCTCTTAAGAGAACTTAGTATTTCGTACGTTTAGCTTGAGTGCTCGCTGGTGATGTCTCTAGCAATACGTTGTGGAGTATTGAGGTTGGGGCAGACCTCTGCAATATACATATCTTAAAAGGCACCATTATTTTGACTAACTCTATAACCTAAGCAACCATCGCCTAGGTCACATATAAAAAGTCCTCAAAGAAATGTCCAAAATATCTTTAAAAAGTTATGCTCCCAACGTAAATGTTTAAAATGTTAGTATATCTGTTATAGGCCTCTACTTTGACTCCTTCATATAATAGAACTCGCGCGGACGGTCTTTGAACTAATCTTTAGTTGCTTTAACGTTGCCGTACGTTTAAGAAATACGCTGATCTGTGTATTTTACACAACGCTGTATCGTCGCATGGAATCACATCATCAGCGTTATCCATTCTGCCTCGCTTAAATGCGAAAAGCGGGGCGCGCCAAAATAATATTTTCCAATGGAATGAGGAGCGGAAATGTCTTCTAAAAATGAAAATAATGCGGAAAAAACCAAAATATAGGAATTGCACAGAGTTTCATTTTTTGAGAATTATCCTTCCATAAAACATTCTTTCTGCTTTAAGCGAACGTAGAATGCAATTCAACTTCGAAGCAAACTTTCCAAACACGCAGATGTGATTCGTTTGTCAATGGGCTGACTAGAACTATCGCAATCACAGACTTAGTGAAGATATGTTACATTAAAAAGTGCGATATAACATATTTTGATAATTTTGCTCTCACTCCAAACAAAGACATTTTACATTGCGTTAAGTGGTTCTCCCGCAAACAAAGATCATAACAACTATACAGGAGACAAAAAGCAGAATAACTACTTTTATAAATTTCATGCTCACTCCTAAACATAACGTTTACGGCCGCTCCTTCCATTGGGAAAAACAATTCTTACCGGGTTCTACGAAACCTTAAAATAAGTACCTACGGTTCTGGAAGATCCTGTATATGCAAAACATTGGAGACGAGTATATTTAATGGATACTCGTGCCAAACCGATTTACAGTGTAAACAATACGTATGAAATATATGTATATGAGGACAACTTAGACGGTGCTTTACCTCATTTGATCTTTAAAAACTATGCAGTGCTTTTTTCAGTGTTTTCTGATGCTAGCAAAGAACATGAATGTTCATTTTGGTAAATGATCTTGTTGCTGTTCATCAGAACTGACCTGGATGGTCGTACCTTCAATACGATTCGAATCCTAACAGTAACAATGTTTTGACGCAAAGCGTTGACTTTTAGGCCGAGTGGGAGCCTACGCCATACCCGCCACCACTTGGGGATCCAGCTGGGAAGAGCCATATGGCCCAGTGGTTTTCAGACAATGTCATACAACTTTGCACCTCAGGGGGTGGAGAGGAGCAGCCCAGGTTTACGAGGGTTTGCGAGGTCTAGTAAACGACGAAGTAGGATGCCCATAGGGGAAGCAGCCAGATTCGTCTGCTGAGTTCAGCATTTTCTGAGTCTAGAGGGTAAGTGGGCAGCCCAACGGCAAGGCACCTACACCAACGTTTCCCCCCTCTATATCTCTCTCTATATACGATCTCATCTCAACATTAGTGGCGCTAGCAGTCAACGCGAAATGCAACGAGTTGGGTACCTGCTATTTTATCATACGTGCTCGAGCATTTGCTCTGCTTTATTCCCATTCTATCACTTCCTCTTTTATTATATATATATATATATATACGATTATACTTAAACTTCTTCCCTAGCTAACAGAAAGGTATGCATGCCAAGGGAGAATAAGGGAGAAAAGCGTTTGTCTCATTATAAATATATTTATTAAATAAAATATAATTATACTACGTTTTACTTGTAGTATATTTATAAATACAATTAAGCATATCGGATTAAATAAGATTTTAAGATAATTCCGTTGCTTGTTGGCAGAGCAAATTTGTCACCCCTGTGACTTGTGCAGTCCAACATTCACGAAATACCAAACGTTCATTACTAAACGTTTAGTTTTGTTGACTAAAACCAAAAATAGTTCATAAGGATAAGTATAAATGCATAGGGAATTGGTTAATACTAGACACATCGCCATTTCACGAGCCACTCGAAGCGCCATCATTTTCAATTTTTTGAGTCGGGATATCATTATTCGTGTGCCCGTTTTCTAGAAACGTGATTATATTAGAAAAAATACTTATAATTTACCCAAAAATCGGAGGATTTTTCCTGAGTCGGTCGCGTAGGATTTAGAATGTTTTTCTTCGTGCCGAAAACACTATCATAATTGGAAAACAGTCAGATCATTACCGTAGTAGTATACATATAAAATTATTATTAAGCCTCACAAGCCTTGTGAGGTAATAATGTGTACTAATTGTCTCCTCCTAGCCCTAATGCTGGCGTTATATTATTATTATTATTATTATTATTATTATTGAACAAAACAACTGTGAGGTGTGAATGTGTATCCTCGTAATTTCAGGACTACCATCTAGCTATTCTCAGACCATCGCACCTAATATCGACGCGGCATTTCCTCTGCAAACTGCCAATGAAAGCAGCTGCCTCGGAATCATTCTTCTTCGCGTATATCCCCGGTGTTTGCTTGCATTCGATCACCTAAGTCTTTTATAAATTTCCTTATACGTCTGCTGACCGGGCCCATTGTTTCCACTGCAATCGGCACAAAATTATATCTAGACTCTAACTCTGTGTATTTACGCCACTTTTCTTTTTCTGCGTGTTCGGCAGCCCATTTCGCCTCCGTCGCGCTGTGGCATAAATAAGACGGTGCGGCCGTACAGGATACTCTCGCATCCCAAACCAGGCATTTGCCTTTTCCCATTTTCCCACGGCGGAGTGGTGACACCGTCGGGCCTTTTATCGTCATGAAGTCCTAGTCTGGCTTCTAGCACGCTAGATATTCCCGCTCGTCGAGCCCGGTGGCGTGGTGGCTTAAGTCTGCGGCTCGCAACCGGAGGGGACACAAAGGTGCGCGGGTTCGAGCCCCACCGTTGCACATTTGTATTTATGGGGGTCCGTCTATGAAGCGATGTGAAAAGCAGTTCCGTAGACCTTAAATCTTGGCTGAGGGTCAGTCCAAAAACTTAATGTAGGTATTCGCGCTCTCCGGAAAGCTCGTTGGATTATTGCGTTTATTTCGGTGTGCCTAGGGGCCCAACCTTTTTCGATGTAATGCCAAAGTAATACCGAGCCTGGGGGGGTGGGGAGGAATCCGGGTTTAGTGGGTTTGCGAGTCTCACACTAGTCACGCAGGCTGCTAGTGGCGCATGTGCATCATGCATTACTGAAACCTCCCAGAACAAAAAAAAAAAGGGGGTCCAACCTTGGCTCTTGTTGCAGCTCAATGGGTGGAGGCCATCCTATTATTATTATTATTATTATATTATTATTATTATTATTATTATTATTATTATTATTATTATATTATTATTATTATTATTATTATTATTATTATTATTATTATTATTATTATTATTATTATTTTTATTATTATTATTACCTTTATGCGAGCAGTTGAGCGCTGAAGTGCAGCTATGTGGAACCGTTGTTGTAGAGCTGTTATTAGTTCGAAAGCCATAGTGTTGTTGTTGTTGTTAGGAAAACGGCCAATTTGACGAGCCACTCGGAATCTCGCGCGGCGACCATAGCGACAGCCCAAACCGAAACGCTAATGTGCGCTTTTCGAAATTACGGGGAGAACACGCCGATTACCGACGTATGCGCATCACGTTTGGCCGAACCTACGGCTCAACTTCGCGAAACTGGCGTGGCCCACCCCATGTAGCCCTGCCATGGGGGGCCCACTCCATATAGCCCTGCCATGGGGGGCCCACCCCATATAGCCCTGCCATGGCGTACATATGGTTCAAGCCGTTCATAAGAGCACAATTACATATTAGCGCTCGGCAAACGATTACCATACAGTCTGCTCTCAGCGGCGCAGTCTGCTAGCAGTTAGCTGTAGCAGAAACAGCAAAGCAGCAGCAGCAGCAGTAATACAGCCGGCAGGGCAGAGTGTGTGTTCTCTACTAGTTGTTCTACGCAGGCAGGCAAACAGCCAGCCAGCCACGCAGGGAGGCAGGGAGGCAGACTACTTCTTCTAGTGTAGGCGGAGCACGTCGTCGTCGTCTTTGTCGCTGTTGGATCCCGTCATCCCGTTGCCGTAAGTTGCCGTGCTGGTCAGACGCTGCCGCCGCCGCCTTGCGCAGCTTGCTCGCTTGCTTGCTGGTTCGGGGAACACAAAAGATGGCGGACAATCGATACTAGAGAGCCGGCCGCGTACAGCCGCGCAACCAGTAAAACACACGGAGCTGCTTTCTCCTCCTGCTGCTGCTGCTGCTGCTACTACTGCTGCTGCTGCTGCTGCTGCTGAAAAGGGCTCTGGTTCTCCGAAGAGTGGAGCGGCCACCCCCGTACGCTTGGGCGTGACATGGCACGCACTCGTCGTAAAGTCGGCCGGCCGCTTTTTGCAGGCAAACAGCCGTACTGCCATGCGAGTGCAGACCTTGGGTTGAGGTGCACAACTGGAGGTACTGCCGCCATTGAGGGCCAACAGCCAAGAGAAGCAGGTTGTTCTACTACTATCTAACATAACATTTCCACCAGGCGGAACCCACATACACTCTATCACGGTGTCGAGGAACGTTGGCGCGGCTCGAACTTTGGCGTCAATTAGAAGCCGAAGTACCGAAGCCGAAATAGAGAGAAATAGAGAGAGAGAGTGCGCGCGCCCGCGAGAGAACGTATTGAGGAGGATATCAGCCACAGACCACTGAAACGCCATTTCAGCTATGGTACAAACATTAGGCAATGTTAACGCCGATTATATTAGATGAACTTTTGCTGGCTAGTAGTCTTGTACGATTACTCTATGCCTGACTCAAGTGCACATTGTGTTCATCAGCGTCCCTCGTGTATGCACGTGTTAGTGTTAAACTAATGTAGTGAGTTCAACACGGCATGAATTTGATATTAGATTGAAAGGTCTGCTCTTATGCCTGACGCTGACGCAATTTCGCTACTACTCTACGTTGTTGTCACGATCATCTGCAACACTGCCTGTTCGCCTGCTTTTGCCATCGCATTGCGATTTGCTTGATCATTGTCCATCAGTGTTCATTTGACATCTGCGGGGCAACTGCGAACGATATGTTCGGACTTTCGGCATCGATAACATAGTGTACAAATAGAATTTGTTTCTGTTCCAGCAACGCGAAGTACAACCGGTGAATTATTGTACTGCTGTTCTTGTTGGCCAATTCCGACTGGTTTTCTCATATCGATGCTGCTCGTCGATTCCCTCAGTTGTTGCTTCGAGAAGACTTGCCGCTTCAGCCGAGATCTAGCAGTTTCTCGCCGATTCGGTACGCAGGCACTGCGCGTCTATGTTCTAGGCCTGTTAGCTCAAGCAACATAGCATTTCGGTACACGCTGACGGGATAATATGTTGTCGAAATGCAATACCATCTTCTATGTCTCACTTTAATACAGACACAACGAGCGCAAAATGTGCAATTACGAGATAACCGGTTCTAAAAAAGCACACCGTCGTGTTCGTGAGAAGATTCTGCTCTCTGCTATGTTCTCCGAAGAACATAAAACGCCGGCCAGAAGATGCGACTTGGTCGATTCGAAAAAATTCGCAAAAATTAAGTTATTTTATAGCTTTCACAACAAATGCCTCAAAATTATAACCCTACCACCATTCACGGCGCTCAAAGCAAACACATTCAGGCAAATGCGCATTTCATGACGATCACTTTAGTAGATATAGGCAATTGTAGAGCTCGTTAAAGCAAACATGTTTCTCATTGGAACATGGCCTCTAAGAAGTCTTGTTTTGGAGTGCGAGTGATATTACTAAAACCTGTGACACTGGTATTGTTGCCCGACATAAGAGCACAAAATATGGGATTGCGAGACCAGTCCATCATAGAGAAACTAAGCACGTAATCGTATTCGTGAGAAAATTCTGTATCATCTGAAGAACAATAATGCGGCCCAGAAGATGCGACAGGAAAAAAATCGCTAAACATGAAGTTATTTTCTTAGCTTTCACGTTTAGTTCCTAAAATCATAACCCTTCGACCATTCACAACATTCAAAACATTCAGGCAAATGCGCATTTCATGACGATCATTTTAGTACCAAATGCATGGCAATGCGAGCCGTGATTGCGGAGTATAAATGATCTACTTCATCAGATAAATCATGCTAAATCTCGACATGCTCTCCGAAAAATCTTAATTATTCCGCAACCGCGACCCGCATTGTCATGTATTTGGTGCCAAAATGATCGTGACCAGAAAATAAGCATTTGCCACGCGCTTTGAATAAATGGTCGTAGGGTTAAGATTTAGAGATATTGGGCGTGAAGGCTAAATAATAACTTCATGTTTGCAAATTCTGTTTTAAACGACCGTGTCGCCGACACTGTCACAAATTGTAGTAATTTCACTCTCACTCCAAACAAGAATTCTCAGAGACCATGTTGTTGCTGTTTTCGAGCTCTGCAATTCCTTATATCACTTTCAAAATATTTCGGGGTCACCTATATATATATATATATATATATATGTATATATATATATATATATATATATATATATATATATATATATATATATATATATATATATATATAATTATATATATATATAATCTATATATAATATATATATATATATATATATATAAGCACGCCGAAGAAGAAAAAAAACAAAAATAAGCAAATCCCGAGAACAGTCACCATTTCGTACTGGCAGCTATAGAAACACTACGACCCATCAGCAGTAAAACAGCAAGATTCATTCGGGATCTGGCCAGAGACTTAAAGGTAACGACAGGGGTCAGCGCGAGGCAAATTATCTGAGACAGCTTCTGTTTTTCGCTTTTATGCGGAGCACCATGAGCGCATAAATAGCATTTGCTGGAATTGGGGCGACACGTCTGAACCTCGCAACTATACACTGATAATAATAATAATAATAATAATAATAATAATTTTTTTGGAACAAGGGTTTATTTTATCAATACATGTACATGTATCACAATTACTTGCATATCACTTAAATAACATCTACAATATTGCATATTGTATGCTTATTGCTTGAGTGTCGGTGACCACTCAGCATCATCTTGGCGTTGCCTCTCTGTAATTCTAATGACACTCTCTGTCGGAGGAACGCGGTCGATCTTGGCTCCACTAATAATAACAATAATAATAATAATAAAAATAATAATAATAATAATAATAATAATAATAATAATAATAATAATAATAATAATATAATAATAAACATTCACTATTCATTTGACAAAATTGACCGAAAAAGAAAGTCAGGTATGTAATATACGGTTATATGCTTTTTCGGTCACTTTGTTAAATTATTGATGATTGTTTATTTCGCAATCAGTCTGCCTTTCAAGATGGAATATATTAATATAATATTGTCATTATATACAATTTGAAAATTTCAGCGACCGTCACACGGTAATAATGTGCAGAGCCCGCCAATGCGTCTGGCATGACGCTGCTTGGTACTTAGCGCATGCATGTGAGCAGACCCGGCAACCGCATTTATCACCGACCTGGCAAAGTCATTGGGTCGAACATACCACGTGATGATAGCCATGTCCAATGTACTTTGTGTGCGCGTGACGTGGTAGCGAGAGCGCATTTGTGTGCGAGAATACTTAGTAGCTTTGTTGTTCACTGGTCATCCACACGGACTGATCGGAGTTAACTCCATCTTTCTTTAGAAAATCGTCAAATTGATCGGGGCAGCGTACTGGAGCAAATGTTCTCACAAGGGTGCATAACGTGCGCGTAACGGCACCCATTTTTCCGCCCCTCCTAAACCCAACCCTGCGCCACAAGTCTAAAGGAGCTGTGAGGTCTGTCCATGGATAAAAAAATATGTCTGACCACGCAGATATGTGCGCAATGTAATGGCTAATCCTGAACCTGGCTTACGTAGAATAACAGCCTGGTTCGAGTCGTTTGTAGCAGTGGTGGTTTAGGCGGCTAACTCACTGTGCGAAACGGGACGTTGCCAAGGCAATCATGATTGGCAAAACAATCGCAAGATTGAGTCCCGACTTTGCTGGTTCTATCTGCTGACATTGCCCTGCTGCTACATACCTCTGCTGGAGAAAGCCTATATAAATCCAGTAACGATAACGTGCCACAGGCAACTTAGCCCATTACGAGCGTCTAAAATGTGGCTGTCAGGGCGTTAAATAAGTCAGTTTCAAGATTACTAACTACGCGGATCCGGCTCAGGGGTGATACTGGCCACTCGGAAAATGATTCGTACGTCGAGCCAGGTGGCGTGGTGGCATGCGTCTGCGCCTCGCAACCGGGGGAGACACATAGGTGCGCGGGTTCGAGCCCCACCGTTACACATTTGTATTTATGGGAGTCCGTCTATGAAGCAATGCAAAAAGCAGTCCCATGGACGTTAAATCTTGGCTGAGAGTCAGCCCCGAAAGAATTTTTAAATGATCCGTACAGCACTGTGCCACTACTGAGGGAGGCGGCTGAAAAAAACGTTCATTACTATTTATTACTAAGAAAAAGACATGAATATAAATATATATATATATATATATATATATATATATATATATATATATATATATATATATATATATATATATATATATAGTTGTCACTCCGAGTTATATTGTCTATCAAGTTAAAGCTCACTGTGTCAGTAATCGCCTATCATATGGTATATATATTAACCTCTGTTTTTATTATCTCTTTTTATCCCCAAACCCTTGTACCACTTGTACCATAACGAGAACTTAAGCATGTGAATGTATGCAGATCCGTCAATAAACCATGTTTGAAATGAAAATTGAAATTGAATTGAATATATACTTACATACATAGCATACTCAACTTCGTTAGACATTAATAGCAGTTTTAGTATTATGCATAATATGATTAGATATGCTCATTTCACGCATTCCTTTGAATGCTTATTTTGCAGATATATAGCGTCGCTAGCAACCGTCACAAATGCCCAACAGTTTTCCGCGTGATATTTAGTTGTAGTCAGTGGCTGCAACCAGAGAGGACGCGGCCAAAGGCACTGGTCACCGGCCGCGAGCGAAACCCAGTTGAGGACTAGATCACGTAGTAGGAGCCCTGCGGGAAATACCGAGATGTCTACCGGTGTACCGGCTAACACACGCCATTTCACTCCCAACTATTTCTTTCAACGATCATACATAGACATGTCCCACTCCCGCTGACGCTTCGTTCGTCTTCACTTGTCATCCACTGAACGACTTTGCACTCTTCGCACTGCGCACAGCTTGTATGTTGTCTAAGCATTTTTCCAATATCAGAAGACTACCTTCCAAAAACGCACGAAAAGTATACGTAAAGTTTGACATGCGTGTGACGTTGCGACGTGACCCGCCCGTCATTGACATTTGAAGCTTATGGGTATGGTATTTATATAGAACAACCTTGACACAAACCTGCAAACTCGAGAAAAGTTGCCGCTGCTACAGTCCCTACCGTCTATCTCACCAATTCAGCTTGTCGATCTAGATATATATATATATATATATATATATATATATATATATATATATATATATATCATATAAACATATAGAAGGCGCGTATGTAGCAGTGGGGTAGCCCGATAGTGACGAGTTAGATTGCTCCTCAATCCGGTGGCTTTTTCTTTTGCTTTGCCCGCTGGCCCGCCCGCTGGCGGCTCTAGCCAGCTGGATGTATGTATGAGTGTGCTGGATTCCAATTTCGCACCACAGCATTGTTGGGGGTTCGACGTAAGGTCAGCAACACCAACAACAACAACAACAACACCACCAACAACAACAACAACAACAACACCAACACCAACACCAACAACAACAACGACAAGATCCGCGGCTGTCGACTGCGACGGTGACGGTGTTGTTGTTGGCAGGTGGTGGTGTCGATCTTTGCCCTAGTCTGGCCGCCCGGCTTTCGGCAAAAGTCAAGAAGGAGTTCAGCGGGGCGTTCCTTGGGGCGCTTGCATGCGCGCACGCTGATGTCGCTTCCTGTCCTGCAGCCAGCCATTTTTCTATCGTCGTCGTCCGCTGCTGGTCCGGCAGGCAAGCGGACCGAGGTAAATTCCAGTAGCTCTCTGCGCCGTTCGAGGAAAAGAAACTCGCTGCCTCCAGTATGTGGGGGGGGGGGGCGCTTAACTTTGAACGCATTGTAATCCTGAAACAACAGTCTCTTGGCAGAAACGAAAGCAGCTCTTCGCGATAGTGAGCAGTGCATGGAAGCAAATCTTAAAAATAGTCAGCTTTCGTTGGAACAGGAAAACCTTTCCAGGAATATAGAGACACAGCTTAAACCAATCATTGTTGTTACTGTTGTTATTGTTGTCGTTGTTGTTGTTGTCGTCACGACTGTTGAAATGTGTTGCGCCTACGAATGTTGTATAGAATTATATTTTCACCTAGAGAGCTGCGCGTCAAGATGGGCCCTTTATATTCGAATTTAAAGATATTTGAATTGAATCGAATTCCTATTGATCGTGCTATCATCAGCAGACATCGCGTTACTGTTCGCGCTGTTGTTATCGACAAGCACGCTAACGCGGTAACGGTGATTACTACCTAGCAGAGGTCAACATGTTTAATCACGATAATCTTTTCTAGTTTCCATTGACAGCGTCAGTTGTCTAACGGTGTTGTTTTGTTGGGAATGCTTGTTGTGGCTGTTGTTGTTGTGGCTGTTGTTGTTGTTGTTGTTGTTGATTCTTCAGGCTATAGCTTGCCCGCGTCGCCGCGATGTTCCTTCCGCCGCCATCGTCGTCGACAGAACTACCGTTTCGCTGGTCAGCTAAGTTGCAGCAACAGCAGCCTCAGCAGCCGCAGCAGCAGCAGCAGATTCCCGAACAGAGGCTGCAGCATTGGTTCCCACCTCAGCAAAAGAGAGAGATTTGTAGCTTTGCTTGCACGATTGCTAACGCCGCTGCCATCATTATCATCATCGCCGATCACCGCGGCCGCCATCACCACAACGACAACGGGTATCACAACCACCACCACCGCCATTGCAACTACCACCATCACCCCCACGATCAGGTGCACTATCAACAGCAACAACTTCAACAGCAGCAGCAGCAGCAGCAACAACAACAACGACAACGTCAACAGCAGCAGCAACAACAACAACAGCAGCAACAACTGCAGCAGCATCAACCGCAGAAGCAGCAACGTCATTATCCTCACATTTGCCGCATTGCAACCCTTTCGCTAGCTCCATCGTCGAGATTGGCGGCCATCGTCGCCTCTGCTCGGCCCCAGCTACCACCCCCGGCTGCAACGTCATTGGCGTTCCTGATCTCATCATTGTCTTTGTTGCACTTGTCACCTCGTGCCTCATCTCCAGCCTCGTCGTCGCCGTCGTCGCCGTCGACATTATTAAGAGCAGCAGCAACAACAGCAGCAACAACAACTTCAACAGAAACACCAACAACAACGTCAACACTAGCAACAACGACAACAACAACAACAGCAGCAGCACATTCTTCCTTATCAAGAGACGAAGTAGCAGTGCAGGTGGTGGTGGTATCGCCATTATTGTTGTTGTCGTCGTCGTCGTCGTTGAGGTGGTGGTGTAGCTTGTTGTTGTTGCTGCTGCCGCACCAGCAGCAATTGACGTCAACAGCAGCAACTAATACATACGAGTACAGCAACATCGGCAGCAGCAGCAGCAGCAGCAACAACAACAACAGAGATTGAACGATTTAGCCCGCTATTATCGCTGTGCGTCCCGCTTAACCGGCTTGGCCAGTCTGCATCACCCGCAACCCGCGCCGCATCAAGTCCCGAGCTACGCATCCTACGAGCCTACGAGGCTACCACCCACGACAGCTGCTCGAGCTGAATAAACAACGCCTCGTCGTCGCCGCAGCCGCCGCCAGTTTTCCCAGCTGCTCTCAGTCAGCGTCGGACACCGTGTTCCGCTCTTTCGGCGCGCGCGTCCGAGTCTTCTCTGCGATTCACAGTGTGTGCTCTCTCTCTCTCTCTATCTCTATAGAGTGTACAAGTGTTTCCCTATCTGTGTGTGTGTGCGAGTGTGCGTGTGTGTGTTTGTGCAGGGTGGGGCACTTCGGCGTCCTACGGCGGACGGTGGTGTCCGTCCGTCCGTCGTCACATTCACGGTGTGTTGTGTGTGGGTGGGTGCAGAACATCAGCCAAGCATCCAGCCAGTGGCGCCGACGATGGTCACGAAAATGATGCACCACGCAGCGAGCGGTATTTGATGAAGTGTCTGCACCTGTTGTGTTATTTCGATCGACTGCTCATTGACGCGCCAGAAGCAGCGACAGCAACGTGCCCGCCCCGGGCCATCAGCCCAACACATCGCCACCAAACGTCCAACAAAAAAACAGCTGGAACCGACCTGACTGCACTACCAAACAGCCAATCAATACACAAATCGTTGCATTGGATCATCGACACATTCGAGATTCCATCGACCCAGGAACAAGCTGCGGACTTCAACCCTACAACTCCAACAGCGGCAACAGCGGCAAAAAGCCTGTTGGCCCTGTTTACAGTCTTAAGCGGTCGTCACCGTTCGGCACCCGCTTAGCTAGTTTCGAGCTGTCTAACGCCAACAACCAGCAGCCTAACGTCACTGAGTTGGTCGTGGAGTTGACGCAACACAACCAGTCAACGTCTTCGGTCGCCACCTGCGAGGTCAGCGAGCGACCAGTTGCATGTGTACGCGAGCGAGAGAGAGAGAGAGAGACAGAGAGAGAGAGAGAAAGAGACACACGTGTTGCCCTGTTTGTGTGCCTGGCACGAGCAGCACGAGCTCTCTCTAGAGCAAATAAGCATATCAACGCCGCTCGCCATCGCCATCGCCATCATCATCATCATCATCATTACCACCACCACCGCCATCTGCACTGCAATAGCAGGACTGTGGTGGCCGCCCTCTAGCTAGAGATCACTTCATCTACTAAGCCTTACAACAGAGAAGCTGTCGGCAACTGAATCGCGGTGGCAGCAGCAGCGGACTTCATCAACGGTACGACGCGCAGTTAGTCAGTCGGAACCGGGACACGAGGCCCGGCCTCAACCGTAGCACAAAGCCGCCGCGCAACGCCACCAACGACGCTTGCGTACGCACGCGAAGCAGATGGAGCAGGTGCTAATGCGCTGCACGGGCGCGGTTGTGTCCCCGCGTGTAGCCACGAGTAGTACAGAACGAACCGCCGTTGTCGTTCGGTGCAGAAATCGCCCAACGCGACAAAGTGTACACAACTGTGACAACAACAACAACAAGAACAACACCAGCAACAACTACAACAACTACTACAACAACAGTGGCCCTACAGTGTCCCGGTACGGTGAGGCTATCTCAAGTCGCAGGTCGGTCCACGGTTTCAGCAGCAGCAGCAGCAGCGGCAGCTGGTTGACGGGCAGTAGTCCTGGTTGCGTTCGTGGCGCTTCTGGCTACGTTACAGGTCGTGTGTGGACATAAGCCTCGGAACAGCGACTTCTACGAATTAAGGCCCGGGTAAGCGGAGCGTCTCACACGCAAACACACACGCAGACACACTACAAGCACGTCATCCGGCATTGCAATTCGGCGGAATTTGCAACAACAACAACATTCAAACAATGTACATTGCTGTGTATGTACACGTGCGTGCATTATCAGGCGTTCTACGCGGCAGTCCTCAACGCGTATACACCAACCATCAACAGCGTTCAACACTTACCACACTTAGCTGAAATTGTACGTCTGATTGTTCATCCGCTGTAATGAGCTAGTGACGTTGATTGGTTCTGCTCGCATTTTAATTGAACAGTAAAAGGCAAAACTAAAATAGAGCCCCCTCGCGGAGCGTCACGATGAGCATACACGTCAGAATAATAATGCCACCTCATCAACAAACGAACGCCAGACGGCCTGCCTCGACTTTCAATAAGGCGCTCTCGTGTTTCAGTAAAGTGACCTTGTCTAGCGCAGGTGGAAATATGAGACATGCGCCGTGAAGCGTAGAGCAAGCGAGAGGGGTAAATCATTTTCCATGATTACGTTCTAATGTGTGAGTCCCGCCACCCGCGGGTATGATCGCAGCGTTTTATGCACGCGTCGCCGCCTTTGCATGGGGCTTTACGCGCACATCGATGACGAAAGATGATGATGAACAGTATAGAGAGCCTCAAACCTTTCTTGCAATAAACTTGCATAGGGGTAGATTATTGTCATTGACGGTAACAATGTACTATATATATATATATATATATATATATATATACATATACATATACGAAGTTTGGACGGAGAAGCACGCAGCTCATGCGATGAGCAGACGCAGCAGATCGGATCGCTCGTAATTAGCTCCATGGTCAGTATTGCTATCCTATGATGTATGGCTCGTACTACTGGTTTCATTGTTGTCGCTGCCGTCATTATGCAAACCGCATTGGGGTGGCCTCTAATTATCTGCCCGAAGTGTCAACCTTCTCCTAGATGAGCTAATCTTTCTTTGAGCCTTTTGGCCTCTGTCTTTCTCGCCAAAGATCGTGCGCTACCCGGCCACTGATATACGACTAAGGTTGTTGATTAAAGTTATTAAAAGTGTGCTTTTCAGCTAAGACAAAATTGCCGTGATGTACCTATAGTATCCTGTTTCATTCGGTACAGTTTTGGCGTCAAAACATAACTTTTCCAAATAGTCACCAGGATTGTATTTACATTCTATATATATATATATATATATATATATATATATGTGTGTAAGGGTCTTAAATCAGCTGTCTGTAGTGTTATTAAGATTCTTTTAGAAGGGCTAATCTTCCTTTAGGGCGTTGTCCCTAAGGACCGTGCGCGACGCGCTCATTGATATACGGTTATGGTGATTGGCTAAAATGATGAAAACGCATACCCATCAGCTACGAATACATTGCTATTATATATGTAACCTTAAGGCTTAGCTTTTTCAATAGTTCACTGAGATCGTATATCTCCCATATATATATATATATATATATATATATATACATATATGGAAACAAGCAATATCTAAGGTCACTTAAAAGGCAAACACATGGGAGGGCTCTGAAAATTCAACATGGTTGCACATGTTCATATGTCCAACAAGGATGGTGTTTTGTCGGAGTGTAAGCCATTATGGACCGACTAGACTGGCGTACAGTACTACGAGCGGACCTTCTTAAACTTCCTTAAGTGAGTTTTGTATGCATGTGACACCCCAGTCTCCTCGCCGTCTCAACAAACGAGCTGTTAGCTGTTGTCGTAATTTACGAGCGCCCGAGAAATAATGAAGGCAAACGAAAAGAGTGGATCCTTCCTGGAGACACCGATTCCAGGAAGCGCCCTTCTTGCGCTCTTCTTTCCCGGCTGGCGTCTTTGTCATTTGGCGATTCATTTACTCACAGATATTGTCACACCTTCTGACGTCGAGTAAAGGCGGAGGAGCCGCTATTTCACGAGGGAATATAGCCGTCCGCGCAGTTTGCCTGGCCGCATAGCCCGCGCGCGTCTATAGGTGGCCCATCAGACGTGAATGAGATTTGTTTTCGGAACGCTGGGCAGCAGCCGGACGTGGCCTGGTGCTACAGCTGAAGGCTGTAGGGAGAATCTGGCAGTATAGAGATCTGCAGCGTCCATCCTTCAACATAGGCTCATTGATTCAGTCTGTGTTGGCCTCCCGCTGTTTGTTTGTTTGTGATCATTGGTGCCTGTAGCTGGTTCGTTATTAAGCGCTGCGGCACACGGAAGAAGCAGCGCTGCTATTGTGGATTCGGTTTACTAAAGTTCGTAGTGTTCGCTCCTGGGCAATGTTCTGCCCAGCCCCGTATCGAAAAACGGTTTACATGAAGTGCACGTGAGGTCGTTGCAGTTCTTCCACGACTTCAACGACCCCAACAACAACAACTACGACCACCCCTACTCTCCCTTACTATCGCCAGTCCTGCTTCTGTTGCCACTCGACTGTAAAAGAGCCAGAGTATGCAGGGCAATAGCCGTTGCCTCATTGCCTCTGAATTTAGTCGATATATCCGATGTGCTTTCGGGTCTGGTCGGACCTTCAACAATGAGAACGCTGTGTACGTACCACGCTGCTGTGGCACGGGGAGCGCAGCGCAGTGCCAATCACAGCCGAAGTCCGGCTGGCCGTTGGCGCTTGCGTCAATGATATCCGTGACGCCTTTGGTGCCCCACCAACTCGGCATCCACGGATCCACTGCGCCTCGCCCAATGGCTGCTGCATTTACCCATGGCGTCAAGTCTCGACCATTGCCGTCTCAGCGCATCTGTCCCGCCGTGTTCTGCCCCCTGTCGGCATGTCTGGCTGTCTGCCTGGCTGTGGCTGTGGGCCTATCGGCCTTCAATGCGGTGATCTTCAGAGACTAATGGTTCATCGTGACCTACTTTCGAGTGGTGTTTTTACTTTGCTCGCTGCCAGCGTGACGACAACAGTGCGGTGAGCAAATTCGATGCGGCGGAAAAAGAAAGGAATCAGAGGGAAAAGAACAAGATGAGAAAGAACGAAGAAAGGAAGGCAGGAAGGGAGAAAAGGAGTACAAATAATATGGCTTGGAAGGATTCGGCTGCCAGTTCGCCTTAAACGTTTCAGTCAGAAGCTTTATTTCTGCCTATGCCGATAGGCTAGCAAGCTACAGCTGGTGCAAAGTAACAGATTGGCAAAATGATACAAAACAACGACACATGAGTTCGAGCGGCTTCTCTTCAGAGGCGCACACCCACTCCAGGACAAACGTTGAGAATCCAATCGCAGTTGAGCAGAAATGCGTTAGAGCCGCCGCGATTTTTCGTTCGGCGACACGGAAGTAATCTACTAAGCACATCTAGCACGCATACTTAAACTTCATGGGAGGGAATGAGTTTATTTTGCACAAACTATACCACGGCATAGTAAAGCAAACAAACCACGATGTAACATTTGTTTATATATATACTATACCACATGTTTGCATTTCTTGACTTTAAAGTACCTAATGGACATGTTCGACCCCGTCATGAATTTCTCTGACGCTACACATATCGCTTATTATATGATGTGGTGGCTAAGTTTAATTCGGTTTAAAGAAACTCTTTCACATGCTTGATAAGACTTGATGATGATTTGCTAACTCTCGCTGACGGATTCTAAAACACGCGTTCCAATTTGTACCTCAAACCACATAAGGAAGTATTTTCTATGACAGAGTTTATGATACAGCCCATAAAGTAGATAATGGGTCACAAGATGCCGGTTGGGTCTCTGTTGTGGTCTCTGGCAGTTATGCGCGACCACTGCGGGCGATCCGAATAAGCTTCCGCGAACTGTTTTAACTTTATTTATGCAAATTTTTTTTTATTGAAGACGCACAGTTTTTTTACATGCTCTTGATAACTATCTTCTGCAATACTACTTACAGAGTGTTTGTCTTGCAATAATTATGCATTTCAAGATGGTACATAATTATAATGCAGTCGTCATTATATATAATGCTTAACACGCCAAGCAAGCGTCCCACCGGGCGAAAGTGTGCAAAGATCGCCGACGCGTCTGGCAGCTCGCTACGTGGTATTTAGCGCACATTCGCGAGCGGAATCGGACAGGATTGATCGCCAACTTGGTGACATCCTTGGATTGAACTTACTATGTGATAATCACCACGCACAATGTACCTTGTGTACACGTGCAGACTAATGCATGCCATTCCATCCCAACGCTGCCTTGCACGGTACACATCTAACTGCGCAACCTCTGTCGAGGCCTCGGTCAATTTTCCCACTGCCGGTCCGCAACTCGCTAGCAGGTACACGAAGCGGTCTCTTGCCATACACGCCACGTAGCACGAAATGCTACTCTTATGAACCAGACTTCACTTGAGTTGCGCGTATCAAGCAGCTACTGCAAGCAGCTACTGAATCATGTATATCATGTGTACATCATGCTTAGCATGTATACTCAAGGGTTGTTCTCATACAACCTATATGTTTTACTCGTACCTACGAGGGTTTTGTGTGCAGCAATCCTCAAATTAGCTGAAACGCCATTCGGAAAATAACATGCCATCTATTTACACTCGTCTTAACGCCTGCAAGGTATTAACCTACTTGCACATGCATACATTGTCGCATTTCACGTTAAATCAGTATTGTGAGAGAGTTCGGGTGTATTCTCTAAGTTCGGTAAACACATGCTGGCAAGACTTACGGGTATAAATATGAAAACTCACCTGGATAAATTATATAACAACGTTTTACAGTGCAATGCTTAATAGAGCCATATAAAATATATGCAACCGTTTCATCAGTCCACGTTTACGTTAAATCAGTATGGTTTTTTTTTTTACTTAGAACTTGTTTATTATTTTCCCCGTCGTTTAATAAATGTAGATAACAACATTTAATAAATGTTCATATATATATACATACATGAAGATAGATATACCTACAGTCTAGTATCAAAGCTGAACGACGGCGACCATAAGGGTATTTAGCTAATGGTTATGGCGTCTTTTCCTACGGCGGCACTGCCTTACTTGAAGAGCTTGTCACTCTCCCTTTTCGCCGGTTCCGCCTGTTCTTGCCGGCGCCCGAGCTCCGCGGCTCTCCCCACCAACAGCGTTTGGCGACCGCTGTCTAAGTGGGCCGCAAAGGCCCTGTTAGACCTGAGGACGGCGTCAGTCATCTGGCCTATGGTGTTTTGTGAGGGCAGATCTCCAGACGGTGGTCCGCTAGCGTAGGGAGAGGGAAGTCTATCTGTTCTACAGGGTCCTAGGCGCGCAGTTGTGCCGCATAATCGTTGTGTAGCAGCTCTGATTAAGACCTCTCTCTCTCTCTCTCTCGCAATCTCGGTTACGGCGAAGAAGCGCCGAGAAAACAGTCGACGCAACGAGCGCCCAACGAAGGCACCAGCAGCAGCAGTACAGAACGGAGGTCAAGAAGGCGTCGGCGATGAGCCTATGTCTGTAATCCCTTCCTCCAACCCTTTGACGTTCCCCTTTTTGCTACGTTTTTCACCACTCATCTACACGTCTAGTCAGTGGGCCCCGTTCTCTGACTCGTTCATTGTTCGATCGCTGCATGGACAGACGCTACAGACACAGGCTTGGTTTGCCTGCACTAAACTGCGCGTATGTGTCTTCTGTGAGTGTTTCTGGCTGTGTCTGGCCATGCGTATTTCCCACGGCACCGAACCCTACAACCTATCTAGTGGCCGTGTGCGTGTAGACATAGAAGGTCGTCTTTCGTCGAATGGCCTGGCAACAAAGAGACCTTTATGCTTGACCTGTCATAGTCTTTTTTCATTCTACCCTATCTATAACACGTCATCTGCATGTATTTTGCGAACTCACTGTTAGGTAGATAAAGAAGTTGCTGCTGACGTCACTACAACTGCTGACGTCTGCACCAGAATCGAACCCGCAACTTCTGTGCCAGAGTCGCCGACCATCTCCGCCATTCGGTCCCGTCGACATACATACGCATGTTGATAATAATACATATAAACTTTAACTTTTTCGGGCTGACCCTTAGCCAACATTTAACGTCCACGGCTGCTTTCGCATTGCTTTGTAAGAAGGACCCTATAAATACAAATGTGCAACGGTGAGGCTCGAACCTGTGCACCTATGTGTTTCCTTTGGTCGCGAGGCGCACGTAAACGCACCACTCACAGGGCTTGACCGATAATAGATATGTGTGTACACGATGTATTGTCACAATTGACGCGCTTTTCGATACGAATCCTTGTCGTATCAGGAATGCGCTCATCTGTTTGATGGGTAGCAGACGAAAGCTCATGTTCAGTAAAACACGAGTAGGTGTTAACTATGGCAGAACATGATGTGAAAATCATCTTCGAGGTATGAGCGAAGAGCAGCTATTATTTGGGCACCCTGCGGGACGGGCCTGCGCCCAGATTGCAAATTTCAAAATTTTGCAAACTATATATATATATATTTATATATGTTAAGCTTTTCCGAGTTGACTAGATAGTCGCAGCTTTGCACAATTGTATATAGAATTACGGTATAATATAGATAAAGGCCCAAGATACACTATAAGCGACGTGGTCACCGGCACACCCTAATTACTTGGCTGAAAAATGGTATCCTGTGTAATATACATGTGGAGTGTTCAAATCAAAAGGTACGACGGTCACTGTAAGTATAATTGAAGTGTTTATTCAAAAGTAATCACCGCAGACCTGTACGCAACAATCCCATTGTTTTGCAAGTAAAAGGGTACCATGTTCCCAGCGTTTATGCAGTTGCAGGAAGAGCCGCCGCTCAACTATGTTCAGCTTTCAGTTGTTCGTCCGGCACTTGGCCAGTATACTCTGTGTGACCCTAGAGTTAAATCATCACTGATACACTCTCGGCGTTCACGAAAACGGGCATTCCACTTGATCACTGACTTATCGGACACACAGTCTCCCTTGTTTACGGCCACCACCCGGCGATAAATATCGGCCGGATGAGCACATTTCATAGTAAGCAATGTGATAACACCTACCTGCTTTTTAATCGTCGAACGTTGCAATGGGAATGCCATGATGTCCTCACGCACTGCCGCATCGAGTAGACAGGACCTACTGCCTGCTTCACTACTCCTTCATGTGCCGGGGCCCGAGCGTGCGCACAAGCACGCCGCAGACTTTATTCGCGTCTTTCAATGTCCCATTACATTATTCCAAAAAGGCATAATAAATTTAATTTGGTCTGGTTGCGACGACGTTTAGTATTTTTTCATTTGATTGCCATATATATATATATATGTAAAGTGTGTTGCAAACAATTAGCAACTCATGTTTTTTTGCGATAATTTCGGCTTGGTTTATTTGAATGGCTTGAAATTTTAAGCGCATGATGTACATGACGAAACACGAGTATAGTGTTGATTTCATTGCAATCTCAAAATCGGTTCATACAAAAAATAAAAAAGTGTGAAAAAACAGTGTTGCAAAATATTAGCAACAATAACATGCTAACAACACAGCTCTTGTTTGTAAAGGATAGTCGATACTACAGCTGATATTCGATCCCAGGGATCAAATGTCAGGAATATTGTCTAGCTAAATCAATAGTTCTATAGCTGCAAAATATTCTACAGCTTAGTCGTTGTTCCGAACTAACGACGAATCTTATGTTTAAACCATGGGTCGTACAAAGGATCTTTCGGATAACGAAAATACAAGAATTGAGGCATATGCTGAGCTCGGTCATACAGTAACTGCTATAGCAACCAGATTAAGACGGCATAAGAGCACGATCAGCAGGTTCTTACACCCTGGAGTGAACCAAAGGTGCAGATCTAACAGTGCGCGTAAGCCAGTTTTGACTATTCGAGATCGGCGAAGGATCATACAGTTGGCTACTCATGACCAAATGTCTTCTTCCAGGATCAGGACTACTTTGGGAGTGCCAGTGCACCGATCCACAGTGTACCGAGTGTTAAGTTCTGACAAAAACGTGCGATACGCGAAAAGGAAGCTTATGCCGCGACTGCAACCGAAGCACATTGTCGCACGGCGTGAATTTTCGCATAGGTACCAAACTTGGGATAACGAGTGGAAAAACATCGTCTTCTCGGATGAACAGAAATTTAATCTCGATGGCCCTGACGGCTGTCAGTACTATTGGCACGACTTACGGAAGGAACCTAAATGATTCTCGAAACGTGTGGCCGGTGGTGGCTCTGTGAAATATTGGGGCGCGTTTGGATATAATGGGAAGTCTGATCTAGTCGAGATTGTGGGCCGAAACAATTCTGACATGTACCAGCGCATTGTCGGTTCCCAGTTAGAAGCCCACTTCAGAAGAATTGGGGGACCTGACGCAGTTTTTCAACAAGACAACGCCACGTTTCACACCTCGGCTAGCACTATAGCCTTTTTTCAAGAACAAGGAGTGCCACTTTTTGACTGGCCGGCATTAAGTCCAGACCTGAATCCTATTGAAAATCTTTGGGGACATTTGGTAAAGCAGATTTACGCAAATGGTCGACAATATAATCATTTATTAGACCTCAAAGAAGCTGTCCAGCAAGCATGGACTAATATTCCACTTTCGTACTTACAACAGCTCATTTACTCCATGAAAGACCGAGTTTACGATTTGATTCAGAAGAAGGGACGAAAAACTCGTTTCTAGAATAAAATATGTAGTTTCAAATGAGTCATACAGCCCTGCTAAGAATCGAATACGCTGTAAGGCGCTATTGTTGCTAATATTTTGCAACACTGTTTTTTCACACTTTTTTATTTTTTGTATGAACCGATGTTGAGATTGTTGAAATCAACACTATACTCATGTTTCGTCATGTACATCATGCGCTTAAAATTTCAAGCAATTCAAATAAACCAAGCCGAAATTATCACAAAAAAACATGAGTTGCTAATTTTTTGCAACACACTTTATATATATATATATATATACATATATATATATATATATATATATATATATATATATATATATATATTAGGTAAGTCAAAAAGTTCGTCGGCTTTTTTACCCGATTTTAAAGAGCCTTATTTATGCAGACAACAGTATTTTTATTCAATGATATATTGACCGTTTTGTTCGATAACCTTCGCCCATCGCCTGGGTAGATCCATAATTCCTTTCTCCCAGAACGTCTTGTCCTTCTCGTCGAAATACTGAGTGAGGTGATTTTTTATAGCCTCCAAAGATTCAAATATTGTGCCATCAAGGGAGTTCTGGAGAGACCTGAACAAGTGATAATCAGATGGTGCGAGGTCGGGACTATAAGCTGGGCGCGGCAGCACATCCCAGTCAAACTCCGCCAATTTTTGCCGGGTGGCCAAACTTTTGTGTGGTGTCGCCTTATCATGTTGAAAAGTGACGCCCCGCCTGTTTGACAATTCCGGGCGCTTCGTTGCTACTGCAGCCTTCAAATCTTCGAGTTGTCTGCAGTAGACGACGGAGTTGATCGTCTGCCCCATTGGAAGCAGCTCAAAATACACGACGCCCTTACAGTCCCACCAGCAGCACAACATAACCTTCTTCTGATGAATTTCGGGTTTAGGGATAGCTGCGGCCTGAGAACCTCTGGGGACCCAACTTCTTTTCTGTGTTACGTTTCTGTAGAGTATCCATTTTTCATCGCCGGTTATCAATCTCCTCAGAAATGGCTCATTCGAGTTCTTCCGGTGGAGTGCGTGACAGGTATCGACTCGC
This sequence comes from Dermanyssus gallinae, assembly GCA_003439945.1. NCBI lineage: Eukaryota > Metazoa > Arthropoda > Arachnida > Mesostigmata > Dermanyssidae > Dermanyssus > Dermanyssus gallinae. Next base: position 133,565 of record QVRM01006351.1, read on the forward strand.
CCTTCAAGCTGCCTATCATTGAGGTCGTGTGGTAGCCAGATATTCCGCTTGCACGAGAAACCTGCATCATGAAGACGATTCCAAACGGTTCCGTGGGAGACTCCCGTTACATCTTCAAATTCTTTTATGGTCAAACCTGGGTTCGAAGTAACCAGGCTTATGACTTCGTCGGTCTCCACAGCATTGGGTCGTCCTGACCTCGGTTCACCTTCGAGATTGAAGTTTCCAGCTTTGAAACGGGCGAATCGCTTTTCGACTGTGGATTTGTGTACTGCGTTTTCGCCGTAGACTGCACATATCCTCCGGGTTGTTTGCGCTGCACTTATGCCTTCACGGTAGGAGAACAACATAATGTGTCGAAAATGCGTATTTTTGTCCTCCATTGCAAACAGCTGCCAATTCCGCAAACGAAACGGTAAAGTTGGAACCGGTATACCGTCGCGCCGCCACGGGTCTGCTCCTGAATGTAAACACCCAGCCGCACTCTCAGGCGGCCCTGCTGCAGAGCGCGGGAATTTCAAAAATGTGGTCCCAGAAAGCCGACGAACTTTTTGACTTACCTAATATATATATATATATATATATATATATATATATATATCATAAAAATCAAAGGGGTTCACTCCTGCTTTCTAGATGTGTCGTAATGAGAGCGGAACATCAGCTTTAATCATCTTTGATGCTTGCCTTTACGTGAGGTGATTCAGATCAGGCAAGCGTCTCTAACTACTCATGCCAGATGATCCACATCACTTTTCCCCCTGGTTACTTCTTTATAGCAGGGTTGGCAATAACGGCAGTGGAAGGCAGGCGATGAATCGGCAGCTCCCGGAGCACTGGATTTGTGAGTAGTCCGACAAGCTTGCTGTCCTTCGAACTCACTTGCAGCCCGTTATCCTTGGGCAGTCTCATCCATAGGGCTTCTAGTCGGTGACTGTGCAAGTCTCTTTCCACTATACTCTCCTTAGGTTCTTCTCTCTTTTCCTATATATATATATATATATATATATATATATCTGTCTTCCTCTCTCGTAATTGTGCGATTTGTCTTCCTCTTTTGGTTATCCTGGCCCAAGCAACCGAGCTCGCTCGCCTGCCCCTTGTCTTCTAGCACTGCCTTGTCCTTTTCACCGAAGGTCTTGCCATGCTAGTTTGCTGAGGAGCTCTTCTTCATCGACCCGCGGCGGCGACGGCCGCCCTACTGTGCCATCCCAGACTTCACCGAGTCTCGCACAGTATCCTCATGCCAGACAGTCTGTCTTCTGCCGTCGAGCGGGACGCTGCAAGTTTCCATCGTGCCTGTGCCCCCCCCCCCCCGAGACCATCCGTGCAGCACATCCCGGTTGAGGGTGCAGAATAGTGGTGTGTATAGGTGGCTATATTTGCTGGGGTGTGTATAGGTGGCTATATTTGCTGTGTATAGGTGGCTATATTTGCAGTTTAGGGAGGCGAAGCGAAAGGAGCAATAGGTCTTTTTGCCCTATGGCGCATCCCAATCAGCATTGCGGCGCCCACCATTGGGACTTGGCTAGAGGGGTGGACTCGAAGGAAGAAAAGCTGTGACGTATGTTGCTGTCTTGCTGCCGCTTATGAAAAACGCTCACGGGCTACGCGACCGTCGGGACTTCGTTCCTCAAGGCACTCCCCTCCCCCCTCAATATCAATTGCCACTTCCATTAGCCATCGTTGTCACCTTCTTTCGTAGATGGTCGGCGAGCATTTACTTGAGAACGAAGTGTTCACTCCTGTGTTCCACGCCCGCGCGACAGAGAGGGAATAAAACGAAGCCAGCGCAAAGGCAGGGTGTTGGAGAGTGTAGACGCGCGAAAGAACGGTAAATTCTAGAAAGGATTCCTCGTTGAATCGAAAGAACGGAAACGAGACATGATGTTTCGACGTCCCTCGTGCACAAGGCGTTTTACTTTCACTGCCGATGAGACTGTCGGACAGTGCACCGATCCACGACGAAGCGCAAGCAGACATCGACTCGGTGCAGATGACCAACAACAGTACATCGCTGACTGCAGCACACCCATAGTAACGGGAACGTCTTCTAATGTGCAAATTTTCAAAACGCACGTAGAAATAGCAACGCAAGTGACGGGCCCGTGCAGTCTGCTTATTGCAAAAAAACGCGCTTGCATAAAGAGAAAAACGACCTGAACGAAAGTCTGGACGAAAAGTAGGCCAATCAGATTTAAAAGCAGCTGGCGTAATGGCCGTGAAGGGTTCTGGGTCTGCGCCTCCGCAGGTATTTGGTCACATCTGCTGAATTCGACGATCGTCTTGGCCAACAGCTCGCTCACTCGCCAGTCTTGAATTTGCAAAGTAGCTCTCTAAACCCCTGTTTCTAGCAAACTTCGTTTTGATGAGAACAGGGTACTATCGTCTCGTTGTATACGATTGTCCCTTAGATATAAAACATTTGCATTTGGTAAATAAAGACATATTATACGTTTACGCCAAAGTGCTAACATAAAAAAGTAATATAATAAAACTATATATATATATATACATATGTGTGGAAGTTACGCTTATTTAGAAATCATGTCTCATTTACGTGTAGATACTTGCCGCAAAGCTTGTTATCGCATTTTAAGTCCTTATAGTGTCGCGATTCTCATTTCACTCAGCATTGATTCACTTAGGCTATTGCCGCTCGCATTACCAAGGCTGTATTTGGGCACAGAGTAGAATATTTTCCGTAAGTTGGTCTGTATTTTTCGTCGCGGTAAATGCCTCAATTCCGTTTCAACATTATTTACGGTACGAATTAGTGTATGGTGCTTGATAATGCTTCACCTGCAATGCATGGGTATGTAATTGTGTGCTTTTCGCTCCTCACAGTATAAGTACTTTAAAACGCGTTTTATTATTTATATGTAAACATTTTTGGGAGGTTTCCGGAATGAATAGTTACAGGTACCTACTGGCAGCCATCAACAACCAGTAGGACTTACAAACCCACCATACCCGTATTCCTCCCCACTGCCCAGGTTAGGTAGTACTTGGCATTTTTTCTGACTTATAACAACAAAAAACACAAACAAAAGGGGAGGCAGCAACGTGACAGCGCTAACAGAAACTGTCTACAACACCGTTTACCAATGCCACTAACTGCTTGATCCATTACAGCGGTGGAGCCAAGCAAAACCCCAGTAGACCTATTATAGCTCGTCTCGTTTTGTTAGCCAGCGCCGTCCCCTTCAATCCACTGCGAGGCTCATCTGATGCAGCCAGCAGAAGTGACTGCATCAGGGCAACGGTGGCATCAGTTATTGTGCCCTTATTAATCTCTCTGTCTTCTGTTCTTCAGTCTCCTGCACTCTCCCAAAAGTGTACGGCCTAGCAAGAATAACTTTTCGTCAAAAACCTGAATCAGACAGCTCTTAGCCTTTGGCCTGCCGTCACCACCAAAATCACTTATCCAGTACCGCCTTCACCGCTCTCCTTCGTCGGTTGTCGCGTAGCGCTGCTCTTGCTGCTTGCTGGACGCCTTTAGCCAACGGCGGAAACTTGAACTATATGAGGCAATTCGGAGGAGACCTTGAATGTGACGGCAGGGTCGTTTGAAAGCCGTGGCACAGCTCGTCAAGTGCCGCCTCTCTCTCTCTCCGTTGGTCTCGGCTGCCCCCTGTCAGACGACCCTGGAAATTCACGCACCGGAAAGTGGGCCAATTGTCGGGTAAGTGAGTAAGTCGGTCAGCTAGACATTTACTCACTCCCGCGGACGCGAGAAGTTAGCTTCGTACGAATACTACTGGCGCGTCGAAACGGTACCGCGACTGTTAATCGAGCGAACTTTGTCGATGCCCTTCCGCCACAGCCGGCTTTCCCCACTGGACGGCTGCAAGTCAGGAGCCAGGCCAATATTGGCTAAGATCGCCGGACCACTGTGGCGCTAGGCTTTGCCTGGCTCGTTCAGTCACGATCGTAAATTGATGTCGGTACGACCTAGCGAGCCATCCAGGAAAGTGTGCACATGGAGAAGCGTTGTTGTTATTGTTACTTAAGCAGCCACGTTCAACAGTGGCTCCGTTGCTATGATTGGCGCATCGGTTTCGGTCAGGGTCTCCCATCCGCCCGGGAGCGGGCAGAAAGAGAGGCTAAAGGTGGCCCAAAGTGGTCAGCCTCAGCAACTGCCTGTACCTCCTTGCAGCAACAAAAGCCCTTACCTCCAGCTCCCCTGGACGACTGCTACCTCTGCGCTCAGTCTTAGCCGCCATCTTAGCTAGCCCGCACGAAGAAAGCATATGATAATCTGTCTCCCTGTCGGGCACATTTACAAGAAATTACCCTCTGCTAATGCGACTGTCGCTGCTGGTGCTGTCGCCTTTGCTAGTAGTACCAAGTTTAGAAATATCAAAGTACCGATCCTGTTGATTATTATTAGTAATATTGTAATACTACAGCGTTGAGCTGTGCTTGTAGCCATCTGGAGTGCACTCGTTACTTTAACTGGACTAAAGCCGCAGTGATACGGCTTGAGCCATTCTCATAGCAGTCTAATATTTCTTCAGTGGGCCTAAACCGGAACGTTTATACTGCGACTCATTTATTCCTGGCGCTGACGCTTAGTTGGCTCAAATACGTTGACTCTGCTTTGTACTGCAGCCAACATAAGCATAATGTAGTATCATTGTATTCGTATCATTATTGCTCTTGTTTTTACTATCAGTTGTAGCCGTTGTTGATGAGCTATTTATGCTGATCCGAGCAGACCGAATTAGCGACCATGTAACAGGCCGAGTCGGTTAAGTACAGGGCCAAAGAGCTTGGCCAACTACATCACCTGATACAAGTCGTAACAATGCCGATTACCTCGAGGCGATTCAAGGCATGCGTGGCGATTTTCCTTCTGTTGAGATTTGTTTGATTCAAAGCGCTTATCGGACAGTGCTTTACCGCGTTAACGTTAGCGCAGAGACTTCCCTTGGGTAGCAGGACTTTGCCATATTTCGAGAGTGTATTTTCAACTAACTACATCAAGAACGCGGCCCGTATAGTTTCCAGATAGCCCCGCTATTCGATACTACAAACTAAACAGTCAATTACGTCTAAGCATTGGGTTAAAGTCAAAGCAAAAATGTTACGTAAAATTGAAAAAAATAACAAATGAGCATTTGGCTCTTATTTATAGACGAACTGCAAGGAAGTGCTTCCCCTCGTCTGCTTATTTCCCATGGAAATTAAATATGCGTAAAAATCACATCTACTCAAGATGCTCCAGGGTGCGATACGGTGTTCACATTTGTATCTTAGACAACCTGGTTGAAGTTTTGAGGCCGAGACGATTTAATTCTAGCCATCACGAAGGAAACAACATTATATGTATGTATGTATATATACATATATATATATATATATATATATATATATATATATATATATATATATATATATATATATATATACGGCTGTACTGTAATCCGTATATGGTTAATACAATATCTTAGGTTACAAAATCAAAATTGTATGATAGTAGAATGCTTAAATGCGTCGACTCGTGCTACAAATGTGCAGTGTTCGAGCATTAGATAGAGGGTTTACGTTCTCTATTTCGAACGGCAAAGCTGCCTTTAAGGTCTCGGAGGATGTTTGAATTGGGGGACGCGAGCGCAACAGAGTATCGTTGCCATTCGGAAATGTGATCCAACCTCCTGAAGTATATTCGACATTCTTGCGACCTGCATAAACTCTACATGTCCGCGTAGATATGTACGTAGGAATACGACCCTCGTTGCTTTTGAACTTACAGCTTTTTCATACTGCTCGGACGATTATTGTTCGTAGCGCATTGTACGAACGGGCGCAGCTTCGTCTTCGTCTTCTTTACAACAGCCGAGGGCAAATAAAAATACTAGATCGTTGGATTCGATGAGATCCGAAGTGACGACATTTTGCTTTTACTAAGAGTGTCAGCGCAATCGGATCTATGTTGAACGTAATTGGCTTTGCTGGAAAGTAGAACAGGATATCCAAAAGGTCGGTGAAAGGACACACCAGCTGGTGGAAAGCGTGACGTGTGCGGTCCAAGGTTGGCCTTAACATTTGAACACTGTCGACGGGCCCTCAACATCGAAGATTAAGAAAGTTGCGTAATAGCTGCGTGACACAACAATGACTGAAAGAGACTCAAGATGACTCAAGACGGGCTCGTGGTGGAGCTCGTTTCACTGAAACGAGCCAGAACGTTTCTGTATCAATTGAGCTATGCTCTAACAATCCAGATACTAGGTACCTTGTGCTTTTTTGATTGGTCCTTTGTTTGAGTCCCAAGCTATCAGTTACTATCAGGTCAGTTCATTTGAGACACTTAAAACACCTATGAGGTATAAGGCACTATAATCGTATACTGTTCTAGTGATCCTGGATGAGATCGATTATGTTGCTGGGACGCCAAGCTAGGGCCTCATTCAAAACTAAATACCAGACGCACCCAACTTTGTTCTGCTACATCTAACAAGCAAATGTGTGGATTACAGGGCACCATTATTCTAGCCATATATAAAAATTGATTTTAATATTTTTGAATTGCGTCTGGTTAAGGAAAATGTACAGGTAACTAGTGCGCTAGTCATGGTTGCCATCTACCAAAGTGGCGCCGGTTCGATCCCTGTTGTTGACCGAATTTTCTTTCAGTAATGCTCATTGAGAATAGATGATAAACCATACCGTTGAGAGTCAGCGGTTATGCTGTCACAATGACCTCTGAGCAAACCTCGGCCCTCGGTAAGTTGAATATATGCCTCGCGGTGATCTCCAAGCTCGTAGGGGACGAAGAACGACGTAGAGTTCAAAACAACCTTCTTAAGAAATTACTAAATCTAGGTTTGTTGTAGAGATTATGTATGCAGTAAGATCAGCTAATAAATTAGCATAAAACGACAAGGCTTAAATACCTAACAAAAACGAGAAGTGCAATTGTTGGGCGAATTGCTTCGAGATCGCTTTTATTAGCATTGTGCCTATCTGCTATATTTCAGGCAAACTGAGCGCGGTCGGAATATCACGCACATACTTAACTCATTCTTTACGAAAGGCTACGACAAACGAGTCAGGCCCAACTACGGAGGTGAGTTGTAATTACCACGAACGCCAACAAAGACCATGATTTTGAACTTCAAAACCGTTTGCTTATTATTGTATAATCAGCAAATACGCACTATCTCAACAAGGAAGGTATTCTAGTAAAAGTAGTGTGCCACCATTACAGTTATTATGTATCATGCTACTCGTACTATGGGTGCATTGTGAGCGTTACGTTTAGCGCTGTGTCGTATTTCTATTATCGGCATTTGTAGTCAGTGGTTCTAGTAAAGCTAGTAACATTAATCATAGCGGGGTTAATCACTACCTTACCTTAGAAACGATGCCCGCGTGAGTACCCTGTAAGGTTTACGCCGCATATTGTGAGTACGTTCTTATCGTACGGAACGTGCTACTGCAAGATCGTCAACGTCCTTCAACGATGTATCGCTATCCGGATGGCGAAGACAGGCCATGCCGTGCTGTGCTGCACAAGCGACCGGGTAACAACGCGTGTCCCCAGTCTGCCACAGCATTGCAGCACTCCCTTCGTTCTCTAGTTGTCATTCTCTGCCTTTGTTCTTCTCTCTCTCTCTCTCTCTCTCCCTCGAACCCCTCTCTCTTCTTAGCATTGATGATTATGACCAGTCACCGAGGTACACTTACTAGGGCTAATTTGTCGGTGGCGGCAGCGGCAGCGATGCGCATGCGAGTGGAAGAGGTAAGAATTGGCCGCTTGCCGACGGGATGTTGGGTCGTTAGATGCTTCGCAAGTTAGGCGTGTTCGACGGTTCGCATGCATTTCGTGCCTTACTTGTTTCTCGTATCTCTCTTCTATCATCCTCGCATCTCTCTCCAGCCGCCTCCCTCCGTCCAGACTTCTCGTTCTCTCTCTCTTTCTCTCCCTCTAAGTATCGTTGTCTGCATCTGGGGGATCCATTAGGATCGCTGGCCCGCCCCGTAGAATCGAGAGACAGGTTAGCTCGAGCAATCCCCCCACCACCTCGACTTCAACTCGCCGTAATGCGCCTCCCCCCCCGCCCCCCCCCCCCCGCCCCCCCCGCTAATGCGGATTCCACAACCGTACTGGAACGAGACGGAATCAGTCGTGTAGAGACAGGCGCAGACGACCGGCCACGGAAGACGAAATGATGGCTGCAACCTCTGCCACCGCCGCCACCACCACCACCAGAAGACAATGTTAGGACGCGCTTCCACGCTACCACACACAGATGAACAATATTCGCGGATCAAGCGGATATATTAGGAAGCCGAGCGTTAAGGCTATGAGCACTCTCTTCTCTTGCATCGTCAGAGCTATTGACTCGTCTTGCTTGTCTAGTTCCAAACGCTAGGACCTCGTGTGCCTTACGTTTCTCCTCTCTCTTGCTATATACATATATATATATATATATATATATATATATATATATATATATATATATATATATATATATATATATATATATTAATATATGTTTAGAGTTCATTTAACGAGCACTTTACGTTTCAAAGACCACACGGAAAAGTCCACACGCCGGGCTGCCACATGTGGCACATGTAACGGCTTCTTTTGAATAGCATGCGGGTTTTTAGTTGTTCAAATGTAGCAATTTCGTTTATTCAAACCTCCCTTGAAATATAAACATCATTGGCTTCATCAATAAAAAGGCGGCACCACGGTACGTCATCTCTAACGCTCAATTGGCGAACTTAAATCACTCTCGATGATCCGTAAACTTGTGCTCTTCGGCAGCTTAATCTTCTATGAATATCTCTGCTAGATCCAGCCCCAAAATTCGCCAGGCTGAGGTGCACGAAATATCCAGTTGCTAAGCAAGTCGCCGAACCGATGTTTTCGGACGTTGTCCCATACTGTCGGCTATAGCGGCGATATTTTTAGCGAAACTAACGCACCTTGATGCATTACGTCCTGAACCCATCCTGCAAAATGTTTGCATACAGAATGATTCTCTTAGTAAGTCGATCATAAAAATCGTGACTTGTACGATTAGCTTGTTAGCATGCCCTTATAGAAATTCAATTTTTACGATATGTTTTCATGATTTGTTCGCGCTGTTCTGTTAAGTAACGTTTTATTTTGGATTTTGGCAGCCCCAACCTGTTTTGCTTACGAAGAAAGCGGCCGCGAAGAGGGCAGAGCGCGGAAAATGTTCGACAAGTTTGAAGTGGCATTTTAAGCCCTTTATATATTTACGTAGTTCACTCGGTAACTAACCTAATTTTTGTCAACTTTGTTCGTTTCGTGGCCTCCTGACGTTTCGTACTAAAGCATAAACAAAATTAGAATACCGCTGAACTATGCACGTGGAATCCCATAAAGATTACGTCAGGCAGAAATGTCTTGTGTAGCAGTGAGAGTGAATTAAAATTTTTTCATATACCTGTAGTTATAAAGGTCGACTGAAAAATCGAACATATGTTAATAATAAGGTGCGTTGTGCTTCGTGAAAAAAAAATCCGCTTCGTTTGAAGGACATCCAACACTCGCTACGAGGAGCGAAAGAGTCGCGCTGAGGCAAGTTTCCAAAAATTGAGATTCTGTGATTTCTTATATTAGGGCTACAAAAAAGTCTTTGCGGTTTTGGCGTTATAAAGAAAACACATATATAGGAGACACGGGAGGTCTTATTTATTGATTTATATATTCTCCGCCGGAAGATACAACCTCTGCCCAACGATTTACAAGGTTTTCGATTCCTTAATAATCTTCCAAATTTCCAAAAAAATCCAAAATTATCTTCCAGTCCACAACGCACGTGGTCGATAGAAGTGAATGCTTTACCACTTAAAAAAATTTGCGTCGATCTGAATAGGTGGTAATCCGATGGTGCTAAGTCGGGGGAATACGGTGGATGTTCCAAAAGTTCCCATTTTAGCTGGGAAATTTTCGAAAGGTTCTCCCTACTTACGTGGGGCCTTGCGTTGTCTTGGTGGAACAGGACACCCTTCCTTGAAATTAGTACAGGGTACGACTGCTTTAATTTTTCGTGAACCTTTTCGAGTTGTTGACAGTACACGGCCGTATTTATCGTCTGGTTACGCGGTAAAAGTTCATAGTGCACTATTCCGCCCACATTCCACCAAATACACAATAAAACCTTGTTTTTTTCTCCCTTTCGGAACTTCTCAAACTACTGTTGGCACATTCTGTCTGTAGAACAGGCATCTCCAAACGATTTTAACAACTTTTTGTGAGCCTGCGTTGCACTCAGTCTATTTTTAAACTCATGGAGTAAAATCGCCCGAATTTGGCATTTTTCTACCTCAATTTTGCAGCACTTTTACGAACAAACGGCTAAACAGATTTCAAAATGGTTGAGACCAGCATATTCCCCGCTTTTTTTCACATGAAAACAACAAAGAGTGAACCAATGATCTATGCCTAGGCGCCGGGGCGGGCGCTGTGAAAGCCGCGCAAGCGCCAATCCGAAAATACTTTTTTGTAGACCCTATACACACGAAAACTCTATATAGAGCTCTCACGTGAAATGCAATACAATTTTGCTATCAAGTTCATAAATTAAACACTCTCAGAAAAATGCGGTCATTTCGTGGCGATAATTTTAGTAGTCGATGAAGGTTTGATATGTAATATGGCTGTCGTGAGCCGTTTTCCCCCGCTCCAATTTCAGACTATCGGCACAGGGAAAAATGGCTTACGATAATAATAATATCACGAATCGAACCAGGATCGATTTGGCACTAAAATGACGAACTAGAACCTTGTTCTGTCGGAATGGCAAACTCTAGGAAGAAATTTCTTGCCAACCGCGTCGCTATAACCAAAATTAGTAATTTCACTCTCACCCTAACCAAATGTACATATTAATTACGACCGTATATTATAATCATATTCAATCATAAGTCAAACATAATCACACATATATAGTAAATAATTGGTACTCCTCTTTAATAATAACTATTCAGCCTATTACATACCCTATTTTTAGTATACCAATGGCTGGGAGATCTTATTGGTAGCCCCTGATGAGCATTCGGAAGCCACGATCTAGTATTGTGGTTGTTGAGTCTTCGCTGAAAGCAACAAGTTTGCTGCTTGGAAGCTGCCCGGTGACCTCCTGCCATAATGCTACTGCCTAAACAAATGTCCTACACGTACTAGACGAGTTACAGTGGGCGCCACATTTTGAGCCATGAGAGCGAAGGCTGTTTGACCGACCTTTTTCGAGACTTGAACGCCGTTCCTCTCGTACAACCGCTCCTGCTCTTCTGGTCGCTCATTTCATTAATTTTAGGAGGTTCTTCGAGGATCATTGTAGCACTTCGCCACAGGGATTACCTGCCTTTCACATCCGAAGGCTTTTTGCGTATGTGCACGTATACGCGTGGTCCACGCGTACAGACAGACGGGCACACACGTACTTAATTAATCCAATCGCATAAGAGCTGTCATTAATCTGGGCGACAGGTTCATTTACATTGTTAATATCCCACCTTCGAGCAGAGATTCAACCGAACCCCTTAGATGCAGTAAGTCCTATATGGAGATACTGCTCACCGTGTGCGGCACGGCAATATTTAGCCCCCCGTCCTAAAAGCGTGCAGATTTCAGTGAAAATGTCCATCGAGTTGTTCAGAAGCCGCTCCCTCTTCAGTGCGATTAGCTGCCGGACTTTTTTAATAGAGGCATTCATTAACATGATTGAAGGTATTTACTGTTTCTATCATAGCTTAACATGATTTTATTTGCAAGTTGGGTGAAAAGATAGAGATCAATTATGAAGACAGTAATAACCGCAAGTAAACTCACTGTCAGTAGCTTAGAAGTGAGCTAGGTCCATATATATATATATATATATATATATATATATGTATATAGAAGCATTGGAATGCAGAACTACAGCACAAAAGTTGTTACCTTCGTAGGAAATTCTCTCCTTTCGCCGCATTATTCCCGCCGTACCGGCAATTATGTGTCAGTGTAAGCTCTGCTTGTGTTGCCGTATTTTTGTTGCTATTACTCTGGATGGCTTTCGGGGTTGGTTGGTGGGGAGATAGCTTTGGGGGGAGGGAGGGTATGGGACGAGAAGGCTCGTATGAGACCTCGCCAAGGTCATCAGACGCAAGGCATAACGATCCTTCATGGGTGGGGTCGTTCTGGCTTGGCGTGGACAGGATTCAGTATATAAGTATGTGCTGTGCCTGTTCCGGACCTTTGTCAGCCTACCTGACGCCGGGGGTTGCGATTTAGCTTGGCTGGCAATAGGCACTGCAGGTCCCGAGGATAACTCTCGAGGCAACCACGTCTAGCTTGGTTGCCTCTAGTAAGGCCGCTTCGCTTAGGGTTTTGCTGTTGCATGAGGTAGAGGCGAGTCACCGTGCTAGCCACTACTGATGTACCACGCCAGGATGAACGAGGCCGCTATTGCCTTCAACGGTACAAGCACATACTAACAGCGAAAGAGAGCAAACGGTGATGACCGACTGCCACGAGAGAGAGAGAGAGAGAGAGAGAGAGAGCATGAAAGGTAAAGAAAGAGTTCTCTCAGAGTCTCTCTCGGTGATGTCCGTCACCGATACGACAAAGCACCTCAAAGCAACGTACACAAATTCTCTTATCTATCAGTAGTGCGGTGTACTATATACCCCCAAGCACGGGCATATTTTCTTCTTTATATGGTAAGAGATTGCGGCAATTCCGTTTCGGGAGCTTTGTGCCGATTTTGACACTGCTATGGCGAGAGACAAGGGCGGGTGGCGAAAGTAGGATGTTTCTCAGTGGCCTCAACTACCGCAACAGTGCCCCGTTAGCCCTGTAAAAAAATTTCTGACCGTGCTGGTAGAGTCGAGCGAAACCTATGCTGGCTTTTCCCGGTACGAGCAATACACTGTGTAACGTCTATCTAGAATGTTTGCATGAAATGCCAGCCATCATCCATGTTAGCTCAGAGCGGATTAGCACGCGAAAAAAATTCTATCTTGACGTACTCAAACAGCGGACTCGCAGCTGCGCATGAGCTCCGCGTCTCTCCTTTTCTCAGCACACCACACTTACGCGCTTTTCGTCTGAGCTCTACAAGGGCTGCTCACCGCGGGAACGACGATGATGACGAGGACGTCCGCAGCAAGAGTTGCACACGAACAACAGCTGACTCACGACTAAGCGAATTTCGAAAAGCGTGTCGTCGAAAAAGCCCTTTGGCCGTCGTAAGGCGACAGCTATCAGGCCACCACCGTTCGACGACTTTGGCCGATATCTCGTGCTGCATAAACGCGCACAGAGCGAGCTCGGCACAATATGTGCGACGATGCGGGCAGCGTTATTCAAATTTGACATCGGCGGCGGGGGGCCAAAAAACAGCAACGGCGACGACATGAGAAACGGTTGAGAGCCGCCCGAACGTCGACGAAACTTCACGACGTCGGACGTTCGTAAGTCGTTGAACAAAAACTCTTCTGGGCGCATACTTTGTCATAGCAAACTTACGGTCGGATCTGAGCCTTGTCGTTGGTGTGACAATATCTCTCAATTATATATATATATATATATATTTATATATACATAAATTTATTTTGCGCTCTGACAACCACATTTTAGATGCTCGTATTGGGCTAAGTTGCCTGTGGCACAATGCCGTCTAAATGCATCTATCGTCATCGCGTTCTCGGAACTGGATTTATAGAGGCTTTCTCCGACGGACGGCAATGACAACCACGTCAAGTATACACCATATACACAAGAAAGAAATGTAACGAGCAAAAGTCCTAGCAGCCAAGTCAACGTTGCTTAAATTTAAAAGAAAACACTTTGGATTGTGTACTGTCCGGATACATTTAGTGACAGCGCACGTTTCTAGTTTTCCGCACTTCAGCAAACTTTGCACTCACACGTGTGGGTTTTGACCATAACTTTCAACCTCCCATCACCAACCACTAACGGCCGAGGCAAAAGCTTTTCGGTCGAATTCTCGTGAATATTATGGGCGAGAATAGTCGTCTCAAGGCAAACAAGGTTCTTTAAACAAGACTTGGGAATGGCACTAATAACTAAAACCATCTTGTGTGCCGACGACATCGTGCCCACCGTGTGGCATCCACAAAGCACACCATCTGCAGCAATTAATGGAAGCACTGGATCACTATGTGCTCCTCAACTCGCCTGAGAATAACGTAAACATGGAATATGTGTTCGAACGAAGAATGGAACGTACGAAGAACGTAAAGTGTCTTTTAACTGACAGTCAAGAGAAGCCATTTTCCTCCGAATACAAGCAAGCATAATTTAGACACGTCAATGCGTTCCCTATCTGGGAGTCACGTCCTGCTTGCTAAACACAGGTTTTACTACTTGAAATTGTTCAAGGGTACCACAAACTCTTTTCAGGGATATATCGTTGCTATGTATAACGCATAGTTTGTACCTCATGGGGCTCCATGTGTAGGGTCTCACATTAACCAGACGCGAAAATAGCCATGAAATTTACTTCGCCTGATAAAACGGTGTGTCTACTAACTAAATACAGCGATAAGAAGATATTCAAAGTTCCCTCGCAAAACAGCTGTCATAGAGTTTCCCGAAGATCTAAAAATACTGTTAACATTTTCGAAGAACAGCGGTACATTTGAGCATGTCTATAAAATCAGAGTGATAGCACAAGCTCTATCGTTATTGTCAGGCATGTGACACGTGATTTTCACACGAATAAATAAATCTCGAGACGAAGCCTCAGGAACTAAAAATTGTTATGTTAAAGTGCTTTAAAATCATCAACCAAAATTGGGCACATACGACATGTTGATTTTATTTCACAATATACTACAGTCTTTAGCTAACTATATATAAGCTGGTAGCCTATTTGATCTGGTAAAATTCCCAGTGGCGCCGCGAAATTGCCTCTGAATATATCTATGGAAAACATCTGGCAGAAAGACGTCTTGGATCTTGGCTAGCTACGATCACCTTAAAGATATATTATACAGTGTGTTGATTAATCGTGCGAGTCAAAATAGGAATGAGATGTTATACAGTTCGCCTGCGGGAAATGTAGAGGCACTCCTAGGCACCCTAAGGGCAGCCTATGTTCGGGTCGAATTTGCTTATTAGAACGACTTCCTCAAGGGGGTCATCTTTTGCCTCATTTGAACGTTGCGCTAGATGAGGAATCCATCTGTATTTTTTAAAATCTACTTTATATATATATATATATATATATATATATATATATATATATCATTTGTATTGTATATGTTGCATATTTCTGTATTTGTATGGCGGTTTGCTTGCAGCATTACGTTAGCCGTTCCGCGGTTCAATGCGCGCCTCCCAACATTCATCTAACTCACACAAAGCACACAAATCTATGCGTTCGACACTACTTGGCATGTAATGGCGGTATCAAGTTTAACTGTCAAGGAACGAATGGCCACATATATATATATATATATATATATATATATATATATATATATGTACACGTTTCACGAATCGTTCGAACGTATATTCCATGCTAACGTTATTCGCAGGCGAGTTAAGGAAACACGTTGGGTACTCCAATGCTCCCACTGATTTCTGCAGGTGGTGCGCATTGTGGATACCACATGGTGTGCACTATGTCGTCGGCACACAAGATGGTTTTAGTTATTAGTGCCGTTCCAAGTTTTATTTCAAGGGCATAGTTATATAAATTAATATATTTGTAGAGATTTGTTAAAGCTCCATCTATATATAAAGTTAGCTGTCAAAGGGCTACTACATACGTCTATATATATAAATAGGGGGTGTCTTGGCCCATACAGGTGGTGGTCGCGTGTCGATCGATCTTGCACGGTACTATAAACATTGCTAAACGCTATTCATCATCGTTGTTCGCCACTATTTAAGTTGCGGTGGCATTTTAATCAAGCTAAGGCTGACAAGCATTGTTAGCTGCCTTTTTCTGCCCTTGGCTGGAACACAGCTGCCAGGTTGTTGGCGCGAAAAGGCGCACGCCTTCGCAGCTCTGTTGGCTTGTCGTCTACTGTGCGCCCATGAGCTTTGTGTCCTGCCGCGACAGCGACGCTTTAGACAACGACGCCTTTGATAGATGCAGAATCAAAAGCAGCCATCAAAGGCCTTAGACTTTACCTTTACCTTGGCTTTCTTTCGCACATTGGCTCGTCTTATCGCCTACTAGTTTTATTTCCTCTCGCGCTCCGTCGCGCGCTCGTTTGCATTGCAGTTTCTATACCTCTGTCTACACTTTTTATGCCTTCTTTGCGCCCCGAGCGTTTTCTTTTCGCTCATCACGCACTTTCCGTCCCCCGACTCTCGCGTCGAACCTTGCGCGTCCCAATTCGTTTCTAGCAGCCCGAATGACGAAAAGCTCCCTTCGTCTCCTTCACGTGCATCTAATTAGAAACGCTGTAGCACTAATAGCCATAGTAGAAGGTAGCATAAAGGGCGTGCTCTTGACATGATGCCTATTAAGCCAAGACAGCACACGCCTCAACCGGTATACCCTAGGTTAACTAGGCCCGGAGCGTTAACCAGTCGGTCGCCAATCAGTGCGCCTTAACGGTCCCCGAGGGGATTACGGCAATATTACACAATATGAATTCGTTGCCAGATAATCTATATCTTTCTCTGCCTCACCTTTCATGGCTAACGGGTCTAGAAAATGTTACTATAGGAAGGTTAACATATTTGACCAACTTTCTATTAGCGAGGAAAATGCCCGCAGCGCGCATAATTGCGCGCATCTTGGTGAGCCACGCTGAAGAGGGAGTCATAGTTGGCTCCCGTCAGCTCCCTTTTCAGCGTCGTCGTAGTTCCTAGGGGTAATAGTTGTATTAGTTAGAGTAGTTGTCGCTGTGTCGTTTGTTGTGTGTCGCGTTGGGACACGATGGGCCGAGATCGAAAGCAGGAGGCGATAGCATCGTTTTGCTGGTCCGGCAGATGCGGATCAAGCAGGAGGGGCCAGCAGCTGGTGAAGCAGAACTCTCCTTGCTTATTTCGCTAAGTTCGCGCGCACGGAGCTCCTCGTGTACGGTACTAGTGGGAACGGCTTGAATACCTATAAAGGGTGTCGGGGCTATGTGTGCCCGGCTATGTCGGGCTCTAAATATATATATATATATATATATATATATAAGAAAGCACGACCTTGGGGCAGCTGTATATGTAGGTATCCTTCGACACACCGTGTGGTGGTACCTCGTTTTTGCACCCTTCGTCCATCAGACAGAAGACGGGAACAACTCCTATATTTAGGTCGAACAGCGGCAGCGGCGGTCGCAACGGAGAGATAGATGTCTTTGGAAAAAATGTATGCGAGCCGAGCAGAGGTGCGCATTTGATAGCAGGTGGTAGACGTGCCAGTGTGTGTTTTAATTGTAACCAAGACTGGTGAGACCGGCCGGTCTGCGGCCGGTGAACGCTGGCGAGGCTCTGAAACATCACAGTTTTGCTGCTTCGTTAACGAAGCAGCAAAAAATAACCAGCGAAAATAGAAGCATAAAATAAGCAAAGTCTGACATGGATAATTCTAGCCGGTGGCTAGTGACTGGCCCACTCCACTAGTTCTGCGCTGGAGAATGATTTGCCCTATCTACCTAGCTCCACAAAAATTTGCGGCCTGAGAAATTATCCTCTCTCTCCCTGTCTCCCCCTCGTTATTTCGCCTTTTTTGCTTCTAAGCGCATCAAGTAATCAAACACATAAAGTGAGTATTTCATTATTTCTATATTTGACTACGCCCGTTATATAGTCAAATAAATGCGTGTGCCTTCTTCGGGTACTCTGAGCGTAAGTAAACTGTTATGCGCAGAGATAACGATTTCGTGTTCGGACAGGGTTATAGGCGTAAGAAGTGCATCTTGTTCTAACCTAATATTACTTTCAGATGTGTGAGCACGCGTGATCTACATACGCATCACAAACACAGTACAAAAACAGCAGCTCAGAACAATATGCAGAACACACAACATCATACCAACTTATGACAATTAGTGAATCAAAAGCCATAAGGGCAGTTTAACATTTGGATGAATAAATGCTGTGTCAGTGGCTACGACTTCACCCGAAAGTAAAGGTGAACGATAAAAAAGTGAATGTATTTGCGTTCGATCAACGACACACCATGCAAAACGATTAAAACGCACTAAACATGTCACCTCACATATATTAGAAACTTTATTTACCTGCTAAAGTTCACAGTAGCACACTCGGCCAGTTACGCCCTTTACATTACGTACATTTCACATATCACACCCAGAAAACCCTCGTCGAGTCCAGCGAATATTTACTCGCATGTTTATCCATCGCAAATTAATAATTCAATTATAAATGTAGCTCGACATTATGACTGAATCCTGCATATACATATATGCATTTGCCGAATCAGTTCGCGCTTCCCGGCCCGAAAGCGGAAATTTATTGAAGTCATTCGTTTCTGTGTATTGCAGGTCCCCCGGTAAAAGTTGGCGTCAGTATGCAGATTGTCAGCATCAGCGCCGTCTCGGAAGTTCAAATGGTACGTCGCCGTCACTCCCTCCCGTCGTACTTGTCATCGTTTGTTGTGTGTGAGAGTGGGTGGTGGAGAAGTATGTTGTAGATGCCAGCAGAAAGCCTGTGGTCCATGATGTTGTCTACGCGTTCTGCTTGCCATCCCCACGGCGCTGGGGCTGTGAGAGGCTAAGAGGGGGAGGGGGGGAGGGGCCGAAGGTCGAGAAACGGAAGGTAGAGGAGCTCCGCTAGACCCTGCTCTCCACTCATGGAAACGGGCCCACTGGCCACACTCACTGTCTAACTGGCTGGTTAGAAGTATTTTTGTGTCAGGCAACGAACGCAAAGGAAGGCGCCAACATCAAGCCGAAACGGCCGGGCCAACGCTAAGGCTGCGAACTGACGCAGGCAAGCAGAACATAACTGTAAGGAGTGCACGAACCCCAGTCGTTTATGCCGGCATCGAGAGGAACGAGGAGTCTGCCATGTAGTCTGAGAAAAAGTGCCTTAAAATGTTACCATTGTTGTTGTTGTTGTCGTTGTTGCTGCTACTGCTGTTGCTGCTGCTGCTGCTGCTGTTGTTACGATCGCTACTGCCGCCATTACAGTAGTTTGGTCGTCGACAGTGGGGTCGTCCGCAAGTGAGGTTGGGGAATCGCGTTATTATGATGGGAAGAGTTAACTATGGTGCCAGCCTAGCCAAGGGCTAAACTGCGACGACAAGCTTTATCCAAATGGCCTGAGGGGAGTGTCGCACATGGGCAGCCGTCGACGACGACGACGACGAGGACGAGGTAAAACGGCAGCAAGAGCACTTGAAAGTAGCTCGTGTCATAGCCGCGCACGGTCGGCTGGCTGCTCGCCTATCTATGAATCCTTCCCCAGGCGCTTTTTCAGCGACCTTCCAACGCTGATGTAGGAACGAACCGTTCTGCCCGACGTGTGCCTGACTTGGGGCGCGAACACGGAGTGAGGCGAACGTAGCGAGCACTTGCTAGCGAAAACTCCCGTTGAACGCGAGCGAACCAAAGAAAAATATATAGAGAGAGAGACAGAGAGGGGGAAGAGGGAGATGGGGAAAAGGGGGAGAGGGAGAGAGAGAGTACGTCTGCTGAGTTATGGTGTTGCTTTTGACTTTTCTCCTGCAACGGAGCCTCATTCTTAGCACAATTCTAGTTTCCTCGGCAAACTCACTCAGCAGAGCTCCCTGAACCCTTCCGTGCGAAGAAATGACAGACTTCCAAGTCAAGTTCTATTTTATTTTCCACACTCGTTCGTTCTTAATGGAAAAAGACTGCCACATAAAGAACGAACGTGAAATAGAGCCGTGGAGAAGGGAGATATTTTTGTTCTCACGACAACGTCGTATTACTCTGGCGACACGTTACTTTGCGGCACGAAAAGTGCAGCAACAGAGTACAGCAAGTTGCCATTCACCATTTGTAAACTACGGTGCAATTATCTTTATTAATATCGTATTAAGTAAATTTAGTTTCCCAGAAGCACGAAAAGCATCAACGGACACATTCCGTCGCCCTGGGCGACCCCTGTATGTTGTGCTCCCTATAGGTTGTGACCTCCTCCGCGATATCCACCTCCGTGATCAATCATCAGTCTATTTTGTTTAATAATAGTAGCGGCATCAGCAATTGTTCCGGCAGATTTGGTTAGCCTTTCGACTACTCTGTTCTTCGGTACTAAGTCAACAACTTTAGACCTAGGCAGTTCGTGGGTTCAAGACCTGGATCGGCCACTCTTAAATTGGTTTTCTTGTTTTCCAATTAAGACAAGGTGAATACCAGAGTGGATTCATTTCGGACATGTTTGGACAAAAAACGGGGAACACAGCTGTCTCAATAAAAAGATGTGGTGCATTACCATCGTACCCTCATTATTGAAAAAATTGCTTGACCTTCCGCTCCAGAAACCATGTTGCTCTTCCGGTATTACTCCCTTCTCTTCTCTCTATAAATAGGCCTGTTTATCCGTCTTTATAAATAGAGCTGTTTATCCTTCTCCAAGTTTCCAAACGGTAACAACTAGTCTTCTTGCAATTATCCCTGTAAATAGTTTTTACGCACAACTTTTTATTTGGTACTCCCCTTCATGACTCTGGCTCCGTTTTTAATCATTCTCCTTAGGGACGACTATCAGTGTCGCTTCTCTCCATTTGTTTTTTTTTCATTATACACGTATTCGTTGAATAGAACTTTCCAGCACGGTATAAAAACCAATATTTTCGCTAAGGACTTGTTTTAAATCACATATTTCCCATGTCTTATCCGTGTGGTGCTCTGCCAACTGCTCCAACCGTCTACTTGACTGAGATCTTCCGTGTTATCCACTCCCTTGTGTTCCATCACCTGGAGTCTTTTGTATTATAATAATTCTTTTGGAGTTGTGCCTAATTCTGCCAAGATGCCTTCCAAGTGCTCTACCAGCCTCTCGGTCTCGATTGAGCATTGTCTTCCCCCTTCCGTCTCAGTCGCGTTCTTTAGCCAGAACATTCTTTAGCCTTTTTCAGCTTTCCCCACCATCTTTCTTTTCCTGGCACGTTTGCTTTGACTCCCTATAAGCTCTTCTAAATAGGCGATGTCACAAAGGATCTCAAAGGCCTTATTACCGGGGAGTCTACTATTTTGTTTAGCTGGCTTCCCGATAAACCACGGTTTCCGTTTCCCTTCTCTGGTGGCAGCAGGGCGCTTGTTATCAACTTTACCAGTCTCCTCTGTCCATAACAATATATCTGGATCACCCACCACTGGCACTGAAAGTAATGCCCTGAGTCCTCTTAGAAAGAGGGCGCTATGATTCATTCTCATTGAGCTTTCACTTCTTCCACGCTCTCGATTGTTAGCTTTAGCTTAGATCCAGTATATGCGTTTTTTGTAAGTACCGCTCTCCCCTGCAAAGGA
Organism: Dermanyssus gallinae; assembly: GCA_003439945.1. Classification (NCBI taxonomy): domain Eukaryota; kingdom Metazoa; phylum Arthropoda; class Arachnida; order Mesostigmata; family Dermanyssidae; genus Dermanyssus; species Dermanyssus gallinae. Next base: position 154,976 of record QVRM01006351.1, read on the forward strand.
GTATTGTCCCCTACAAATGTGCTTCTACTTTTGTCCGCGTCTATAGCGACGATGTGAATCACTCACAACCAGGAGTAACATTCATATGTGTACCGTCTCGTTGACAACCTAGCGGCCGATCTCATCCGCAAGTTTAATGAAGCTTCAGTTCTCTCCGATTCGTTTCTGTCTAGTCTCGCAAATTCAATTCCAAACAAATCCAGCTCCTCTGCCCCTTAAAGTTCCACAGCACTAACTAAACTCTCGCCTCTCCTACGTGTCTTTAGTCTTTAATTAATTGTGGTGGCTCCGCTAGCTTTTACTTGCAACAGATCTGGCAGTTCCCGTCTTCAAGTGGCAGACGATTTGAAGTAAGGTGAAGATGTTCGATCTACGTCTATGTATGATATGTTGTACCCTCCTTAATCTTATTGCATGAGTAACTCCCTGATCATAAAGTGTCTCGGCGATGCTTCTCTCCGAGAATGACGGACATTCTGTCTGTAAAGGTTGGCGTTTTATTCGTGCTTCCATCTCTACTGTCTTCCACTTAAACGAGATGCCCAAGAAAGGCATTTTTGCGCTTCCTCGGCTCCTCATTGGTTCGCTCCTGTATTTCCAGCAGCTTTAATCGCTCCCTTGGGATCTCCTAGTCTCACAAATTGATTGACAAAGAATTTTCTCTGAGTTTATCCTTTGCGCAATCCATATTCCTTAGCAATAATTTTGTTACTGTGTCCTTCAACTTCAACTGTGGAGTTTTGCAACCAGTACCGAATATTTCACTTTAGCATTTGTTACACGAGACGGCGAGTAACTTGCCGAAGTGCTTTTTCACCTCATAATTTTACGTTTTAACCAATACGGTTTAACCAATGACAAAACTATTATGTTATAGCCGAAGTGCGTTTTTGCTTAATTGCTTTGTGGTTAGACCACTGCCCATATACGCACACAAAGGCAAACCCTTTGGCGGGCCATCATATCATGCGTCACGCTTGCGTGGCTTTGTTCATTCTACAGGTATAGTAACCGCCGCCACAACAATGAGCAATGAGAATTAGCCTGGCAGCCAAAAGAACCGAGACAAAGGCGTGCGATTTTGAATGCTCTTCGACGACACGTCTAGAGTTGATGCATCACAATATCGTCCAAACTCGCAGGCTAACTAGAAGCTAGATATATAAATATATAATAGATATATATCTATATTATAATAAATATATATATAAGAATATATATACATATATATGTATATAATTAGATATTCCTCTATGAGTATAATATGGTATAGTATACATATATATATATATATATATGTATATATGTATATATATATATATCTATATATATATATATATATCTGGTAGTATCTATATGATATACCTATGTATCTACATATATATATATCTTATATATCTATATCTATTCTATATATCTATTATATTATTTCTCTTCTCTCTATCTATCTTATCTATATCTCTACTATTATTATATATCCCTATATTATTTATAATAAGGTTTATTTCACCAGAAATTGGTAGATGTATAACATATATACATATATACACGTAGCCAGGACTTGCGTAGTCGAGCCCAGCCGGCGCTAGCCTTCTATTTCAATGTTGACGAACTCTTCGGTCGTTTCCTACCGAGGACAAAACAATTTTGAACTGTACAATCCTGCGTGGGGTCGACGTCCTCCGAACGAGGAAGACGCGGCTTCCAGCAGTCAGAAGAAAGAGCAGGCTGGTAAATTCGATGTATTTCTGATCGATCCGAAGTCTGTCTGCTTCGTGTGAGCAGTCGGCTGTTGCCTCGGTCATCCAAGCGCCTCCATTCTTCTTTCTGGCAAGAAAGACATCATTGTCGTCATCTACTTTCAGGATTTTACATCGGATTTCTACTTTCGGCAATCGTGGCGGGACGAACGGCTCTCGTTCCCGGAAACGGACGAACTCAGCCAAATGACCGTTGGCGCAGAGGTGGCGGGAAAGATCTGGGTACCCGACACGTTCTTCGCCAATGAGAAGACCGCCTACTTCCATATAGCGACTACACCAAACACATTTCTTCGTATTGGCTCCGACGGAGATGTCTACCGAAGCATTAGGTACGTAACTACGGTCAACAACATGCCTACAACTCTAATGTGCGGCTTCGATGTAATGCCAAAGTAATACCGAGCCTGGGGGGGGAGGAATCCGGGTTTAGTGGGTTTGCGAGTCTCACACTAGTCACGCAGGCTGCTAGCGGCGAATGTGCAACATGCATTCCCGAAACCTCCCAGAAAAAAAAAAACTCCAATGTGCAATTGTAGAACAACAATTTTATTCGGAGAACTCGACATAAAATGATAGCAATATAAAAACGTTCACTTCAATATAAAACGTTTTCTACTATACACATATGCATATTTCAATTTATAGCTCACGCCCACCTACGGGCAGCCTAAATTGCAGCTCCGACATCGTTTAGATCTATATCTGAAGCAGGGATCTATCGTAGAACAATGCAGTCCGCCTTTACCAATCGGAATAGATTTGTTTTAGTCAGTCACTCCTACAGGCTATGATAAACCCCGATGGATTTCACAAGATGAAGATTAAATAAGGTTAAAGCTTTACTTGTGGCAGCTTTTAGTATTGATGTTATTAACCAGCTCTTAACCGTACTGAAGAGGTGTTAGCATTTGTAACATAGAACGCTATAACATACTAATCTTCAACTTACACATGTTTTCCACAGGTTAACAGTGACCGCAAGCTGTCCCATGGACTTACGATACTTTCCCATGGACCGTCAAAGCTGTACCATCGAAATAGAAAGCTGTAAGTAAAACAGCCTATGACTTATGACGTAGCGTTAACGATTGTTTCTCGCTGTTTCTCGTCGTCAGGATTACACTATTTATATTTATATATATATATATATATATATATATATATATATATATATATATATATATATATACATACATATATAAGGATACTAGTTTGAAGCAGAGGCAGAGAGAAAAAAACTAAAGCAAGGAGTGTGGGCGAGAGCAATGCCAAGGGGAAGCAGCACGTTGTTTTTTGCACATTGTTGCTTCTGGTTTAGGCCTTTTGCGCTGTTTTCACGCGTTGCGCTTCGAACAGCAGTAATGCTACTGGATAGCTGTGACACTGAGGCGGCTCACGAGCTACTATTACTGAAGTTCCATACTATTTCTTCGATTCTTCGGTTGTCGTTCGACGGTTCATACCCGTCAAGCCGACTTGAACTCGTGACATATTTGTGGCTTGCGCGGGCGATCTGTTTGACGATCGCAATAAATAACGAGCTTCCGTGCCGTCGAATAAGCGGGCAGCAGAGCGATGAGCGGTGATCGGGGGACGGGAGGGGGACGGGAGACAGAGCGAAGGTAGAGAAGAATACTACTCAGCCTCAATTGCATGATGACGTGCCGCCGTCCCGTAGCCGTACGTGCTGGGTCGGCTGGGAAGGGGCGGGAATGGCACGCAAAGGAAAGTCCTGAGTAGTAGTCCTACAGGACAGCTGATTGCTGTGTGCAACTGCTATCTCATCTCGAAGCACGAATCGAGCGCACGAAGCGCAAGCATTGGCAGGCAGCTCTTGCGCCGCCGCCGCAGCATTGCTAGGGAGGCACGCTCTGGGCCACGTCGTAGACGGCTGCAGCCAGGCAGCAGACGGCTGAGAAGGCAGCTGAGGCGGCGGCGGGGGCGGCGTTGACCAACGCTCCCGCTCGCCGGCTCTTTAACCGGCAAAGCCGAGACGGTCACTGCCCGCCTATCGTCGTTTAAGAGTACAGCCGCGCCTGCTGCCGCTGTATCGTGCGACGGGGCGAAATACGGAACGGCACGCGAACATAGAACGCACCACACACAAGCACACATAAGCACACATTCACAGGCAGACAAACAGACAGACAGATAGACAGACAGAGAAACACCTCCCACCCCCCACCGCCCCCGACATGCTGACACATCCACTACGCAGAGGCCAGCCAGACGGATTGTTTCCGTTTGAACTGGCCGTCACCACTGCCTGCTGCTGCTGTTGCCGCTGCCGCAGTCACCGCACGGTGTCGAGCGGCGACCGGTCACGCCAACCAGCCGTGTCTATGGAGCAGGTAGGTGCCCGGTCCGTCCCCGCTCTCTTCTCCTCCCCTCTGCTCTCCTCTTCTCCCGCCTATCCTCCTCACCTGTCTTCCCTGCGTCGTTGAAAGAGTTCATTGCCGGTGATAAGACGATGGCCGTTGGAAGAGCGCTGGAGGCGACCTTTAGCGATGCTGCTAGAGGCGACAGCAGTGCTTGTTATGAAGATGATGGTGGTGGTGGCAGTGGTGGTGGTGGTGGTGGTGGTGATGATGATAATGATTATGATGGTGATGGTCATGATGGCTTATGGTGGTGGTCACGGCAACGAGAACCGAAAAAAACTCCTGTACGGACACACAGTTGCACCGACTTCAATGACTTGCCACGTATCATCCGCTTAAAGCGGTAACAAATTTGTTCAGCGTTGGAGCGTCAGTTGCACCGAGGCCACTTCATCCTATGACAATATCGACGATCGACATGATAACACAGTGGTATTAGGGTCAAGATAATACGCTTTTGAAAATTCAACAAGACAGTGTTATGACGATGGCCTGCAACTCTGATGGCGGGTTCAACGCACTCCGAGCCGACGGCGTACAGTAGGAGAGATACCGACGATACTGGTCTTCATATAACCGTTTCGTGCTCAGAAATGGCCAACCTAGAAATCAAAGTCATTTTCTAGCACAAAAAATCCTACTAAAGATATATGTATGCACACATACATTGCCGTATCGTATTCGAGATTGATTCATTGACCGTGCATTTCTAAGTTGGGATGTGTCTGCAATACTGCGTTTTGTGGTTGGTTCTCTTGTGTCGCAGTAGATGCGTTTTGCCTACAGATGATTTTTGTCGACTGGTTTCGCAAGGCAGACAAATATGGGGCTGCATATATGTATACATAAATATATATATACGTATATAACACAGCTTTCATTTAGAAGCCACTCTGGACTGACTGAATGTTTGGCCCATAAGTAGATAGAAGTTCTCATAAAGATCATACGTTTCCCCCCCCTCATTCCCTCGAAGCAAAATGTTTGAAGGTATACTTAAAAGTATATATATATATATATCATCAAAGCCACTCACAAAACGCACATGGTAAACTGCAACGCTTGATACGCACCTAACAGTTTCAACGTTTCTGCAAAGAATATATATATATATATATATATATATATATATATCGCCGATCGATAGACTCGTTAAGTCATAGATGTGGCGTCCTCTCTATGACGCATTCCGTTCCATCTGTGTCTGCAGAAACAGACTGAAAAATAGAAGATATAATAAGTTCCGAGGGTTTGTGTTCATGGTTAAAGCACCAATTGGGCAATTGGTGTTTGCGGCGGTGGCAGAAGCTGCCCCGGAGCACAGCAGGCAGTTTCGGGAAGCACGTCGAGCGGCATGAGTCGTCGTCAATCGATGCTCAACGACGCAGCGGCCAGCCTCGCAGCGAGAGTCTTTGCTGACGTCCAGATGGCTAGATGATAATATTGGCGCTGCCAACCAAGGGCGGCGGGGTAGCAGAGACAACAGATGGATTTCGAAGACTCGCGCTGTTTAAGCTGTTTTCTCGGTTGGCTCGCTTGCCCGGCCGCTCAGCGCGCTGTTTTGAACGGCCCGCTCTATCGTATCGCTTTTCGGCCGTATTTCTTCTTGATATCATCAGCAGTAAAAATTTCAATAATACAGCGCGTCGTTCGTTCTGTCCGTGGCGAGACGCTGTAACCTATACAGAGACAGCTGCAGCAAAATCCAGATTTAGACCTTTGTCTGCACTCGTCAGATATAAGCTTTAACGACGATCCCGGCGTTCGCCTAGAACCGCCTCGCCCCAATGTCGTCGGGGCCGTCACAATGATCGTGGCTGCTGGCTGAGCGCAGAACGACCCGACAGATCTTTGGCCTGTACTCTATGTGTGATTGACGCTGTGAGCGCACCGCCAGCGAAACGACGGTGGCCACAAACTAACTAACCCAGAGAGAGGCAAGCGTCGTCTGGAGAGAAAGGACGCCCGTAAGTCAGCGGTCGCACATACACGTAGGCAAGTGTGGCAAAATTGTCATACGGAGGGGAAGAGACTGAATCAGACGCAGAGACAAGGACTTAAGTAAGCACGTAACACGCTGCTGTCATGCTTAGCCAACGGTCCAGGTCAGGCGGCCTTCCTGCTGCAAAACCAAACAGGAAACATTTCAACAAAGGGAAGAAAGGGCACATGGGGGCATTAGGGAGCAGCAAGCGGCTATAAACACATATTGGTAAAAGGCTAATCGTCTATAACTGCACAGTGCAGCACAGTGTGCCGTGTAATCAATCAGTCAATAATCGATTGTACGTGTTATCGGATCGTTGTTTTTACAGTTGGCTACACGATGAGCGATATCCGGTATTCGTGGCGGGACGGCGAGAAAAGCGTCGGCATCTCCGAAGAGGTCCAACTGCCCCAGTTCAAGATTCAGGGTCACGTCCAGAAGGCGTCGGAGGTCTCGTTGTCAACCGGCAACTACTCGCGTCTCATCTGTGAAATTCGCTTCGTCCGCTCGATGGGATACTACCTGATTCAGATTTACGTTCCAGCCGGACTCATCGTTGTCATATCTTGGGTGGGTGTCTTTAAAGCAGATTTGAATTATTCACACTTGTCACGTCTATACGCTCACCTACTACCCGCATGAAACTTCTGCGCATCAAATTGCCACGACCCCAACGAAATATTCTGCTCTGTTTCACTTGACCCCGAAGCTTTCGAGGGTTGCTTGCTGCACAACAGACCATAGGCAACTCTGTCGTGCTTCGATGCCGCATTAATCCAACAGAACCTGTGATTCATTTTCTCAGAGAAGAGAACGCCAATATAGAGCATACAGTAAGGTAACGCCTGCACTGTATACGCCTTTCCGGCTCATGGGGCCCACGCCAACGCATCGTACTAGGCTCTCGTATACGTTGGTTCGTGATAAGCTGTACCTTTTTGCCGATGAGCCTCAGGTCCACTAACGAGAGTGTAACGTATACTTTCACCGCGTGCGGACGACATACGTCTTAGGCCGCCTGACCTGCCGGTACGCGCTATGAACTAGAGCCTCAAGGGCTGGCAGTTAGCGTAGAGAGAGAGAGAGTCAGTCAGATGGTAATGACGGATCACTTCGGGCCGATCCGACGTCGATCGGCCTCGATACCTCGGGCATACTCGATAACGCCGATGACGATATTATAGCATATCGGTAATAGGTAGTCGCGCTCTTCTTTCTCGGCCGCTGCTCAATGAAGCCCCTCCAGATATGTGTCAAGATTTTTTCTAAAATTATGTTGACGATGATTTTTGATGCCTTTCACATCTACAACCATTGAAAAGTGTATTTTTAATATATTACAGCAGCGATGCCCTTTTAAGTTATAGACAATGTGTTTTCGCTTTTAATTTCGGTTGCCTTTTTTATGTATATTGTCTTAGAAGAATTATTTTTCTTACTGTTCCGACTGTCGACTAGTATTATTCTTCAGACACTTTACCTGCTTGTTATATTAAGGCTACTACTATATCTCGTACTCAGCGGCTAAACTGGGTAATGCATTTATCTTCCCATATAAGAATTTTGTCATTAAAACCCGTCCTGCTATAAAATGCACTTAACCCTTGAAGTCAGAATCTCACTGAACTGCAGGTTTTCTTCTCCCACGCATTCGGGGTGGTCACAGAAATAAATCCGCAGATACAGTGCGAACATCTAGCGTACCTTTAACTTTGCTGACATACCTTAGAGTCAGGCATTCTTTTGATAACATCCACATGTTTATGGGAGACGGTACGCACACTCGCCATCCGGTGAAGCACAAAATGCCATTTGTGTTGGTTTGTAAGAATGTGCGTGTATATATCGTGAGCGTACAAGCAAATCGATTAAGGCTGAGAGTTGAACTCAAAGGCTTGCAAGTTACCGTCGCATTACGTTCCCGCCGCTGGCTTTTATGCCTTATTGTCCGCTAACTTGTGAGAAAAATCATTCGGAGTTTAGTCCTTCCTTTGAAAGGGGGATGGACGCAAAACGCATTCTGAAATGCTAAACCGACCTATAGGTGTCAGCCGGACGAGAACGAACTCCCCGCTCCTTTGCTGTTTCATTGTTGAAGTGCGAACATTGCCCTTTATAATAATAGTATAAGTGTCGTACTATTGGTTATTAATAATGGCAGTTATAGTATTATGGCGAGAGCGTATTTGGAAGGACTTGTAACTCCGATATAGTGGGCTCCAACCCATACGGCATGGGAAGTGGATGCTGCGGTGCATAATTGAGGTACCTTTGTTGTGGTTGTTATAAGTAATAATATGTGAATTTATATACGTTATAAGTAATAATATGTGAACTTATAACAAGTGCAATTGTGAAATATAAACCGTAGGTGATAGAGCACTAGAGACTCTTACCCAACGGCATTCATTATAGATGTAAAATTCCCCCACACAAAACTAGAAGCAACATTCGGTCTCCTTTTGAGCTCTTGTATAGTAAGTGATATATTGCCAAGTTATGTGGATGTAAACCTGAGTCGTTGCTGATAAGGTCCCAGTAATTCCATAGCGACTCGTGTTGAATAGCATTGTTTCGCAAGATCGGAATGTTTGCGCCTTTATATCAATGTGTTGTCACTATGTTCTGCAGTACATTTTGGTTAAATTGAATTACAACGTAAGTATGGCAACGGTACCGTACATGATAACGTCACATTTAAGCTCAATTAAACATAATAGCTTTATTAACCGATGGTTGGTTTACAATATTGCGCGTACAGAGAAAGCACACATTCACATATACATATATTCATCACGGTTCTAAAAGTCGAGTCAACGAAACTGTTCTATCGCATCGTTGAAGGTGATATAAGTCACACTGTCTCCCGCAAAGTTTGCACAAGCACAACGAGGAAATTTCATGGAACTTCTCTGGAATACAGATATTCATGTGGAAGCCATGTACAGCAAATCGTGCAATTAGGTGTCTATTTTCATAGTTGCAGCGCTTCCATGAAGTACACGTCATTGCCTGGGTTTCATAAAAGAGCGGGTCAATGTCTGCCATCTTATTCTCCCATTCAGACATGTACTCGTTGAAAGCTGCCGTTTTCGGTAACACGTGCATTTTTTGTAAATTCGCAACAAATAGCGGAGTCGACGCCAGTAAATAGACTAATCTGTTGAGACTAGTGCGGTGGACTCTTAGCGCCTTTTTTAGAAAAGCGGCCTTGATTTGGTCAAGCGCCTTAAAGTTTAACTTCGTCAGATGCGGTCATATCACCTGTATACCGTAAGAAGCAGTAGGCGCAATCTTCAGGTTAAAGAGATGAACGGCAACGTCCGTTGATAGTTTATGAGGGTCTCGGATGCTATGAAAGGACTGTAGTCCTTTCCGAATTTGTTCATCAATCTGCCTCGAGAAGTTCGTACCTCGAGACGAGAACATAACCCCTAGGTATGAGAAGTTCAAGACAAATTCTATAGATTTTGAACCTAACCGTAGTTCGTCGATTCCAGCCAATTTCCCTCCACGTCTAAACTTCATTGCCTTTGTTTTATCTAAATTTATTTCCAACTGGTTTCGATGAACGTAATGCTGCAAGGTCGCAAGGGATTGTTGCAAATGGAATCGACTGCGAGAATATAGCACCAAGTCGTCTGCATACATAAGGACGTCTACCTGCGAGTGCCGACTCCGTATCTCTTCAGGAAGGTCACTCACCAGCACCGAAAACAGCAGGGGGCTAAGATTATCACCTTGGGCAACACCAGTGGTCTGTAAGATCGCCATGTGTTTAGCGCCTCCGTCATCTATAATAACTTGTCCTTCCTGTAAAATACCTTTTATGAGCTCCAATATATTCAATGAGATCCCGCAAAAAGCCAGCTTGTCAAGTATAATTGTTCGTGCGGCCGTATCAAAGGCCGCTTTAAAATCTACAAATACAGCAACTAGATGTTCTAATCGACGGGCTAGGATAGCCGACAGAAGTTTGTAGATTGCGCTCTTCTTTGCGATACCTCGGTAAGACGACGGTGCTAACGGATCTCCTTTTCCTTTAGGGATAATGCTAAGAAGACTGGTTTTCCATTCCGAGGGCAGTTGGACCGTTTTCATCACCTCGTTAAAAACAAGGCGCAAGGTGAACCGCTTGCTTGAGATGCTCATTTGTGACCAAATCGAGCCCCGGGGCCTTCCCGGACGGTGCTTTCATTATTGAGTCGATAACTTCAGAATTGCTAAAAGGCCGCGACAGGGCTTGACGGGCGTCAGTGACGCGCTCGTCCCACACTGACATTATCACAGGAGCGCAGCTCGGAACGGTAATGGCACTGGCAAACATTTGCCGGAAATGAGCATTTAGTATATCATGTGGGATAGGACACGCAGTAACGCGCCTGTCTGTCTGCAGCCACTTATGAGGTCGTTGCTGCGCTTCTAGGAGCAGCTTGTATTGTTTTCGTTCTTCATATTCTTTTATGGCGTTTTTTACAACTCTTTTATAGTCACTCAATTATAATATTGCCTAAACAGAGCCCCAGTCCCCCTTTTTGCTCAACTTTAACTCAAAATGGAAAACTCTAGAGAGGTGACCCCTAAAGGGCAGGGTATGAGGGCTCCCCAGCAGTCATTTGTGGCAGCTGACTCTCAGCGGTATGGCTTATAGTCTATTCAATGAGCACCGCTCAAAGAGATTCGTCAACAACGTGGAACAAACCGGCGACATCCTGATAAAGGGCAATCATGACTAGCGCACTAGTCCCTTAGACCGTACCGCCTTTTATTTCTTATTTACATTGTTGTTGTTGGTTTTTCGTACACTGGATTCAATACCAACATAGTCTAATAGTCTAACTTAAGGACGGTAAGGCCAATGAGCGTTTATTTTGTCCTATATGTTCTTAACCTGCCGAGCCCGGTGGCGTGGTGCAGTCCCGTGCGCCTTCTGACCGGAGGAGGCACATAGGTGCACGGGTTCGATTCCTGCCGTTGCACATTTCTATGGATGGGGTTCGCCTTACGAAGTAAATGCGAAAACAATACCGTAGATGTTAAATGTTGGCTGAGAGTCAGCCATACAACAAAATAAAGCTTTCCACTGCCTGCTCTGCTTAGGTCCTTGCAGAGTACACATGGCCCTCTATTTCCGCTCCTTACTTAATCCTGCGAGACTTCAACTTGGGCAACTGTACTCCCAGTAGAATAGGTATGTCAGGAAACACAGTATATATACTTTATTGCCTTACGTCGAATGAATGCTTGAATATAGATCCAGGTAAGTGTATGCCATATCCTTATCTACTTTTAGTCGCTGTTCTTTTTGTTGTCATTGTCGGAGTGGGGTGGGTCACGCCGGGTCTTCGTAGCCGTAATTCTAGTGTGATAAGAGAACTACTATAGCTGAAAGTGTGCGAAATTGTCAAAACACAAACCTTTCTTTAGTATGACTTCTATTCGTATCTATTCGTACTAGTACAGATTCTATACTAATGCTTCCCAGCATTAGTCTAAAACAGTCGCCAAATAAATGGGTAAATAGTCAATGTACAATCATTTTTAATTTTAAGGTTTTGGTGAGGCGATTAGTAGAATTATATTTGTTTAGGCGTAATTTGAGAGCAATTTCCCATTGTAATTCTTTACACATCGATGGACACATTTAAATCTAGATTAGAGATGCCTTAAAACTCAAGCAAGCGATGCACGCTTTAAAATAACTTACTTATGTACAGTCTACGGCATTTGTCCGTTCTTGTTGTTGCCGCTAAATGTAAGCTCTAAATGTAAAATTCTAGTTTATCTTCACTTTCTCAATTATCGGGAAACGAGAAAGAAGGAACTGCATCGTCCACGCCTGACTTCTGTTGTCCTGCCATGGTGGTGAATACAATAATAAGTCATTTATGACTTAAACTCTTTCATCTCTTGATGCGTGTGTCATCCACAAGCAGATATAAATTAGAATAAAAGTTTTCTTCTATCTTTGAATACTGGTCACGGTAGGGGCTTCTGCAGTCGCTCTGTTATGAATGTCCCTGGCTACGCGCGAGGTGTACATACTATTGATGTGCTCCGTTCTTGCAACATTTTTAGGCATATATATATATATATATATATATTTTTTTTTTTTTTTTTAAATAAGCTTTTGTGACTAAAAAAAGAGGTTTGCATCGACAAGTTGAGCTAGAACCCGTTAGTCATTATTCTTGAGTGTGCCTATTAAGGGCGGTAAAGCAAAATCGTCCTGTTAGAGGTCGCATCTTCTGCGGAGTCTCTTTAAGAATCTCTTTTGCACACATTCAATCATACCTACGTATTTACACAAATGTGGATGTCATACGGGTGAGCAATTTAAACGCTTGGATAACACAATCAATTTGTACGAACGAAGATACACCGTAGACTCTTTTGAAACGAAACAGGAGAACAGCGTATTCACAAGTGTGTGTTGCTTTGACTAGATCGTTAATATTTGCGTCCGTCGAAATTAAAACTCCAAGATCCTGCATCACATTATCACATTGGCAGTTGGCAGTATGGATCCATTAAGTAAGTAGTTGAGCTTAAAGGGGCTGTGTTTTAAAACCACCGGCTGATACTGTCGACAGCGGACTGCAGTGCTGTCTTCGCTGATGAGGACCTAAGCGTACTATCTATTTCAAGACCGTATGCGTACAAATTTATTTTTATTATTTAATAGTATATGGAGCTTCATGTCTAAAACAAAAGGTGTGTACCAAAACAGAGAGAGACGCAGCTCCCCTACGGTACACCAGACAGTGAAATAAGTTGTTCTAGCCTAATGATATTTTGATTGCTGCAGCCGCCATTATTCTTGCCGGTTGTAGTGTTGTATTTGTTATTTTGATCAAGCTGTTAAAGTTCGTGTTGTCACTATGACTACCCGTGTTAGTATTTAGCTTCTGTAGTCAACCTCTACTGAACCTGTGATTGCTTGATTAAACCTGATTTGTTGTTGTTGTTGTTGTCTTTGCTACCGCCTGGCACCATTGTCGTCTTCATGATCAGTCCGCTGCTGCCTTATCGTGGTTACTTATCGTAGCTATATAATGGCCTTATCGTGGTTACTTATCGTGATACTGTTAGAGACCTCGGTGGTAATGGTTGTATCGCATTGTACTGTAGCCGGCTTTGACAGCGGCTGCGACAGCGGATCCTACCATTGACGCATTACTTTGTCATAGTTCGCAGAACATGCTAACACTTTGTTAAAAAATTCTCGTTGTAGGTATCATTTTGGCTACACCGAAATGCAACACCGGCGCGGGTGGCGCTCGGCGTTATGACCGTCCTGACCATGACCACACTGATGTCAAGCACGAACTCACAGCTACCGAAGATCTCCTACGTCAAATCGATCGATGTGTATCTGGGAACATGCTTCGTCATGGTGAGTGATTACACTGAGTGCGTTGCAAACATTTTTCTTGTGTTTTTGTGGACACAAATTTTCTGTGCTGGAGCCCGATTTCCGATAAATTGGTGGCGCAACGCCGCACAATATATATATATATATATATATATATATATATATATATATATATATATATATATATATATATATATATATATATATATATATATATATATATATAATATATATATATATATATATATATATATATATATATATATATATATATATATATATATATAAATATATGTATATATATATATATATATATATATACTGTGTTATCAGCGTGTTATTTCTTGTATATTTCGGCGCCTCTGCCCATTCCAGCTTGCACGTTTATGGGCTGTACGGATCCTGACAATTGCCCGGATTTTCTGAGGCTCGCGTTATCTAGAAGAGATCTAGATAACATGTCTGAAAGGGAGACACCCGAATAGGAACAAGGATTCGAGGCCTTGCTCTATTTAAGGCTGTGAATTGCACATTAAAAACTCATATGTTGCCACAGCAATAACGGCCCGCGTTTTAGTACGGTGGTCGTAGTCGTTTTATACGTCTACCTCCTTAAGTGCAGTGATTGATACTACTGATGTGGGTAATGTTGCTGGTGGACCGGTTGTTTTGTCACGGCGATACCCGGCTGGGATGGAACGGCATCGTTGTCGGGCAGATGGCAAACACTCTCTGCGACCGGCTTCCCAGTGGAGCCAAAAGCAGTGAATCACTTGTTAGAGCCGTTGAGCTCAAACAATAACGACCGCCTCTTTTACGCGTCCTTGTCCGCCTTTGTGGGCTTGCTGTGCCGCGCCATAGAAGAAGAGGCACCGGTACCAGTCGACAGCAGCAGTTTGCACATTATAGCCGTGTATCCGGGCGTCACGTCAGCAAAGCCGGCGTCAGTGCGGAAGTAATGACACGCACAATCCAGCACGCTGGGAAAGCTTCCGTTCGCATTGGAACATCGGTGTCCATACGGCCTGTTCGAGAAAGCTACACCTACTGCAAGGCATAGCTTTTGACGGCATGATTTAGGAAGGAAGCCGTCCGAAAGTCGCAGGACAAACCGACGAGGAAAACCGAAATAAAAACGTTTCGTCCACATTTAACCTGAACTCGTGCCGTCACAGCTTTCGGCCTGATCGGGACCGGAGTACGCAAAAAGCCGTGATTGGCAGTGGAAAGACCGGAAGATCCAACAGCACTCCCTCATATTAGGTTTTAGCAGGATATGTTATCGAACAGGTTATACTTCAAACATAAGAAGGCAATTGCTACAGCAGCGGCAGCAACGGCCGACGCTCAAAATACGTTTGCGCTAGCGGAATGCGTAAGACTCAGGCAAATACGCATCACTTTCTGTACACTGTTAGTGACACCACTAGCTGCACGCTCACCAGTTTAGAGTGTCCAGTTTATGCCTGTGCTGCACGAACAAACGCCGCGTCTCCAACGCCCCGAATGCCCATCAACGATCGTACGGTGAGAGCCCACCCACCTTGCTGGTACAACTTACGTTGTATACTTTTCTACGTCTGAGTTTCGGGTAGTCGTCTCAAGGACACGCCGTTCTTTGTCGCGCGTGCGGTTTGCTTCTGGCCGCTTTTCCGTCCGTCCGTCCGTCCGTCCGCCCGCCCGCCCTCTCACTTAAATGGCTCAATTAACAAGCGCAGTGTTGGGGGAAACTCGTCTTCTCCTTTGTTTTTGTACGCTACTGCATCGCCGTCGACGTCGTCGTTCTCATCCTCATCTCTCGTTGTAATTACGTGACTGTCAGACTGGTGCAGGACCCGCCACCGCAGGATGTATTCCTCGAGAAAAGTCACAATGACGGCAAACAGACCAGACACACTACCTAGAAACAGATGGAGAACTTTCAGCAAACAGCTCCGGATTAAGTGAGGAACAGCCACGAGCTACGAGTAGCAGCGAGTCGTCTTAGTCGCTGTGTGTGCGATTGCGGCACTTTGTCGACTTTGCTGGATGGATGAATGGATGGACGGCCGCTCCATAGACTCGTGCGTTCCCATACACGGCCAGGCTAACGAATAGAGTCGCGGTGACGGCCGCACTGCCCTGTCTGGGGCAGTGTCGAGAGAACTCGAAGCAGGCTTAACGTACTCTTGTGCCCCTTAAGGTTCACTGATCCCTGTTCATCCCGGCACTCCCTTTATCAGAGCCTGCACATCTTCCACTGGGGTCCGGGACGTTTCAAAGCTCACCCCCTTTTCTCTCTCGCTGTCGCTCTTTCTCTTTCGTCTTTTGGCGCTAACTTAGAAGCGGCCGGGGCTTTTCTCAAACTCCTCTTTCTCAGAGGATTCGTAAGGCTTCATTTATTCTTTTCTCATGTTTAAGGGTTTTTCGTTTTCGTTTCTATTCGTTTCTTCCTCTACACCTCTTTTGTTCGCTAGTTGAAGCCGACGCTATCCAGCGACAGTGTGTTTTAGAGGACGGTTCTTTAGGAAACGTAATTCGAATGGTTTCAAACGACGCGCTTTGGAGCTCCCAAAACTTGTCTGCTCTCTGCCAATCGTGTGGCCAAACGGTAAAAGCTAACTGAACGACGAGTGTAGGATAAAGTCGTGGCTGAGATTTCTTGCTAAGCTTTGCGTGACGGCTCATCGCTGATGCGGCTGTCGTAAAACATTCACTCATGTACCACTTGAAAAGACAGTCATTTTCTGACAATTTATTGGGTTCTTAAATATCCGCTCCGCCAATATTCAACAATATTTCAACGTTGTCCGCTGCTTCCATAGTAGTCAATGTTACCCAAGGCCAACCTAAATATATGTATATATATATACATATATATACAGGGTCATTCATATCGTCATGTACTTATTTCGAGGTTTGGTAGAACTCGCCGAGAAAATATTTTTTCCCAATGGAGGGAAGACGCTGAAACGTATTGTTTAAGGCTGAGAATGAATTTTATAAAAGTAGCTGTTCTTTCTTTTTTCCTACATTGTTGTACAAAATATATTGTTTGCGGAAGAATCAGTCAACGCACGATGGAACCGATCATACCGGTATGTTCAGCGGGAGATTCTGCATAATCGGAATGACATAAAAGGTAGATTGATAGAACAAAAGATATTTTGTTATGACTTACGTTGAAGATTTCACGTGCAAAACCGTAACATTTTGCCATTATGCTATAAAAACGAACACTCTCCAGCAGCGACACGATAGCAAATTTAATGCCCGTAATTTAGCCGTACTAAAGTGATGGTGCTGCGTTGCGTAGTTGTTGAGTAACTAAGCTTTTTCGACAGCCATATCGAAAGGGAAGGCTCCTAGCATCTTGATCTGCTTTAGCAAAGAAACCACTCACGCACGTTCAGAAACACAGCAGCAATTGTTTACGCTGAGCAGCTTTTGCGCGGGCTTTGATTCGAAGTTCGCGTGTGCTTTGATTCGAAATTCGCACGGGTTTCGATTCGGAGTTCGCGTTACTCGAGGCGCCAAAGCAGCATAAGAAAAACCGCCAACGCGAGAGCAGACGACTCGCCAACTGCTATAGAAAGCGAAGTGTTAGGTTTTCAAGACGTGCCATTTCATCGCGAACTGCAGACTCTATCATAATTATGTTATGGTTTGGTTTACAAATGCGCAAAAAGCTGACATGTTCTGCATTTATGGTGATGCACGCTGTAACGCGAGAGCCGCGCGACGGCTGTACGCAGAGCGTTTTCCAAATAGACTCATACCTGATAGTCGCACGTTTACGAATATATTCGTTCGGTTACGTGAACGTGGGTCGTTTTATGGCCGTTACTACGACACTGGACGGCTACGAACGACGAGAACGGCAGATGCGGAAGAACTTATTCTTCAAGAATTAGCCGAGCCGACCTTCTGTTATCTGTGTACGCCGGGGTTAGTTCCGCTACAGTGCAAAGCACACTGGCCGATGAAGGACTGAGTCCATACCGGTGCCAGCGAATTCAAGCTCTGCGGCCCAGTGACTATCAGCTACGTACTGAATACGGTCGACAGTTTTTGGAGAAAGAGGAAATACTGGACAGGTTCCCTGCGCTTGTTTTGTTTACGGATGAGGCTT
This sequence comes from Dermanyssus gallinae, assembly GCA_003439945.1. NCBI lineage: Eukaryota > Metazoa > Arthropoda > Arachnida > Mesostigmata > Dermanyssidae > Dermanyssus > Dermanyssus gallinae. The sequence continues at coordinate 172,593 of QVRM01006351.1, forward strand.
CGTTTAGCCAAGATGGTGTGTTCAATGCACACATCACTCATTGGTGGCCCTACGAGAACCCTATGAGGTGTATTGGTGGCCCCCCGAGAATATGACTCGCGAGCATAGACGCCAAGATCGTTTCTCGATGAATGTCTGGGTGGGCATAGTGGACGACTACCTTATAGGTCCCCACATACTTCCCGCTAGATTAGATACAGCTGCCTATCGCGCGTTCTTGAGCCATACGTTACCCCAGTTACTGGGAAGCGTCCCGGAAGGCGTTCGCCTGAGAACAACTCTGCTACGGTTCGGGAATACCAAACGAAACATTCGAGAATCGGTGGATCGGCCGAGGCGGGTCGATCGCTTGGCCACCTCGATCGCCCGACTTAACAAGCCTAGACTTTTTTGTGGGGCTACCTGAAGAGTGCTGTCTACGAAACCCCCGTTGAGTCGTGTTAAGAGCTGGTCTCCTGTATATTCAACGCTGCTGACGCCGTTAGGGCAATGCCTAACATATTTACACGTGTGCAAGTGAGCCTGTGCAATCGCTACAGAACGTGTTTAGTAGTAGGCGGGCGAATCTTTGAGCACTTCTTATAATAAAAAATTGCTGGTGTGTTTCTGAACGTGCGCGAGTGGTTTCTTTGCTAAAGCAAGATGCTAGGAGATATGCAAGCCTTTCCTTTCGATATGGCTGTCGAAAAAGCTTAGTTACTCAGCAACTACGTAACGCGGCACCATCACTTTGATACGAAAATGACGGGCATTAAATTTGTTTAGCGTAATCGCAAATCTTTACGGTTTTGCACGTGAAATCTTCAACGGAAGTCATAACAAAATATCGACTTCTTATGCCTTCCCTTAATCCACCTATTCGCCTTTCGCTAGCTTGTGTTGAATGTCATTCAGATTATGCAGAATTTTCCGCTGAACACACCGGTATGATCGGTTCCTTCGTGCGTTGGTTCTCCCGCAAACGTAGCTTTTGTACAATAATGTAGGAAAAAAAGAAACCACAGCTACTTTTATAAAATAAATCCTCACTCCTAAAGAATACGTTTCAGCGTCCTCCCTCCATTGGGAAAAATGATTTTCTTGGCGAGTTCTACCAAACCTTGAAATAAGTACATAACGATATGAATGACCCTGTATATATATATATATCATTCGACGCCAAGTTTTTTTTTGTACACAAGGTTTTCTCAACTGGAACGTCTGCGAAGTAGCAAAGAAAATAAAGAGCCACATCTAGATTAACGCAAGTCGACAAATAATTCGTTTACCAACATACTCACATTACGCGCATATATATATATATATATATATATATATATATATATATATATATATATATACAAATATATTCAAAGCAGTTACGCTTGCTGAGCAGAAAAAGAGCCGAAAATATATACACTTTTGCTGACAGCTGCTCAGGCTCTACTGCGAGAAAACAAGACTTGTGGATAGCTTCCAGCCCCACGGATGACACCAAGCGTGCCCTTTCCTTCTCTATCAGCTGTCAGCAGTAATACCGAATGACTGCAGTAATAACTTAGACGAGGAGGGTTATATACAGGGCGGTGTTTCTTTGCAACTAGATAAATAATAATTTTAATAATAATAGGTCATGATCAACAAATGGCTATTGCTTTGAATTCCAACTACAGAATGTAGGAAAGCCGTTAAACGGCTTCGACCTCAGTCTCGATGGTACATTAAAGCGTCGTCAAACCATTTATTTTCTCCATAACCGTGATTATATATACCCACCCTGTTAGTTGATAAATTCGCCAATTGACAAATGCAAGAACAGTCGTATATATATATATATATATATATATATATATATATATATATATATATGCGTTTATACGACTGTTCTTGCGTTTATCATTTGGCAAATTTATTAACTAACAAGGTATATATAATCGCGGTTTATATATATATATATATATATATATATATATATATATAATCCTGTTTCCTGAAGGCTCGCCATTGTCGACGTACAAACATATACACGACGTGGCTCCCGGATGCAGAATATCAGGTGACAGAAAATCCATTATCGTGTGGCTTTCGCGAATTGAAGACGCATCTCGGGTGCTTTCGATTTCAACCCTAGGGAGCTTACCAGTGGTCACACACAGCCCATCCCTATCGGTTTTTAAAGCCAGAATACACGGAGTTCCAGTATCAATAACCGAAGAAGAGATACTACGCGAGTTATCATCGCTCGGAGTCAATCATGTAAAGAGATTGTCTCACATGCGGAACGGAGCGAGAGTTATGCTTGGTAAGGTGATTCTTTCCTTCACGCGCCAACCTCCGCCATCCGTTTTCCTTGTATACCAAACTCATCAAGTAGTTCTCGAGCCCGACCAACCCAAGTTATGTCACAAGTGTCTGAGGCCGGGACACTTCGCTGACAGGTGTACCATGGTCCAGGTATGCAAACGGTGCGGCACTCCCGGACATTTAGCAGCAAGCTGCGCCAATTCAGCAAGATGTGTGAACTGTCGTGGTGCTCACGCGACGGGTTCATCTGCATGTCCTCGCTTGGCTTACCTCCAAGAAAGATACCGAATTATACTCGAAGCCCGGACACTGCAACAGGTGAAGGTGCTACATCCGGCAGCCGAGATTACTGACGTGTCCCCGTATCAGCCATGTCTGTAGATAACACAACTCAGGCTTTAAAACAACCTTATTACGCTAGCGTTGTCCGCGGGATCTCTCAATCACGCAAAGACCCTACCCCGCAGCTGCTACTTCCGGCTCCTATATCAATCCCCACGAGGAAAGGCGGACGTTTGACGGGACGGTCTCGCCGGAGGACGCCCGTTGTAAGGCATCGCCGTATCAAAACACCCGTCAAGCGCACACGTAAAGCGACCCAGGCTGTGCTCGGCCCTAAAGGCGCCTCCCTTGGACTGTCTCAGATTCTTTCAGGCTTAAGCCCAGACTTATCGGCTAAATTCAAGGCCTTATTAGAGCTTTTGGAGCCGCTGTTACAGCTGCTACCGCTAATGAAAAATCTACGACAAATCGCACAATCATCATGAATGACCACGATCGCACAGCTCAAGACGGAGCAGCATCACACCCCACTCCAGCTACTATCAAATGTCCACTATGCGACGGGCGATACACGCGGCGTGGCCTAACAAGGCATATATCAGCCAAGCATCCCACCGCCACTGAGGCTTCCTTCTCCACAACGACCACTTCTGTGCCCTCTCGTTTGCAACCGGCGCAAAATTTTGAGGACATTCAAGCAGTTATGGGGCGAATCAGACTAATCCGGATTGTACCAAAGTCAATTTGGAGGCAAGTGGCCGAGGCCCTTACCCGTGTACTCTCAGCAGTCTCATCTGATAACGACGTTGAAGCATGGTACGGTCTTTTCTCCTTTGCCCCCGTAGTACTTCGCCTCCCCCGCGCACGCAACGATGCAATATCTCTCTCAGTCATCATCCGCAACAATCTCCGCGACTTTTCTCAGAATATGCGCCTGTCAGACGTGATTGCCACTTCGCACCCCCGCACCTCTACTTCTAAGCCATTCAAAAATGACACCGTGCGCTAGTCCATTATTAAACTCTCCAAAGGTGATGTTTCTGGTGCCGCCAGACTTATTGTATCCACAGATACTTTAACGCCAGGCATCGACCGTATAGAGGCCTTGCGAGAGCAACACCCATTAGCTCCCGAGGACCTAGAATGGCCGACACTGACCAGATCCCCTCTGCCCTTCGTCACATCAAAGGAAGATATCCAGGCGGCGATTTAGAGCTTCTCCAAGAGCTCTGCCGCAGGGTTAGACTTTATGAGACCCCGGTTGTTAATGGACCTTCTTTCCCCGTCTCTCGAAGGCGTCGCCGCCAGCCTACTCTCCGCGTTGGCAAAGGTTGTAGACATCCTTCTTTGGGGCACCCCTCCACCTTGCCTCCGGCCTTTGATATTTGGCGCAAGACGACTTGCCCTTCAGAAAAAGGACGGTTCGGTACGTCCTATTGCGTGTTCGTCTGCGCTACGCAGGCTCGCCGCGAAGATCGGATGCAACCACAACAAAGACGCCATTTCTGACGCAACCGGTGCACACCAATTGGGATTCGCGACGCCGGCCGGAACCGAAGTAGCCATTCACGCAGCCCGCGCCTTTCTCGACTCACGCGAACCTCCAGGGGTCTTTGTAAAGCTCGATTTTAACTGTATACGACGCGATCACTTGATGAAGGCCGTCGCATTCCACGCCCCTCATCTATTAAACTACGTCGAACTGGCATATCGGCACTCTTCCCATCTTGTCCTGCCTGAACATGTGATTTCGTCCGCCACTGGACTGCAGCAGGGGGACCCCTTAGCACCACCCCTGTTTTGTCTGGGTATCAAGGATCTGGTGGATTCCTTCAGGAGCCCGCTGAACCTCTGGTATCTTGACGATGGTTTATTAGGAGGAAACGTTTGCACAGTAGCCGAAGATATTCAACGGGTCCTGGATTTCAGTGTTACATCCGGGCTGGAGTTAAATCCGGCCAAATGCGAGATATGCCTCTTTGGCTCTACCCTTGAGGCCCCCAAAATACAGTCACTCCGAAACCTCCTGCCTGGCTGCAAGCTAAGCGTCAAGGACGATCTGGAGCTACTGGGTGTGCCAATTTGCCCCGAGGGGCTCCCAGCAGCAATCGAGCATTGGAGATTGAAACTAGAAAACGCCGCCGCTCGCCTTCCTCTTCTGGGAGCTCATCGGGGACTTTTCTTACTCAGGTCCTCCTTTTCGTCCTCAAGACTAATCCACCTCCTTCGAGGGGCCGATTTATCTAATCGAACCGGCGAGTTGCAAAGGCTCAACGACTTGACACTGTCCACCCTCGAGTCCTTGCTGAATACATCTCTACCGCTTAGCGCGCGAAAGCAGGCATTGCTACCCGTTTCAAAAGGGGGCCGCGGGGTACCACATTTACTGACCCTGGCCGGGCCTGCTATAGTCTCGTCGCTGCTAAGCGCGGAAAACAGGGCAACCCCTCTTTTAGATTCAGCGGGAGTCGACCAGTTTAGAAACCGCTTAGCCCATCTTCAAGAGAACCTTGAGGCGCGCTGTGGGGGTAGGCCTGAAAACGTACTGTCCCAGCGTGACTGGAGTTCCCCTCTGCACGACGAGGTACAACGACGTCTCTTTAACGAAGCTGCCGACGACACAGCCAGAGCTCGCTTAAACGCCGTATCCGCCAAGGATTCAGAGGCCTGGTTACACGCGCTTCCCAGTGCCCCCATAGGTACCCTTCTTGATGACGAGTCGATTCGCATAGCAGTAGACTTACGACTAGGGGCAGACATAGTTAGCCCTCATCGGGGCCAATGTGGTCACCCCGATAAACTAGGACATCACGGACTATCGTGCATTATTAGTGCAGGACGACGCTCGAGACATGCCGCTATTAATGAGACCTTTAGCAGAGCCCTTAGGTCGTGCGGTCGTCCGTGCATTCTTGAACCCCCAGGCCTCTGCGCGGAGGACGTCAAATGTCCAGATGGTATGACACTCACACCATTCGAGCGAGGCAAAATGCTAGTTTGGGATGCAACCGTTACCGACTCCTTAGCTCCTTCTATGGTCGGTGGCGGCGCATCCGAAGCTGGTTATACAGCCCACCTTGCGGAGACTAACAAGTTGAGAAAATACTCATCAATCGTCTATCCCCATGAATTTTGCCCTCTCGGGTTTGAAACCCTGGGTGCCCCTGGCGTTCGGACCAAGCAGCTAATCCGCAAAGTTGGGACCTTATTAAACCTGTCATCCGGTGATAACAGGTCATCGTCCTTTTTTAAACAACGCCTGGATCTTGACATACAACGTGGAAAGGCTGCCTCCGTTCGGGGCACACTCCTGAAGTGGTCTCGCCCTGGCCTCATCGAAACGGACACGTGACAGTCACAATGCGCATTGACTTAGCTAGTTGATGTGTGTAACATATACCTAATGTATTATACGGAAAATAAACTTTATAGATATATAGCAATATAATCCTGTAGAAGTTAGTAACGGAACTCTGCGCGTTGTGGTGGGGCGGTGTAAGGATGGAGGCGGGGAGCCGGTTCGCTGTGTGTCTGTCCCGAACGTAGGTCTGGTGGGGTGCGGAACTGTGAGGCTGTGTGGGTGTTGCGTCGCGTGTCGTATGACGGCGACGACGACAGCAACGGTGCAAGGTAAATTCGAGATGCACGGCGAGAGGAGACCTTCGGTTCCTCTCTGTTTGAGTGCGCTTCCTAGCGGCGGCACCGGCTTGACGCCTTGAGTACTACTACGGAGCAGCTCTGAAGAAGAACAACAACAACAACACTGGCTGATCAGGACTTGGCTGGGAAGCAGGAGCTTCCTGCTGGTTTCCTACAATTCCTTGCGTTCCTGCTGGGCTCGCATTTACTACGTCCGCCATAGCCGCCACCACCGCCGCCGCCGCCATAGCCAGTTCAGGATCCGGTTACAGCCATCCCAAGCCCAAGCAGGCAAGATGAACACCAGACGAAAATAGCACATCGACGACGACTATGAACTATGGCGAGCAAAAATACATACCTATAGCTGGAACGGATACAAGGCAACGACAAAGAAGATAGAAAAAATACACACACACAAACACAGACGAATAACTGGTGACGTACGCGGCAGAAATCGAGGCAAAAACGACGGCACGAAATAATAGCACTCCGGTTCGTTCCGGCGTCTTCGCGGAAAGCTCATCCACCGCGACTTGCTCCGTGTTAATCGCTTGCCGCAGCCAGGCTAGCAGCCAGGCCCATCGCCAGCCAAGAACGGCCTCGGAGATGCATCAATAGGCTGCTGCTGCTGCTGCCGACGACTTTTGCGACTTGCTCACAGGTATTAGCAGCCGGCAGGCCGATGAAAAGACACCGCTACTTCTTACCCGGAGTAACGGAATCCTCTAGCCCTCTTGCGACCAAAATAGCGACGTGCGCTCCCTCAAAACTAATTACTTTTAGGCTTTTCCCTATAGATGCACGCTTGCTCTCTCTCTCTCTCTCTCTTTCTATATATATATATATATATATTTTTTTTTCTTTTCTTGCTGTCCGATATTGGAAACCGCTCCTCTAATCAAGGCACGTTGTAGAAACATAATACGAGCTCGACTATACTCCCGTCTACTTGTGGTTGAGGTGCTAGAGCATGCTAAAGATCCCAAAGCCTAGCGGTTGTTTCTAGTAATATGACTATCAATGCCACAAGATAACAAACGGTTGGCCACGATGAAGAAAATAACGACGCTTTGCTTTGGCTCCGGTTGAGTATTAGAGGTAGTAAAAACTGGCCAGAGTACTGAAGGTAGTGAAAACCTACTCTAAAAGTCTACGCGATGATCTGATATTGGGACTATAGGCAGCAGTTTATATGCGATATATTGTTGATTACGCTCAGAGAAACTGCCCGCACAATCAGCCACAATAAGCGAAACCTTGCACAGCCTAGCAACTGCCAGGGATCATAAGAGACAACGTTAGGGCCCGCCCATAAAAGCTTGGACGCATGGAACACTGTATACGGTTGGCCCCAGAATGTAGTCAGGAACGAACCGTATATGTTCCAGTGATCAAATGACCTGCTCCGATTTATGGCATACAACCAGCTTACAGGTGTACCAATTGCTCGTTTAGAAAATATTGAAGAATAGGGGAAACATATTTGGGCCGGAGCAGTAGCCTCTATGTGTCATTGTTAGCGCTGTGTTGCCTGACGTCTCTTCGGTCATTCTTGCAAGTGTGGAGGTTCAGTCTACTGTACAGTGCCGCGTAGAGCCCATCGTAGATCGGATATCTGCCAAAGATTACCTCATCCTGTCATCGGAGCATTGCTCATATGGCTTGTTTGAGTGACGCAATGAAGAAGAAGATCTTACTGATACGCAGTGAAGCAGCAGCGGGACATTAGATATTAAACCATTGCTACTCCGCAAGGCGAAGTGACCCACTCCGCGCTAAGATCCCTAACCAGGCCGTCAACAGGCGCGTCTGCGCTCATTTCAATTCTGCAAGTGAGGGCTGTCATCCACAATCGTTCTATGGCTTTTCGAAATGTAAGGACAGTAATCGCCGACCGCAATCTGGCGATCTTTAAGCGACTGCCAGATTTCGCCCTTTAGATCTCTTGCGGGGTCAACGTTTTAGCCCTAAAATCTAGGAGCGCCTTTTTGCTTTTCACTTACGAGGCCCTTACGAGAAGTTTGCAATCTGACAGAGTGACAAGTATCCCTTTTCAGACTTTTACAGGGTCAAACTCGTAACCTTGGAGGACAAGGGCGGCAGTATTCATCCTATTGCCATCGAGAGTACTTCAGACCAGTTAGTGAAAAGGACTCACATTGCAGGTTTTGTATAGTCCCCGATTCAGCTTGGCCGTGGTATCACAGGTGCGAGGGTGCCGTTTACTCCGCAGGCGCCTTTGTGAAAGCCTAGTTCTAACTCTGCTGTAAGGTGCAGCTGAAGTTGGAGTTCTAAAACACGTTCAGATACTATTGAGCATAATATAGACCTGATTCTAGAGAACGTATGAGCAAAATATACTATCCTTTATCCTCGGGTATATCAGGTGAATCTAAATGACAACTACCTCGTTTTGAGACTCGAATTGCTTTCCCGCTGCTGTTGCTTTCCCGTTATCGGCGTGTGCCTTGAAGTTAATGCTACTGAGAAACAGATTTGATGTTATTAACGCGTCTTCAACTAGGTACGATTCTGAGCGACACAGCACATCGCATCGGCTTTGACTCGAGGTGGCTCTCTGCGCTCTTGCGCACACATGTGTCCAGTAAAGCTAGCGTGTGACTGAAACAGCAGAGCATGGCCTTAGCTTCAGCAAAATAAGAGGAAGGTACTTCAGACATTCAGCATTAGACGATGGGTTCTTCTGAATTTTCTAATCAGTCCACTTACCTTGCCGCAAGGAGCCTTGTGGGCGTTCAACCGAGTCAAGCTTACACCCGAGTGGAATGTCCCTTACACATTGGTGCACCGGCCGACCTATGGTCTAATACAGCCACAGTGTGGAATAGCTTGGTTTAGTTTTACAAAAAGAGCCGTTATTCTAGCGCAATGGTCATGGTCGCGGAACGTGAGAAGAAGCCCAAGCATAAGGTTAATATAACCCAAGAGGTTATGTTGGAAAAAAACACCTGGACCGTCTCTGACGATTAGAATAAGCGAAAATATCCGCACTTTAACAGAGTATGAACGAGAACCCGACGAGTTCGATCCACCACTGTGCTCGTGTGCTTTCAAGGTCAAGTTACCGAGGAATTTTTAAAACATAATTGGGATTGCTACACATTAGCTAATAGTATGGAGCGTCACAAGTTGCAGGATGATGCTATTTACGACAAAAGATTATTTTTCGAATAAGACAAATTTCACGTCATCTGATATGTGAATGATCATAACTTTCACCTTTGGGGCTCTGAATATCCAAGAATATTCCTCGGACAAACACACTATAACACAGAAAATCAATATTTTGTGCACCTTTTCGAGCGGTGGTGCTATCGGCACCCATTTGATCAAAAACCACCGTGTAGAGATTGTAACTAGCAGCAGTGAGCGATACTGGAACATGATCGAAAACCTTGTGTGGCCGGAATTGCACGGAATTGGATGTGAATGACATGGTTTCAACAAGATAGGTCCACAAGTGACACAGCAGACGCGACGATCGAGATGTCCGCAGAAAAAGGGCCATTGACTGGCTGGCAAGATCCCCGGATTTGAACTCCTTGGATCTCTTTTTATAGAGCTTTTGTAAAGGACCGCGCCTGCAGGGATGCCCTCTAACCAGACCTTGAGTTGAAGACCGTGTTCGCAAAGTTATTGCCAAATTAGATCAATAAATGTGTCAAAATGTTGTTAAATTATGCTAAACAAATAGACTAATGGCTGCACGTAGCATGCACCAGATGTTGTATCCATCGTAAAATAACAATAAACAAAAATCAATTATTTAATTTGTTTTTTAAATTAAAGCCTCATCGCTCATGCTGCCCACTCTTTAGTTCGAGACCTATGGCTCACGCCTAGCATATGAGTGGCCTTACTCCGTGGCGGGTGGCGAAAGTGGGCTAACGGAACTTCATTTTTTTGTCATGGATTTAATGGTTAGCATCGTGTCCATTCACTAAGGCTCAAGACCATGCCTTGATTATTACCTACGCGCTTTATACCTTAAGTAAATGGCCATTTTTAGTACCTTAAACATGTGCAAATAGTATATTCTATTTGCGCAAATTGACTCGGTTAGTCCACGTCACGGCCAAATGTTGACAAAGCTACTGTATCAGATTGGAAAGCGCTTCCCTGTATAACGCATGTTTTATTTAGTCTAAGGGACAGCGCGTATTCGTTTCGTTCCTCAAGTAGTGGTATGTAAAGTACCTTATTTTATGATTGCAGGTGTTCGCATCGTTATTAGAGTACGCAGCAGTTGGCTATCTTGGCAAGAGGGTAGCCATGAGAAAATCGCGAGCCCAGCAACTCGCCCGATTCCAAGATCGAAAAAGACATCAGCGCACTTTGCGACAGGTAAGCCTGCTATCATATATATATATATATATATATATATATATATTCTGTTGTAAGCATGTAGCAAATTAGCAACACGCATCACTTTTAAATAAGAATCGTGGATCATTCAAATCTGTTTAGATATATCGTTGAAATACTTAAAGCGTCCTACACACTATCCTACGACTGCTAAAAATACACCTAGGCTACTGCTGTGTCGGAAAATCTACACCCGAATATACCAGGCTTCTCAATCAGAGCGGACACGTGAGACAATTGAATAATCATACATGAATAAGAAGATCTAAAAGAATCATCCGTATCATAGAAGCTGAGTTAGGCTGCATTACTATTTGCATCGCTCACCATATTTACGTTTCCCCAAGTAATAACAAAATTCTGCGAAATACTCCAAAATATTAGTGCCGTATCCGACCCTGTTCAAACACGTTTATATTTTTCTAACACAACATATTTCCAACACAAGGGCCGACCCGCGACCTATTTCATTTCATATGAAAACGCTTGCAGAATTTGCCACTCTTGTCATCTCTTACATCACAACTATAGGCATATTATGTAGAGTTACGTCTCTGCCGTACGCCTTTCAGCCCCTTCAATGGCAGCCATGTTGGGCATTGCATGTGTAGCTGCATCAGTACACACTCTTGTCCTACATGTGGGGGGCGATATATGCGCCATATCTGGCCATTTCTTCCTGTGCATAGCGTTTACGAACGCTAAGCCCTCATCTTGGGGGCGATACGCATTGCGATCCGCTCTCGTTTGCGACTATAAACAAACCACTAGAACGTCGCCTGTTAGAGACAGAACTGCACAGGTCTTCACGAGTTTGCCCAGACCGTTTGGATGTATGAGCAAACCTTGGTCGTAAAGGGCGTCGTCGGCGATTTGGCGCCATTCGTAAGAAACTGCCACTAGGCGGTTGGAACAGCAGCCAAGTACAATGCTATCTGCTTGCCGATACTTGGAAAGGCTCCACGAAGCCGCAATCCGCACGGGACTGTGGCTGGATTCGGATCGACAGCGATGGCAGATCACGAGACAAGAACGCAAACCGCGTCAGGGGCAAGGGCTGTCGGCGGCTGTGGGAAAATCCATCCCAACGCCATCTGGCGCTTCTCTTCATTATTATGTAATGACTGCGAGGGTGGCCTGTCCACTCGAGCACAATGGATTGACATTGTATTCGTGGCCGATTGGATACAGCTGTTACGTCTGCCTCTGCTCCTGCTGAGAGGAGATGAGAGAGCACATGATGATACCCCCTTACCTTCGCAGGCGTCTCGTGAGAGCTGCAACCTGATTTGGCTAGACTTGGCCTATATACGTCGCAAGCAATCCGATAGACACGCGTGGGATGGGCTGAGAGCGGGGGGGGGGGGGAGTGTACTGGGTGTACTAGAAGAAGTCGTTCTCAATTTCGCGCATTTACCTCCCACCGGAAGGATATCTCGCTCGCCGAGTAGAACGATGTAGAAGCAACTGGTGAGCGGAAAGCACCGCCTCAAGCTGATACCAATATTGCTGCCCAATAGACAGTTATGTATCATATTATAGCCTGAAACGTGTTTATAGCCAAACGACTATAGAGATGTGCGGGGACACGGTGCATTGACGAAATCATGACAGGCACCGTTTGGATATCACATAGCACCCTGCGTTTAACAGAATGTCCACAAAATGGCTTACAGTCTTTACGTTTCGCGCATTCTCGTTCAGTTCATTCGTTCTACTAAATCAGCGCGGGTCACAAACGCCGATGCCGACCTTTAGGACGCACTACCAATTTAGATTAGCCAATTCAGATGCTTGATAGAGAACCACTACTGAGCGGTTGATCATAGGCACAAAAGGCGGCCTTTCTCAGACTAACCTTGGGTCGCGTCAACGTAAGGCAAGTCCGAGCAGAAGATTTGGCAATCAAATTACCTGCCAATACTTTGAAAATATCTCAGCCAAGAGGTTTGTCTGTTTGGGGTTAAATCGATTTAGAGTTGAAAAAGTTCCGCCAATCTTTTTCTGCCCCGGAAGAAGACTTCTAGTATGTAATTGGCCTATCGGCAGTCGAAACAGTACTGGATACGTTCTTCTTACAAGGCTTTGGTTGCCCTCGGATGGTGTTGCAGCTTGGCCCAACGGTGGACGAGATGAGCCCCGAAAATGATCCTCTACTCACGAAGAACTACAACTTTAACTTCACCGCTCATGCGCCCTGGGGGGGTGGGGCGCCCTCGGCACCTTCCGCGCCCACTCCAGTGTATCGTCCCAGCCATCATCGCCAAAGTCGAGAACACCACCGCCCGTCACATCAGCGAGATCGAGGTACGTAACGTGTATCCCTCGTTCTCGGTGTACTCTCTCTTTTTCTTGTATGTATGTGTAATTACTCGTTTATTTCAAGTTGGCAAAGATCTGTAAGCTGTAAGACTGTTGCTTGCATGTATGTAACTATCCCTGTCCCTACACTGCATAACTAGGAATTGGAGCAACCCTAGAAATCAAATGTTATTTTTATTTTATGCTGCTTCATCTTGGTTTTTAGCTATATCTTCTATGAATATACAAATATCTATCTAATCGGCCAGTGATAATGGTCGGAGAGGCGACCGTCATTATAGAAAGGCGTCCACCGTTTTCGACTCGTTCTACTTTGGTGGCGTTTTCAGCACCAATACTATTATTGCTAGTAGTGCGCAAGTGCTTTTTCTAAAGACTATTTGTGTAGATCATTAAGTCGGTCAAAGTCGAATCATCAAAGTCGGTATATATATATATATATATATATATATATATATATTGATTGATTTATTGTTCGCTTGGCATGTATACCTAAATACACATGTCACCCTTTTATATCAGGGTCGCTTGGAGCGGCAGCATATATATTACCTACGCATCCATATAAGTCATGTCTACTTCAATACCTACTGAGTATTTGCCTTCCATTGGGACAACCCCCTCTTTGTAATATCGACCAGGTCATTACTAACACTTGGTCCTAGACCTAGGACCTCCGACAGCTCTATATCTCTGCTCCCCCCTAAGGCTATACATTCGTTCATAATATGCTCGAATGACTGATTCTCTAGCCCACATGCTCGACGTTCTGTACTTTGCCCCTTTTTATATTTAGCTCTATGTATCCTTGTATCCAACATCCCTGCCCTGGCATCTGCCAATAGAACACTCGCTCTTGTATTATCGTATACCCATTCTACCCCGCCCCTTTTCCGCGTTTCCTTTCCATATATAGTTGCCAAACTTAATCTGGAACTCATCGCCAATTTCCATTTGTCTGTATACATATATATATGACTTGTTTACCTTCAATTTCACTATTTTCTCTGATTGATTGATTTATTGTTCGCTTGGCATGTATACCTAAATACACATGTCACCCTTTTTTATCAGGGGCGCTTAGAGCGGCAGCATATATATTATCTACGGATCCATATAAGTCATGTCTACTTCAATACCTACTGAGTATTTGCTTTCCATTGGGACAACCTCCTCTTTGTAATATCGACCAGGTCATTACTAACACTTGGTCCTAGAGCTAGGACCTCCGACAGCTCTATATCTCTGCTCTCCCCTAAGGCTATACATTCGTTAATAATATGCTCGATTGACTGATTCTCTAGCCGACATGCTCGACATTCTGTACTTTGCCCCTTGTTATATTTAGCTCTATGTATCCTTGTGTCCCACATCCCCCGCCCTGGCATCTGCCAATAGCACACTCGCTCTTGTATTATCGTATACCCATTCTACCCCGCCTTTTTTCCGCGTTTCCTTTCCATATAGAGTTGCCAAACTTGATCTGGAACCCATCGCCAATTTCCATTTGTCTGTATATATATATATATATATATATATATATATATATTACTTGTTTACCTTCAATTTCACCATTTTCTCAAATTGATTGATTTATTGTTCGCTTGGCATGTATACGTAAATATACATGTCACCCTTTTATATCAGGGGCGCTTAGAGCGGCAGCATATATATTACCTACGCATCCATATAATCAATGTCTACTTCGATACCTACTGAGTATTTGCGTTCCATTGTGACAACCTCTTCTTTGTAATATCGACCAGGTCAGTTCTAACATTTGGACCTAGAGCTAGGGCCTCCGACAGCTCTATATCTCTGCTCCCCCCTAAGGCTATACATTCTTTAATAATATGTTCGATTGACTCATTCTTATATTTAGCTCTGTATACCCTTGTATCCAACATCCTTGCCCTGGCATCTTCCAATAGCCCACTTGCTCTTGAATTATCGTATACCCATTCTACCCCGCCTCTTTCCCGCTTTTCCTTTCCATACATACTTGACAAACTTGATCTGGAGCCCATCGCCAATTTCCACTTGTCTGTATATGACTCCTTTACCTTTAATTTCACCATTTTCTCTGATACCCTAGCTCTTGCCCATTGCTGACAATTGTACCCAATCTCCCTAGCTGCGAACTCTACTCTGCGATCTCACTTCGTTTTAATCCTAAGTGCCGTATTTACCAGCTGCATCTGTTTAACCCATCTTTTATTTGTGACATGTTTAATCCTACTACTAAATCTAAGCTTACTTTGTACTTCCCTTTGTATAAATTTTGACACTCTCCCTTCCCCCTCAAGAAATTCCCTAGCGCAATTAAAACGGAAACCGAATGCAAATCTTATCACCTCTCTTTGTCTTGTTTCTAACTTCTTTCTCAACCCTGCGCTGTGGACCAAAGAGGCATTAGCAAAGGTCAATCGTGGCACATACATGGTTTTTCATATATTCCTTGTTACTATATATTTATTAAACCCCCAGAGGGCCTTACACCTTACTGCATTTCTTCCTTTTTCAGCCTTCTTCCTTCTTATTATCTCGTCTTCCTCTAAATAATCATCCCCTGTAGCCATTGTTACCCCACGACACTTGTACTGATTTTTATAATCCAATTATTTCCCCTGTACTACAAGCTTCTTTGCCCCCCTAGTCCCAATAAATACAACTACTGCGCTTTTTTTTCATTAAAGAGCGCATGAGCTCTTTAATGCGCTCATTAAAGAGCTCATTTTATTAAAGAGTTCTCTTAGAGAGAAACTAAGAGAAACTGAGTTCTCTCAGTTTCTCTCAGCGGAGAAACTGAGAAACGCTCAGTTTCTCCGCTGCTGCTTCCCTACAGGCATTTAACATTTCTTGAACTTTGCTAGTACCCCCTCCCTAACACTATCATATCGTCAATAAACAGCAGCACGGGTGTCTTGATATATACACCCTTTTCCCTATCTGCCATCCCAAACCCGTTCTATTAATATATGTATATGACTGTATCTGTCAACCCGTCTTTTATTTGAGACATTTTCAATCCTACTACTAAATCTTAGCTTACTTTGTACTTCCCTTTGTATAAATGTTGACATTCCAACTTCCCGCGCAAGAAATTTCCTGTCGCAATTAAAACGGCAACCCTATGCAAATCTTATCACTTCTCTTTGTACTGTTTCTAACTTCTTTCTCAACTCCGCGCTGTGGACCAGAGAGGCATAAGCAAAGATCAATCCTGGCACATACATGGCCTTCCACATATTCCTTGTTACTATATATTTATTAAAACCCCAGAGGCCCTTACACCTTACCTCATTTCTTCCTCTTTCAGCCTTCATCCTCCGTATTATCTCGTCTTCCGCTAAATAATCATCCCCTGTAGTCATTGTCACCCCAAGATACTTGTACTGACTTTTATAATCCAATTATTTTCCCTGTACTACAAGCTTCCTTGCCCCCTAGTCCCATTAAATACTAAAACTGCGCTCTTTTCTTCATTAAATTTTTTCATATATTTACACCTTGTACGTACCTGCCTTTTAGTACAATATGTATAGCATGAAAAAACAAATCTACTCTCCAATATACCTCCCAGTATTATACACCCATTTGTGGCATTCGTACAGTGTCTTGGTGGCTTCGTAGAATTTCTATTCGAAACGTTTAGCGTTAAAAAAGTTCAGCCTAGTCGAATCCCTTTCAAAGAAGGCTTTTCGCATAAACATTTCATTTGCAGGTGCCAAGTCCGGCAAACAAATCGAGAGCCAAAAAAGACACGTTTTTCGCAAAAAGTGCAACCCTTGTTCGTTTGTCCTCACGCCAATCTTACAGAAGTATGTGACCGCACCTAAAATCCAAAGCTGGCGGAATTCAGAATGAGCGGTTGTGTGAATTCTATCAGTGTTTCTGCAAAGAAGACTAATCGAAACGATGAAACTATAGATGTGACCGTAGACTAACTACGCGCGATATAGGGAGAAATAGGAGACAAAAGCTCAACTGTATCATGCCTGTACGTCTAGCGTAAACCTGGATCGTTTCTCTCCTCTCTTCTGTGAACATACCGGCATTTAGATACATGCAGTGTGCATGTGCGCCTGTGCGTCCGTCGTATGTGCGTATGCATACATGCATGTCTCTGTGTGTGTACACTCAGAAAAGCTTGGTCCTTGGTCTGATGCTTGCAGGTCATCTCGACAGACGAAAGTCGGGCCAGCTGTCGGTCGCAGGCGGTGGCGGCGGGTCTAGTGGTGGCCACATGAATTCCACCGGTAGCGGAGCCGGAGGCGTCACTGGTGGAGGTCGAGATAGAGAGGGACCTGGCGGCGCAGGGCCCGCCGTTGCTGTCGGTGACGGTCGTACACCGGGTGCGATGAAACACCACACGGAGAGCGGAGCCTCTGCCGTTGGAGGAGGCATTGGAGGAGGTGGCGGGGCCGGTGGAGGCCTCAAGCACGGCCATCATAGCGGACCACATCTTCTGCAAGATGGAAGTGGTGGTGGCGGCGGCGGCGTCGGCGGCGGTGGTGGCGGAAAGCCTCACCACGGAATCAAACACCATCATTTAGTCGACAAAAACAAAAACACCCACTGCCAGGATCAGAACAAAGCGGTACGTAGGGTGAAGAAGATGGTGATGATGACAATAGTAGCAGCATCAGTTGCCACAACCGCAACAACAACAACAGAAACAACAACAGTAATAATAATAATGACGTCGCTATCGGAACGTTCCTCCTGCTTAAGGCCTAGTCGCAGAAGCTGCAGAGGGCCGTATGTCGGCCATACCTACTGCCAAAGAGGGAGATACTGCACATATACTGAACCGCAGCCACAAACCCATACACCTCCACATTCATACACAAAGACTCCTTCCACATTATAAGCACATGCGGTCACATACGCGTAAAAAGTAAACAGATAAGCTAATCATAATATGTCGCAGTACTGAGTGCAACAAAGTGCGTCTATTTAACCCAGTGGCGAGTTGATACGTGCCTGCTGCAGGTCGCGCTCATCATTCTTGTTCTTGTTATTCACTTACGTTACTAAACATAAACATACCGGCGACAATGACGGTTGTGTGTCTCGATCTAGTTTAAGCCTTTACCTAAAATAAACACATATAGACATTTTCTAAGCAGTTCGATTAGACGTTCAACTAGCGCACGACCGTCGGCAAGCTATATTTCCACGCGCTCCCACTTATCATCTACTTTGTACTCCACGCCATCCAATGACGCCATATGGCATTCCCTTGACTCGTTGGCATTAACCTGGTGTGCGAATACTCTCTCGCCAGTCCATGGACGACCAGCAGAAGTGAGTTGACAACGGCCGGCGTATATGTGGGCTACGGGCGAGTTAGCTTCCGCAGGCCCGAACAAAGGTCCGCCACGGTACATCCTGAGGCTAACAGCTGAGCAGCTGGACAGCGCGAACTTTGTGCCCGGCAATTTCTCACCCCCTTAGCTTTGTTTCGCGCTTGCCTCCTTCTCTAGTTTCGTCTCCTCACAAACGACTCACTAACCACTAGTAGTGGTCTACTGGTCCTTTCTCCTGGCGTCGCCCTTTCTCCTCTCCGAAAGAGGGTTGACCGGAAAAAGGCAGAACGAAACCGAGCTGGTTACACCAACAGGAAGCCATTAATACCATTTCCGATCATTAGCAGTCGTCGCCTAACAAGTCCTCGCCTTGACGCCCTTGTACTTATCGACCGGCCCGATTGCTCATAACGGCATTGTGGTAGAAGCGGCGACGTAAGTAGCGTACAAGACAGCTTAGCTTGTTTCCCTACCTCTGACCCGCGGTGACGCACACGCATCGCTTTCCCTTCTACTCTCATTGTCTTTCTTCCCCCCCTTCCCTCCGAGTCGCCATAACAGCAGATTACTCGGGAAAAGCCTAATTTGTTCCTGCCTGAAATGGAGCATCGTTTGTGGCAAATCGCAGGCCACGTAAGCCCAGTGCAGCAAGGGCACCGCGTTTATTTTTGTTGTTATTTTTCGATTCAACTCTTTGGCATGGTATTCTGTAAACATGTCTATTTTTGGAACATACATTGAGTCATATCGCGTTTCCTTGCTGTTGAGGTTTCCCGTGTCTCTTTTCTGATCGGTGTATAGCGTCAAACTACCGACGACTTTTATAGCTAGAGTTAGCCGCATAAACATTTGAGTTTTCGTGTAGACCAAGACTCCCAACAAATGTAGTTTCCCCAGTTACGAATACGTCTCCAAGCGACGCCTGATCTAAAAAAAAACACAAGAGTAATTCTACCTTGAGGCAGCCTTTTAGGAATTTCGGCATAACGGAAGGAAACGAATTACATGAACTAAAAGTATGTATTATACGGGATATTATGTCCTATATGAGTGGTTCGTGTTCCCGCTTAAATAATAAAGAAGAGTGGTATTGGGGAAGGTAAGCATATGGAAACAAGGTGGCAAAGTCTATCCACTGCTTCATCGGCGGTCTTCAGTAGACCAATAATTAACGAGGAACCTGCAGGGGGCATGGCATCTAGCAAGCCCCGATGACATACGGATAGGCACTGCCCACTTTCGTTGCCGAATTCGTCCTTCTAACTACTGTTTGACGACTCGTTATCGTAAAGGACAGCATACAGGGGAGACACGACAGAATGCAGGCCATCCCTCAACGAAATTCTGTGATATCATATGTGATGCTCTTGCGGCTTCGACAGTTGTCGGGCCCTTCTATAAGGAAGACGCAGATATTCCAACTATCCCGTCTTTAGATAACTTTATAGACAGAAATACGCAGTCACTCAATGCGACACGCGGCCGGCCTTTGGAAATGATAGGACACGCAGCGATCGAATGCAACACTGTCATTCGGCTATCGGCACATATTCTACTTCTACTGTATATATATATAGAATACTTCTACTACTACTGGTAGAAATTTGCCGGCGACTGAATATCACTCCGATAACGCTGATCGGGTGGCAAGTGAAAGGAGGCCTTAAGTATGCAGAAGTCGGACACTAGTCACTAAAATGATAGCTGTAAATCAAACTATTTGCTTGTCGACTGCCTTAGTGTCTCTATGTGTGATATATTGATGTGATACGGCGGTAGTTTTCGTACTTTATCGTACTTAACTGTTTGCCTGCACACGCATACGAGAAAAGGTGACGTGACCGAGAGCACTCGAACCGCGGCAGCGCTATAACAGCACTTTAAGAGCGCAGCAAAGGCATATTTCACTGTGCTTTGCGTAATGAAGAAATAAAACGTGCAGCAGACGCACCTTCGTTATATCTAATCGCTAATACAACAAGCGACCTCACTCGACGCGGAGCATCGGCTTGGAGAAACTATGTTTGGAAACTTTGTCTTAGAAATAGCTATGTGTGGTTATATAGGCTATGCGGATCTACATTGGGCCAGTTGTCCGTAGGGGTGTAGTCACAGCATGTATAACTATCATAACTACTCGATGAGCGAACGCCTATCATATACACGGGTATATACCAGCCGTAACGTGACGAGAACAGAAAAGACACATGAAACAATGTTTCGAAACTCTACGATGACGCTAATGAAGACAAAATGAACCTCTAACAGCCCTCCCTCATCTAGCAACCTTCGTTTCAAAACTATTATGTTGCTAACTTAAACAATTCGGGACGTTCCGAGTTTAAAAACGTAAGGCCTGCGGAAATAAGATATATATATATATATACTCACAGAAGTCATACTAGTCGCCTACACCGGCCCTAAAATCGCTCCGTGTTGTGGTTATGTGGTTATATCTGGGTGTTTTATTATGTCACTATTTAAGCGGCGTGACCCTCTGCTCGAATGATAATATTAGTCCACGATTGTGGAGTGTCAAAGCGAGACTAGCGATTGGCTTTGTCCGAACGCAACTTGCACGCAATTACGCTGTCTACCGTAGACTCACCGGCGCTCGGTCCGTTTGCTCTTGTGTGTGGCTTGTTTGCATGCATGTCCGCCCTATGCTATTTCGCCTGTCCTTCCGGACGGCAGGACGAGATCGAGCAGCAGATCCGCAGCGAACACTATTCGTCATCGGGCTCCGGTGGTGGTGGTGGCGGCGGCGGCAGCCTCAACGTGAAGCTCAGCCCGAACCTGGCTAGCCGTGGAAGCTCGCTTGGACCCGCCGGCACCAACTACTACAACACGTTGAACAGCAAACACCACCTTGAGGGCCGACATGCCTCACTAGGGCCGCCGTTGCCGCCGCCACTACTCGGACCGCCACTGTCGAGCAATCCGAACATGTCCAGTCTGAACAACATGATGTCGTCGAATCTCAACAACTTCCTCAACAGCGGCGGCTACAATACGGGCATGATGAACAACCAGGCTAGTTTATTTCATATGAACGCGCTGAACAACCACTACAGTCTCAACGTCAACAACTTCCTCGACCAGCAGATGAACAGCCTTCATGTACGTAATGTGATGAACAACAACAACACCAACAATAACAACAACAACAACATTCACATCAACAACAACAATAACGGCGGGCATGCGATGATGGCCAATCACATCGGACCTCCGTGCCACTACGCGACGATGCCATTGCCTACCCACCATCACCACCACCGAGATGGCAGACCTGTGCCGCGGGCAAGAGCGGATCACCTCAACAACTCCATTATCAACCCACTGGCCATGGTACGTAGCTTTGCACGTAGCACGTACGTCGACGTTTGACCGTTTTCTCAACAAGTATCGTTTATACAATTCAACTGCGGCTGTTCAGTGTCTATTAGAGTCCATGGTACATTTACCAACCACAGTAATTCGCCCGAGAACTGACTTACTGAGGAGGCGGAGGGACATCGAGTCACGAAATGTCAAAATGTACATCTACAAAGGAATAGGCGAGGTGCGTTACATGCAAGCTTCTGAAAAGATAATGATTAGTAATATTTGTTTGTTAGTCGTACCATAATCTATCTGAACCATTTCCCACGTACGCATAGCCATCGTATCAGGTACGTAGCCCTTTAATACGGAAACACCTCTGTCAGCTTAATTGTCGCGTGACCGCAGCTTCATTAGTTAGGCGGTTGAGTGCTGCGCGTGGCACTCTACGAGCTGGACGCTATACACTCGTCTATGTATATAAGCTGCATGCCAGCCGAATGAAGACTATACGGCAGTTCGGGGGTCGCTGGCGACATCCGAGCCAGAGAAACTGCCGAGTCTATCGAAAACAAGCCCCACCCGTGTGGGGCCACCCGAACGATCAGATCACATGGCCGGCGATGGCTTTCTCTATTCGAGGGAGTCGTCCTCCTCCGAATAGCCGGCCGCATACGGACGAGATTGCCTACAGCTGGCTGGCATTCAGAAATGTACGTTCGGCCGCCGCAGTTGGCTTTGCGTTGCCTTTATGCCATCCAGCAGGACGGCAGGCGGCCCCATCTCTTCTTGTAAGACCGGTGGGAGCAAGCAGACCAGCCGCTGCGTGGGTTGGTGGGTGTCCTAGAAAGCAGGCACATATCGGGTAGCGAAGAAATTGCTGGCCACTGCTAACAAACGAGCGTCCTCTCCTATGTGCACCATTGCTTTATATTGGCATTCCTGCTGCTGCTGCTCCTGCTCCTGCTGCTACCAGATCAGGCTTCTATGTCTGTCCACTACTGGCTAGTCGTGGCGCCCCCCGGAGGTTAGGGTGGTGGTGGTGGTAGTGGCTGCGGCATTGGCGCTAGTTTCTACCTCACGAGCCCCCAGCGACTACGCGGGCTGCACCAACTCACCGATCAGGCAACAACCAACCGAACGGCCTACGCATTCCCCAGCAACAAGCCGACCCTTGCTGGCTGGCGGTCTGGCAGTGAGTGGCCCAAGGGGCGACTACAGAATAGAACTGACACAGACACGGGACCCGTTCCCAGTTAGAAGCTAGCGTCGGCACGATTTGCAGCGCCCCTCGCAGTCAAAGCCCCTTCTCCTCCCTAGCCCCATTACTCTGCCCCCCCCCCCCACCCCCCCACCTTCCGGGGGAGTCGGTAAGGCGATTCCGAAGGCGACGGGAGATGTTGTCGTTGTCGCCGTATCCGTCGTTTTCATGTCGTGCTTCTCCACAGCCTCCCGGCCACTGGCTGGCCTAACAACGTCTGCCAGTGCTGCCGGACGTTATAGTATAGGCGACCGTGGGGTGCACAAATTGTTCTGCCTAGGCCTGGAGGAAGCGAACTGGCGGCTTACGCAGAGATGGAGGAAGGAGGTTGGATACACACAAGTGTTGATATTGCTCGGTGAGTGGCTCCTCTATCTCAGGCTCAACCGAAGCTAATTCCCCTTAACCCTAGCCTTACTATCTCACGACGTGCCCTTCCAAGGTGCAGCCTTTCCCACTGCTCTCCTGCCATATCACATTGGCCAAGGGCGTCTGGTAGTTAATATGTATGTCCATATAGATGCATGTCCTAATCTTATTGCACCGAATACGCCCGTGGATGCCACGAAATATTATGGGCCATTGTGACAGACTAGCGAGAGTACTGCAGCGATGCTATTATATATATATATATATATATATACACATATACACAAGTGTGTTTTAATAATGATTTTTTGATATCCTATTAGGGATATTTAAATTTAGGCGGACACATACTGATAATCATTTCCATTACGTGCATATTGACGTTTGTTTTTGTAATCGTGTACCTGCTAGCTTGAAGGTAATGGCTCCCGATATTTGGCATATCACCTTTTATTATAATTACAACTCATTCACAGCAACGGTTAAAGGGAATCTCTATCATACGAACAATATGGCACGAAAGAGTGGAAATTCCCTGCTAGAAACAATACTGCCCGAATAGCCAGTAGCTGAGAACTCAAAGTTGTATGTCTGTCATCACATTCTATTATATGTGATGACGACGATGGTAATAGTTGTAAAAAGCAAACACTCGGGTTATTATCAAGAAGACAAATGTGTTTTCCCTATGAGCACTAACGAGCGTGTCTATGTGTCGTGTTGTAACGTTTCAGGACGAGATTCGGCTCAATGGACTGAACCGTTGTGACTCGAAGGTGTCTCGCAAAGCTTCGCTATCGCCAGAGGGTGGGGGTGGCACAAACAGCGCGGGCGGTATAGCGCTTCTCAGTCCCGGCGTCGAGTCTGTCCTACTACAGAACCCGAACAAGCTTTGCGGGGTCAGTCCGAGCGACATTGACAAATACTCTCGAGTCGTATTTCCCGTGTGCTTCGTCTGCTTCAACCTGATGTACTGGGTTATCTACATGAGGATCTCCGACGTGAAGTACGCGGAACCTACTGTGCTCCATTAGTGTTCGTGGATCCCCTTTGCTTTCGTGGTCGCCTGGATCGTTTTGGATCTGTCCATCCGCCTGGTTGGATGATACTGGCTCAATCGGCCCCGAGGTCCGCGGCATGGCTCGGGGCGGCGGCCACATGCTGCACTGGTTTGGCGGCAACAAACCTCGGCCACAATCCGAGCCCGAGCCATCGTAGAGTCTTCTCTGCTCGAGTCGTTGTTGTATCTGGCCGATCACAGCCGATCCACGGCCAACGCGGCCGTGGCCGTGGCAGGAGGAGGTCAATTGGCGGCCTACGCCGTCTCCTTTCAGTGCCTGTCTCTTTACCCCGAGCCGGTTGTTTTTATGGCGCCGTTCGCCAGCTCCACTCGAGACTGCAACCGCCTTGTCGTTGCGTATGATCGTGTGAGAAGCAGCCAGGTCGTTCGGGCGACCCAAGAACGCTACTAGCCTTACCGATGCTCAATACCAGACTGAACTGCATCATCGATCAGTGTGCGGCGCACACACTGACGAATGAGATATAGTCCCATATACAGAAGCAATACATACTCATCAATCAACGTATTCCGTCACCCGACAGTCCGTGAGATCAGGAGGGATATACATACACACGCAGGCACAGCTATACGCCCATATAAACGTTCGCATACGCATGCATCACCATCATCATCAGCACACCACAACCACCACCATCATCATAGTCAGTAACCCGGGTTTGCCCTCGCCTTCATGCTGGCTCCAGTAAGGTCATGCGAATGAATTCCGCTTGGCTGTCACTGACCGGTTTCCCACCCGAAACGTTGTGCTGCCCGTCCGGTCTATGTCCACCGGCGTAACAAATCGTGCCTGAAAGCGAACCTTTCGCCCATTGAATGATTGGCGACGTCTTCCAGTCTCCGGCGGTTAAACTGCTCGCATTCTGAACGAACTGCTCGGTGTTGAGTAACTGCGTATCAGATTCAAAGTAAGCTTCATGCACCACCTTTAGTCGCAAGAGGCGCAGTACCTATGCTGACCGCGCGTGCAACGATGACAGTTCCGCGAAGCCGACTCCCAGAAAGAACACTGACGCAGCTATAGCAGATTAAGGCCGGAGCATATTTCGGTTCGTGATCGCGTTAGTGGGCACAAGATCATCAGATCTACCGTGAAACGTGGACACCAGGGCCATTTGAGTCACCTCGAGCACAAGTTAGCAGCACACGTAGAAACTACTATCGGTCGAGTCTGGCCTCGATTGAAGAAGATCGGCGTACCACCACATCACTGGATAGATGATATGTGATGCTATGGTTCGGTATTCTGCAGTGAGTACAGCAGCCTACAACAACCCCACTTGGGCAGTATAGACATACATCTATCTATATGTCAAACTGCTAGAACAACAACCAGAGCAGCCGAAGATCTAAAATAATTCATTCGGGCAGGTCATGGTCATTCGATTCTGTGTTACGTTTGCTAGAGCGTTGCCACACATTTGAGGGTTTGACCGCTAAATTGCAAGACGAAGCAGCAGTGGAATACGATGTCGACTCAAGTCCACACAAAGCACAAGGACTAGTCCGCTGAACGTAGCAAGCATACCTCCTATCGGTGAGAAAACGCACGGGACACTCGGATAAGCAACAATTACCACTACTTCAACTACTACTAAAGTAAATTTTTCGGGCTGACCCTCAGCCAAGATTTAACGTCCACGGAACTGTTTTTCACATTGCTTCGTAGACGGACCCCCATAAATACAAATGTGCAACGGTGGGGCTCGAACCCGCGCACCTATATGCCTCCTCCGATTGCGAGGCGGAGACTTAATCCACCACGCCACCGGGATCGACACAACTACTACTACTACTACTACTACTACTACTACTATAGGCCTTGCTGCAGCTATGAGAGCGTCTTGCAAGGCGCCTTCTTGATGATTAGTGAATCGGCGGGCGCTTGGCAATATACGTGGCAAGCATATATAGATGCTATGGTAGAAATAGAAGAAGTAAACTCATTCATTCTGTTGATGATAATAACATCATTGTTTCATCGCCAGCAAATGTCAAAGGCGTCCGCCGCCTAGCTGAATGAGCTCTGCCAACGCAACGTGGCGGATCAAAAACGGGCATCATTACATTCTAAACCATTATTGCATTGGAAGAGGTCTGACCTAAACAATGACTGATTAAGTAGACGCCCGCTCGCGTATACACAACAAACAATACAAAAAAGCACTATTACTTGTATAAATTAATATCATAGCCGTCACTACCACCGCCACCCCCACTATAACCATAATAAGCCATGACTTGCGATGTCAGAGTTCTTAGTGTGTAGGGCCCTCATTAAGTTCAGGCTGGCATCCGAACAATTCCATGTCAATTGTCTTCACTTAAATGGCAAACAAATACATGACCAGCCATAGCTGGCGGATAGCACAAGAACTCTCTAGACCATGGGGGAGGGAGCCCATGAGAAGTGAGGAAGTTGGGTTACAGATCAAATACGTAACCAGATATCTGACAGAGAGAGAAATCAAATTATTACCTATGACTTCTTTGGAAAATAATAACATGTTTTCATAGTTGGATGGACGAATGGCCGGCCTAGATACCTCTATCAGGACATTCTGTCTTCTGGTAACAAGTAGTCCCTCTCCATAGTCGTTTGCACCCACTGTTGGCACAAGTGGATAACGACTGCGACGTTCGCATGTGTCAGCAGCAATATGTACGCTTGAAAAACGCCGAAGAAACGCATTTCTTACCCTGTTCGGAGAGCCGCCCGGTCTCGACGACACCGGTAAATGAATGCGACCGTCAGAAATGCCACAACGTGGAGCGAACACAAACACGCGCGGCTGCCTGTATACCATGGCGAGGGCTGTTGTTCCTCGTCCAGCCTAAGAGGCGCCCCTCCCTTGCTTCCTCCCGTCAAAGCCATTGAAGGGTCGCCTGGGACTGGGAAATGCAAATCCGAGCGCTGTCTTCGCTGGTCGACTGGTACGGCGAAACGCGGGCGATGACACTTCGATCAGGTTCAGACTTCCACGTGGGCATTGCCGATACGATCTTCGACTATATTGGCTCCATGTAGGTCTGCCACCGAAGTCCTACCAGAGAACTTCATGCGGCCGGAGAGCTTCGGCGTCAGGACAAACCAGACATCGAGGGACAAGCAACGGTATCATCACTATCGATATCAACAACAACAGTAGAATCATTATCATCATTACCTTCGTATTTGTCGACATCAGCAGACAACAACAACCACATCGACAGCAACTACAACAGCAAGCATGCGAACCACGAAAACTATACTCTGCGACACAACTCTCTCTCTCTCTCTCTAGATGAGATACGGACTAGACTCTCATTCTACATGTGTATGTATTTGTGTGTGCGCGTGTGTGCGTGTCCGTATGTAGCAGCTCCTAGCGATACTCCTTGACTCGTCGACGTCCTCACAAGTTGAGGGGTATCGGCATGTTACTACACATCACGACTGCCACCACTAGATATACTAGCCCGGCACCGCCGCCGCCATTATTATCATTATCATCATCTGAATTCATATTACTCGTATTACTGTCACTGTCGACAAGCCAGACAAACCATATACAGATCACGAAGGAGGAAGGTAGGGCGCAACGGTATTTCACACCACCATCGCATACTGTACTCAAGACAAGTACCAACAACAACAATAACAACAACAGCAGCTCAGTGAGCGGGTGAATGGCTGAGTGAACGCCAATTTGCCCGATAAAAAACTAGACGAAAGAAGATGTATCCCTGTGTTTGTGTGGGTGGAAGTCTGTGTGCGCGCGCCCCCTCTCTTTTTTCGCTATATGTTTGTATATACTTATAATGTTTATCTGTCTCTCTTGATGCAGCAAATGAAGATGCTGTACACCAATGGTGACACAGCTACCAGCGTCGGATATCCTCGGTGGATAACTACTCAACTATCAAGGCCATGAGTAAGCAACAACAACAACAAGAACAACAACACAAAACGACGATAAAACAACAACAACAACACCAACAAACGAAAAGCACAAAGACAAAGGAACAATAACTCGAATTGTACCACGAATCTCCAATGCTCAGGAGAAGAAGCACCCGATAGTGTCCCTGTCGTGTTGTGACGACACACAGGGACTCGGGGGACAGCAAGCAGCATAGCGGCAGACACCAATCCTGAGCAGAAGGAGGCGGTGGCCATCAAAGTCTGTTCTGGTTCTATCCTACAAGCTGTCACGACGAGCTCGTCAAGAGCTCGTCGTCCGAGCCCGTCAGTGCGATCCGCCGACAGACCGGCAAAGATCGCGGCTCGTGTAGCATTGCGTTCTTGGCATGCGGTAAGGCGCAAACACTGGCCAAGCAGGCCCATCAGTGCTACAGTCTCTGCTAGACTTGCTACAAGTGCCAATCGTTGATCTCGAACAACAGACGAAATGACGGTCCCGCAACAGATGCGTTTTGCTTAAAGACCCTAGCCCGCCTAATCGGCTTATAGACCGGATAAGCGGAACGACCCAGCTGGTGGCCGCGTTTCGATCGACTTAAATCGATTGCATTCGAAACAAGCGCAACTACACTTTGACGACTTGGCACGAGTTTACAGCTGGTATTTTCTAAACAATGCAACTAGCAACAGATTGCTGACTGCTGGGTTCGCTGTAAACGCATAGGCAATTATAGTGCCTGCGTTCACCGGCGTCCTGATGATAAACCCTGAAACCGGTCACGTCATTGGATGACCCCAACGATGCGTGGCGTTCGATCAGCCAGTTACTTTATATATATATATATATATATATATATATATAATGCATACTGCAACAGAGTTTCACCTTGATATCAGCCTCAAATACTCTAACATATCTAATCGATCACTCAGTAAATAGATCAATCGCGTCAATTTTACATGTTCTGGGCGCCTTATTGCGGACTAATGAAACTATATGTATCTCTTCTTTGTTAGTAGGTTTGTGTGTACAGGGGCATGTGCCTTGATAACGTTCGTTAGCAGTTTTTTTGTGAATTTATTTAAATGAAACATGTTGAGCAGACGATAGGTGTAACGCTTCTCGGATCGATCGACAATTCGCTCAATCTCGACTACGAATCGTAAAAACCACTTTAACTTTAGTTTTCTTTTAGTAAAGTCAATATGACATTAGATTAAACAACTCGAGAAAAAACAACAGCAACAAACATTCTAAAGCGATGTAACGACATGTTGTATTCCTTAACGCCATCTTGATTTCTGTAACTCGAAACCGTTGCGCAAAGATATGTAGAAATGCGCATGCATGGCAAGCAGTGGTAATAAGCAATCAATACTTCCGACTTAATGAAAATCATGTGATCAACGCATGAGTAACCCTGCCATACTGGCGAGCATGTTTAGAGAATTAGTTAGTAATGTTCTAAACTCAAACTCTGAAATCGCCATCACCGCAAATGCCACCGTCGTTGGCCGAGTGCAAACAACATATCGACAAGTCAGCCCGACTCGCACGAGTTACAAATGCGCTTAGCATCTAATGACACCACCACACCACCAACACAAAAGACGATTGCAATTAAGAGAAGTAGCAACAAAAACATCAATCGTGTCTAGCAACAATTTGGAACAGCAACAGCAGCAGCAACAACAACAACAACAACAACAACAATAACAACAACCGAAAGAGAGTAACTATGACAACAAACATACCAACCGGAGCAACAAAGGTCACGCCGATGTCAAACAGTGGAACAGCAAAACGATAACTTATTCGATTTAATGTAACGGTTTAGGGTGAAGCGCGCTGTTGAGTGCTTAGATGGGTACCCACTCCTTCACACATATATATATATATATATATATATATATATATATATATAGCATGTTAGACATAAATATACACATATACATATGGCGTCAATATTTTATACACATTTTGTAGGACCGATCCGAGTCGGGAGGTGCGGATCTCGAGGAGGAGACTATGATGGGAATCTGCGGGCGGCTGTTATTGATTCACAGTCGCCGACGAAGACCGGAGAACCGAAGGAGCGTCCCGGACGTCCGCTCCTCTGGGTGGACGGTTTCATTTTGACCGACAAACTAATTACGGCAAACCTACAGTTCTGCCGATCACGCCGGTGCGCACTGGAAGACGCCACAACTGTTGGTCAATCAATCAATCAATTAATCAACCAATCGATTCACCATCTCGCCAGCGAGACGCAAACGCCGCAGCCAAATCAAGCAGCGTGCGTTAGCTACAACAGCGACCCAGCAACACGATTCAGCAAGTGCCGCCTCGTCGAACCCGCCGAAAGCTTTTCCGCTTTTCAGCCACACCGCGGAAGCAGCAGCAGCAGCAGCTGCAACGACACAGAACCAACAACTATCAGAACAAACAACTTCACCAGAGCGTGGATACGACAACGACGACGACGGCCGGGAGGTGGACAACCCCCCGATGTTCCCGGCTGCCGGGGGCCGAACCAAGTTAGCCGAGCCAATCAGACGGGCATAGACTACGATGACTACTATTGTGACCGAGGGGGACGAATGAAGGAAAAAAGGAACCAACCAATCAACCAGCCAGCCAGCCAGCCAGCTTGGAGAGCTGATTGCGTTGCGTTGCGTTGCCTAGTCAAGATCAGCGGCAGTGGCGGCGGTGGACGACGATGATGATGATGGCGGAACACCCATACATAGAGCTACCAAGTGGAGTGAACAACAGCTAATAAAAGAATTAACTTTAAGGTTATTGCGTCATGACAGCATTAACCTTAAAGTTGACTGTAAGGAAGGAAGCGAGAGGGGGGGGGGGAGAGACTCATAAACAGCCAGAGAGCGCGAGGGTGGTGAAACGAGAGAAAAACAACCAGAAAAATCCCGACACCACCGATTTTTCCGAACACCATCTGAGTATGACGATTGCAGACACAAGCGTCGGTCAACCGCCGCTAGGAAACACTGCATCCAATCACAATCCTTCGCTTCGAGCGTATGCAGCCAGCTTAGCCAATACAGCTAAGTCAGTACGCGCATTTCTTTCAAGCTCTTTCTTTTTATCTCTCATGTCCCATTTACCTTGCTCTCTCTCTCTCTTGCTCCTTCTCTCGCTTGCGAAAGTATGTATGCTCATGCGTGTCAACTCGGGTGTGCATATATATATATATATATATATATATATATATATACATGCCTATCAGTTGTGCCTAAACAACAGCAACAAACCAGCAGACTACGAAAGCGAAAAGGAATACAGGCATAGAAATGGAACGCTCATGTCACCACGAACGATGCTAACAGCAGCAACAACAACAACAACAACAACAACAACAACAAAATGGTAACGCCGCCACCGGATAACTGTGGTCGCGCGTACTAATAGTAATAACAATAATAATGGCAACACAGCAGTGGTTGCAGGTTGGCTGATGACAGCGCAGCTCCTCAGTACACAAGGCAAGGGCAACGAAGTGGACCGCTCAGAGCCCGCTCCAGCCCTGATAAGGTCAGCCCAGGCTCGAGAGGGAGTCGCTTGTTATCCTGTTCGGTTCTGTTCTCGCGCAACACAGCGTGACAGAGACGAGCAAGATGACGCTCACTAGACACGATCTATCTATCTATCTCATCTGTCATTTGACAGTCGAGACAACCGAACGAACCAGTCGTTCTTCCTGAATAAAAGTCTTCCACATTTTCTATATAGAGTTTTGACGCTGAGTTTCGAAAAGTTTCCACCGCTACACAAGTTCACTGGTGGTTAGCTGGGCTGCTGACATATATAGGTCGCCCGCCCCAGACGACTATATTATATAAATATATATATATACACATAAAATGATATTATACTTATACATACAAGTATTATATATACAATAATAATAATAATAATCGAATGTTGTTCGCACGTTGTGTGAACTTAAGGGCTGCGAGTGAACATGGCCATGTAGATGTACTTGCTGAATGCGTATGTATATATTAATATAATCCATATATATATATATATATATATATATATATATAGAGGAATCAAGTTTTGTCATGTGTCCCACTATGTCTACGATGCAGAGCATTTCGACAAGCCCTTCGAGGACACTATTTGGTATTTACGATTCAATGATATGTTATTGTCCAAGCCTTGGCATACTGGTGAAGTGGGAACCACTTTTAATTTTTCAAATTGCACATGTTAAAAGCTAAGAGAACAGGCACTAAGAACTGCCTGCACAAAGGAGTGACTATGCACGGCATTTCGCTCTATTTAATTATATATATATATATATATATATATATATATATATATATATATATATATATATGTATAGCCAGCTGCGGTTTCTGACCGTCTCGTGTCCCGACCCACCAAAACGGCTAAATGGGGCGCTATTTGATGAGAACGCCTCAAGATGAAAAGCAAGGTTAGAGGGTTACGCGTTTTTTTGTCGTGATGCCATTTGATATGCCACGAAAGCGTCGAAACGAAGGGTGGTTGACTTTCGGGCGACCACTTACATTCTAGGCAGGAAGAAGCCAAATTCGATCTTCCGACGGATTATCTACAGCGTAACCACATGGCTGGAGTTGGTACAACAGCGTTTTTAAGAGCAGCTTTTAGTGACGTTTGAGGCTTACGACAATTGTCTCGGTGAACGACCTTCTAGCGAGACCCCTTCAGATGATGACACTGCTCCAGCCGTCGCGAGCAAGACCTACCGACTGACCGACTGCGGATGTTTGAGTCGTTCTCATCTTCTTCGTTATATTTCTCGTACTCCTCCTTCCTACTTCACGGTATGTACGGCCATGTGCGCTAGCCAGTCGCTAATGTCCACGTAGAATAAATACGTAGACGAGCCGCCAGACGGGCAGTTGGCAAAGGTCAACTCATTTCAGCAGGCATCCTTAACCGTATCAGCGCCTACTTGAGCCGTTTCCAGCTAACGTACCCGAGTTCAACCCTCACACCCCACCCCCCACTCCCAGTGCCTCTCTAACCACAAGCCACACGGTCCCAATCTTAGACGGCTTCAGCGTTTCCACTAACGCGAACAGATGCGGTGAAGTTTCCTCTGCTTCTTGGCGCTCTGCCAGCGGCTCGATACGGCGAGGGATCTCTCTATTAGAGTACAAAATAGAAACGATCAAAGTTACCGACAAACAACAGCAGAAGCAGCAGCAGCAGCAAAACATGAACGAAAATCTACAAAAACAGCGAATGGTTAAGAGAAAGGGAGAGATAGAGCGGGAAAGAAAGAAACAAAGAGCATGATAAAAAGCGATATAGAGATAGTGGTAAAGTCAGATTGTAGAGAGTCTATATATATAGGGAACAGTAGGGAATATATAGGTAATAGGGAGAGCAAAATAAGAACAAGATGCGCCTGTGCTAGGAAAATCGAAGAGACAAAAACAAATAACTACTAGAAGTGCGAAGACACGATAGAAGGAGAGCACAGAGAGCGGGCGCATTAAGATGCACGGAAATGAAAAGAATGATCTCTTCGAACGAACTGTGGATCAGTAGTAGCTCAAACTTTGTGCGTCTATCCAGCTGTGCAGCATGATGATGTCTGATGAAAAATGGCGACGAAACACTAAATAAAGACAGACAACAATGAACCAAGGTGGCCCCACGTGTAGCCCCAAAGGACCCCGTGCATGGACGCTCGCTGACCAGCTTGACTTGGCGAGTGCACTTACCTTAACGGTTCAACGCCTTATGTTGGCATTGTTGGACAACATATCAACTGCGTCGTTTTCGTGCTTACCGAGTCGTCCTTGGGGCCTGCGCGCCAGTTGGGATAAACGGACCCAAAAATGAACAAAAAAACCTATCACCAGCATTACTAAGCATTACGGAAACTAAATAGAAAACGAGGAATATTGATCACAATGCACAGTAGGATGGAAGAAGTATGACACAAATATAATAGCAGAACAAAAAATAGACAAATAGACAGAACGAGAGGCTATGAAGCATATCTACTCTACGTGCACGACACAGCCCTAAACCGTCGTCACTCAAAAGGGAATCGATATTGTTGTTATAAGTGCTAAAAACTCAGCGAGACCGAAGTATATGCTGTCTGTTTTACATTTGTATACGTATTGCCTGGTTTATGTGAGAATAACAGATGTATTATTATTATTATTATTGATATTATCATCATCATTCGGCAGTCTTTGATACAAGTACGTTTTGATAATGGCATTGTTCTCTTTCTTCTTGGAAGGGCGCGATAGCCATGCGAGTAGTCGGACCATACAAAACGTTCCCAGCGGCTACTGTCACACTTGACTACAGTTCATTTAACAAATGATGGCCGACGCAAAATGCCCTAGACCACTGCGTGTGAAAGGGTTTTCGTCGGAAAATGAGTATAAGCCAGCTGTCAGGGTTAAAGCTGGTGTTTGAAGTTTGCTGAAGTTTCAGCTTCAACGAGAGCACGTGGTCGCAATTAGCGCCAGTCAAATCAGACGCGGCATTGATTGAAAAACAGTTCGTGTAGACCGTTCATTATTGCTACACAATGTTCCTTTACAGTTAGGCACCTAACTTTGTGACTCGTGTTCCTGTTGTATTTATTAATTTCGGTATATTTTCGTCAAACATGGCTGTGATGGTCGTTGTTAAAAATGAAGTGTACCACTGCTGTGGCTAGAGGAGCTGCCAAGCATAGCTAGCCGCTTCCTCTAGAATTATTGGCGAGCCAGCAACAATACGAGAAAGCTCGTAACAAAATGGATCCAATATGGATCTTATACGCGCAACAAAAACAACAACAACATCATTAAGAAACACCATGCGTGGTCACATTACACACATAACACTGTTAGCGTCCCGCTACTTTAAAGCCTACGAACTAAACTACATAATTTGGGCGTATGCTAGTGATGCATATATATATATATATATATATCATCGCGAACGATGCGGACGAGGGCACAGGATATAGTAGACGAGAATATCGATTTTAATTAAGGATTTTGGTTATGATCTGTCGAAAACTAAATACAAACGGAAAAACATACACGCAACTATATACATATATATATATATATATATATATATATATATATATATATACACACACATACATACATACAAAATACATTTATGTAGCATATGTAGCGCGTAACGACGTGTGTTGGTGAGCGAGCTCGATCGATGAGACGTGTCGTGAGAATCGAGAACGAAGGTGATCGGATGGTAGGAAGTCAACATGGTGTACCAAAGAACAAATTAGCTGATAGGAATTAAGAAAGCACGACGCATGTTTGCTTTAAAGGAGGATTCTGTAGGTTACGATTCCGATGGGTTTTGACTCGATTGGCCACTGTAGCCGAATTTCCTGGCCTGGATGTGATGTCCCGCAGACGTCAGGTGTGGCGGTACCTCCCCGCCGCATGTTTGACACAGTCTGTCTAGGTCTATTGTTCCTGCAGAAGCAAAACAACAACAGCAACAACAACAGCAAGAGGCACGTTTTCTGCGTGCAAAGGCGGCGCAATTTGTAGACGCAGTAGTAGGTAGATAGCGGAAGCAAAATAGGACACAAAAATGCGGCAAACAAATGCGTTTCTAACGACAGGAACCGCTCGCGAGTTTGCAGTGAGGAAAACAAAGCAGCAAAAGACGCCCGCCCTTTGGCAACAGCGACAGCAGCAGCAGCAGCACCAACACCAGTCACAGCGACTAATGCGATATAATACACACATAGACACAATCACAAATTCAAACTAACCATGAGAATAACAGAAACAACAACGACATCAACGAAAACAACAACAACAGTAACAAGAATAACAACAACAACAACAACAACAAGAATAACACAATTAAATGTTGTACACTCATGAATAACCCGTAATGAGACGTCACCGGCTAGGACAGGAGAAACCGGCACCATGACCGACTTACTCACGTAGAACGACACGTCATACATGCATATATGTGTACACATGCACCGTGTGAATAGCGTTTCGAAAGCGTGATGACGACTGGGCACAAAACGTCTGGGTGCCCCTGTCGGTTGCTATCGACGATGCGTCGTTAATTAATTCAATGCTGTAGATTTGCTTCAGCCTAATGATGGTTATGTATTATAGCTGCATTGACGCCACAAATAAAGCCACCAGCGCAGCGCGGAAGGGAGCGGGTATACGAAAACACAGATACCTACACACAGCTACGTTGGAATCTCGTAAGAACCAAACAGAACACAGTAACCAACCTGTTGTAAATAAACCGGTAACCTTGTTTTCTCCTTTTTTTTTAACAGACAATCTGTATGCTTCATTGGGAGGGGGGGCGTGGACTCCAAAGGCGACGAACGCTTAGACAAAAATGTTTTGGAACATTTAGATATAAAAATATACCCTATATATATATATATATATATATATATATATATATA
The DNA here is from genome assembly GCA_003439945.1 of Dermanyssus gallinae. Taxonomy (NCBI): domain Eukaryota; kingdom Metazoa; phylum Arthropoda; class Arachnida; order Mesostigmata; family Dermanyssidae; genus Dermanyssus; species Dermanyssus gallinae. The sequence goes on from QVRM01006351.1 coordinate 209,224, forward strand.
TATATATATATATATATATATATATATATATAACACATTAATTTATATTTCCATATAATTATATTTATATTTTTCTCATTTCAGAAATTTAAATAAAAGTTGAGCTCTAAAGAGCATCCATATCCATGCAAAGCCTAAAGTGCTCGCTCTTGACGGTATAGTGGATGGGTGCGAAAACTGATTACGCCTACTGCAGACGGCTCTTTCAGCGACACCTTTTTTCATGGCGGATGGCCTTATGGGACGTTCGACATTCGTGTACATGAAAGATCATGCGGCCGTCTAACTCCGACGGTCTGGCTACAAAGACAGGTACGTATGCTATATGTCTGGCTTGCCGGATAGGGTTGCCGTTAGGCCAAACAAACTTGAGCAGGAGCACAGGAAGGTCTTCCAGACTTTGTCGATGAGACAGAGACCTGCTAGAGTTACCGTCTTGTGCGTGGAAGAGACGATTACCGGTCCTACAATGAACGTGGGGTCCGGAAGCCCCTCACATGAAGCCCAACGGAACATCTTATAGAATCTGCGCTTGCTTAGCAGTTTTATTTTTGTAGAGGAGAGTAAAATGCAGTATTATACTGACAGACTTTGGTTACATGTCCTGTAAACCTGCTAACGCACCTAAAAGATTGTGGGCTATTAGTATATAATTGACTTCGTGTCAACACGTCCCAAAGGCAAAGGTTGGCAAATTAATAACCCAGTTCTTGGTGGCTTGTTCTTGTTGATGTATTGGTCTGATAGACACTATGCCAGAGCTCAGGTTTTCCTGGTTTTTATGCTCTCTTAGCCATCCTAGCTAAGCCCGTCCGTTAACTCAATCTCCCCCAAAGGCAGTGGAGTTATCTTAATGACCTTTCGGCAGCGTTTGAATCTTTCTGCAGTTAATGCAATACAAGACACTCCAAATGTTACTTATTTCACAAGCAGCTTCCAGCTTCTAACCGAAAACCGCATTTGATGCCCGAGTCGTTTTTAGCATAAAGCGAATTTGACTAATATGCTTACGGTATGGCAAATAACCAGCTCTTCGTGTTCTGAAATAGAGCGGCGCGGACACGTACGGAACAGCCGAGGAGAGCCGGGAATTGGACGTAGTGTAGAGAGATCCGAAAACAGGACAAAAACTGCGAGCGGAGATATCTCTCACGCAGTGATTTGTTCGCAGTAGAACGGGGAAAACGGTGGCCTCTTGTTCGCCGGTAAGAGAGGGTACAGCTAGTGCAACCAGAGTTCTAGAAGAACCCTGGTTATTAGGGAAAAGCAACGGCAGGACGACGTTAAAGTATTGCACTGGCAGCTTGGTAAATAGTGCAAAACACAAGTTTTCACGTTTCCACCGAGAAAAGCATCAACATTTGATTAAAGTCTTCCTAAGCTACTGACGCTGATAACTTACACAGATAATAAGAGAAACGCCACACAGAAAGCAAAACCAGAGAACGAGTGCATCATCGACGATCTCAATGAAGAAATCGGGCGATCCGAATAGAAAGAACACGCATCGCATGGGGACCGAGTTTGCGACCCCTTCTCCGTCCTTCCAACAATTAGCATAAGCGACGAAAGTCACTTTTATTATGTTACTGATTTGTAGATACTTTTATTGCTAAAAATTCGTTTTTATTGCTAAACATGGGGACAGCTCTGCCAGCTTCCCTCCATAGGTCTATGCAATAGGCAAGAACCCACCTGGATTCAGAAGCTCGATTGGAGACAAACCACCGTAGAGCAGTTGCCCTGTGCGGCCACGAGCCCGCCGAGGCTGGACACCAGAGAGAATGGTCTGCAAGTCTTTATGAGCAGAGAGTCGAAAACCTCATTGCGGAATGCGCCACGGACGCCGATAAGGCCAGGCTGCGCGCCGTCTCCTCCAAGGGGGCGGGCGCATGGGTCCACGCCATACCCTGTTGCCAGATCGGGATCCTGTTAGATGACGAGTTGGTGAAGATCGCGGTCGAACTTCTTTAGGGACAGACCTTGTGTACACTCATGCCTGCGTCTGCGGATTCATCGTCCAGCCAAATAGACGCCACGGGCTCTCCTGTATTGTTAGCACAAGTAGGCAAGCAAGACACCAAGCCTTGATCGAAACCTTTAGCAGAGCTCCACGATCCAGTGGTCTACCGTGCGTCTTGGAGCCCGTCGAACTAGGCAGAGAGGGCGGGAAGAGACCTGACGGTCTGACCTTAACTCCGTTCGAGCGCGGATGCATGCTGGTCTGGGACGCGACAGTTACTGACTCGTTAGCCCTTTCAATGGTCAGTGCTGGCGCGGCTCGGGCTGGTCATGCATCAGCTCTCGCCGAGGCAGGCAAGGTTAGAAAATACCAGAGCATCGGTTACCCGTACGAGTTTCACCCACTTGCCTTCGAGACCCTTGGCGGGCCGGGTCCGCCTACTCGCAGTTTGCTACAGAAAATCGGGAAGCGGCTAATTCTAGCCAGCGGAGATAAGCAAGCGGGTGATTTTCTCAGACAGCGTCTGTCGTTGGATGTGCAACGGGGTAATGCGTCTTCGGTTCGAGGAATCCTCCAGAAATGGCTGGTCCCAACACTGGACCCCCCGTAATGGTGCACACGTTCGCAGGGATCCAAATGTCATGGTCCGACCGTGAATGATTGATTACATTGAATAAATTGCATAATAATATAATAATATAAAAAAATGCTAAACAATTGTCTAAATAACGAACACCCAAATATTATACTGGCATTACAAGTGTCGCCTTCAAACACTCACTTGGCGACAGTATTCTCTTAATTCTTGCATATATCGTAGGGCCTATAAAAACAAGCAACTTGTTTAGACTTGAATAATCGGCCAGTATTTTCTAGTTACTTAGGTAAATAAGGTACAGTATGCTTTGACCGAATAGCTTTAAGCTATCCCAAATTACGACAATTCTATACACTAAAATTGCCAGATTTTCAATCGGTTTCTATTCACTAATATGCCAATGTTAGTATCTATTCTATTCTCTATTATATGCAATCAATTTCTTGCACGTACATATTTTACTTGACAAACAAAATTTCCATATTGATATGCCATTCTAGTCCAAAGAGTCCGCGGATCAGCGGTTTTTGCTTACTAAGAACGTCCTAGATTGATCTATAAAAAGTGACTTAAGTAAATTTTAATTCTGTTTGGCGTTCAGATTTAAGAGAATATTGTATCAAAGAATGCCAAAATGAGACAAATCTGATAAGAACAGGACGAAGAATGGTAGAACATCCAAGGAATATTCTAGTAGAGTGTGACGGGGCGCACAAATGTGTGTGGTCAAGCGCTGTCACGTATAAAGGTCATACCGTTTATGTTGAGCCGTTATGCGCAATCCGAAGCATTAGCTTTCCTTATAACTTCAATAACGACAAGGTACCTTTTTTTTTTTTTTTAAGGAGGTTTAGGGTTTAAAATACATTTACGTACGACTGAGAGAAAGCATAACAGGAGTTGGTAAGCCCCCTAACATGCCAACGCTCAGACAGTGTGGGACTCAGCCACCTAACGGCAAGTCTTGGCGCTTGACAAGAGTCGAGCCGAAGGATTAAGGCAATACCCACTAAAACCCTACATATATAGACGGCAGTGCCTACATATATGTATCCTCCTTAAGATGACCCTCCGACCTGCGGGATCCTTAACGCAGAAGAGTAACTACACACAGGCGGCGGGGAAGTCTCGGAAATTTTAAATCTTTAGGTCCTGCTTGTCGAGTCGCGCCTTGGCACCAACTCTCGGACGCTTTCCATCATTTTCCTTCTTCCTGTCTCTTCCTTTGCTTTCATGATCCGTTGAATAGGCTTTGCAGCCGCGTCCCAGTTTTTGACCGACGTAAGCATGTACGTGACTAGCTCTCCCAGCGTGTTCTTACTGGGCAGGCCGCGTCTGGTCTCGGTCCATGCGGCGCATCGCAATACTGTATGTTCCGGAGTGTCCACCTCGTCACAGTACAAGCATTGCGTTGTCTCAGCCTTCCCTATCCGATTTAAATACACCTGGAAATCGCCGTGACCCGTGAGAACTTGGGTCAGGTGGTACTGTGAGACGGCCCCCGGGACGATTCATCCATTGGCGGATGTTCGGAATGAGGTTCCTCACAAGCGCCCCTGGTTGTCCGTTCGGGGTGCTATCCCACTCCTTCTGCCACCGATCAAGTGTCACCTCGCGTTCTTGTACGAGCTCGCTATCTGGGTTAACCCACAGGCGCCGACGTTCGGCTGCCTTTAGGTCCCAGGGCACTGTCTCCGCCAGCACGAGCGAGGCCGCCGTGCTGATGGTGCGATACCCCCGAATGATACGTAGGGCTCCGATCCGCTGAACCTTTCTCAGGATCTTTTTAGTAGCGCCTGTGTCCATTGTAGGCGACATCCAAACGGGCGAGCCAAAAAGGATGATCGACTCAGATACGGACATCAGAAGTCTCCGGACGCTATCTCTCGGGCAGCACGTGTTGGGCAATAGGCGGGCGATGTCATTAGCCGCCTTTTGCGCCTTCCCAGCCGCAATCCTTACATGAGGAGTTCCTCGCAATCCTCTGTCTAAGTGTATGCCTAGGTATCTTGCCGTGTCCTTTAGCTCAATTTTTACGCCTGACAGCGTAAGCTTTACAGGAGCACATTTCTTCTTCCCGATGAGTAGAATAGCTTCACTCTTCTGTGGTGCGAGTGTTAGGCCGGCACCTCTCATCCACTTATCGACATCCGCCAGCGCAATGTTGGCGTATGTCTCCAGCTCTATCTTAGTTCTGGCCCTGATTGTCACAGCCAGATCATCCGCGTACGCAACCAGTTCCACTCCCAGTGAAAGATGCTGGATGTTCAGGACGTCATCGTATGCCAGATTCCAGAGAAGAGGTCCAATGATTGAATCCTGCGGCACTCCGGCAGTCATCTCCACCTTGGTACGCCCGTTCTCTACCCGTCTATTGCTCAGGTAGTCGGAAACCAACCGCACCAGATATGGTGGGACATTCTTTCGCCGTAGCGTCTCGAGAACCACTTTCCATGGGATACTGTTAAATGCGTTTTTTACATCCAGCAACACCACTAGGAACAAATCCCTGATTTTCCGAGTAGATTTCTTGATAAGTTCGGCCTTTGCCACCACTTTGTGGATGGCCGACAGAACAGACCTATGCTTTCGGAATCCGAACTGCATTGTTGACAATAGTCCATTTTCCTCAAAGGTCCTCAGCCGATCCTCCATAATGGCTTCTACACCTTTGGCTAAAGTGCCTAACAGGCAGATCGGGCGGTGTGTCCCGTTGCCTTTGGGTAGTAGTACTACCTCGGCGGCCTTCCAGCTCTCTGGAAGCTTACCCGTACGAAAGATCTTTGTGATGATCTTCGCCACAAGCGACGAATACTCTCTGAAGAGGAATTTTACTGCTTCTGGCGGTATTCCATCCAAGCCAGGCGCCTTTCCAAGCTTAATCCTGTCTGCCGCAGCTAAAATTTCGCCCGTGGTGACCTCGGGGACGTCGACATCCGGTAAAGTCTCAAATTCAGTTCGATCGAAATGCGGGTGCTGTGGGAAAAGAGTGTTAATCACCCGAAGCTTCTCGTTCTCCTCCAGATGCTCACGCTTTGCTCCACCTATCTTGCGCCTGACGATTTTGTATGGCTTGCCCCAAGGATCCGACTCTAGCTTCTTGACCAAATCGCGCGAACAGGCTTCCTTGCTTTTGCTAATCTCTCTTCGCAGGCAGCCCTTCGCCCTTTTGTACTCAATGCCCAGTTGGCGAGTTCGCTCGGAGTCCCCTTCACTTCTACGCGCGCGGGTGTAGATACGTCTGTACCGCATACACTTTGTACAAGCCGAGGCAATAGCGTTGTTCCACCAGAACACTGGCCTCGGTTTTATGCTAGATCGAGCTGGAGGAGTAGATGCTTTTTGGCACGCCCTCTTCAGTAGACTGTATAAATCGTCTGCTGTTTCCGGCATTCCGTCGCTCTCCAGCAATCCTTCCCACGATTCCTTTAACAGTTCATTACTTTTTATGCGCCACACATGTCGCCTGACTTGAGGTTGTGTCGCCTCTCTGCTGCTAGCACCCTTCACCTTGAACTCGATGCAATAGTGATCGCTGAGGTTCTCATCCTCGTTTAGCACTCGCCAACCAACAATCTTTTGCGCCTGCGATGCCTTGCAGATTGTAAGGTCAATCCAGGATTCTCTTCCCCTTGAGGAGCAGTGCGTAGCCTCACCATTGTTCAAGGTCACCATGTCCTCTCTGGCTAACCATTCCATAACAGCTTGCCCCCTGCTATTAGTTTCCCTCGAGCCCCACACAGGCGAAGCAGCGTTGAAGTCACCGGTAAAGATAACTAGCGGCTCCAAGCTGGCCCGCGCCGACATTGTGACGTCCTCAAGTAGCTCCTGCAGGTCCGCTAATGTACCATTGGGGCTACTATAACAGGAATAGATGCGACCCAGGCCTTTGAGTTCAACCCAGGAGAATCCTTTGCCGCTTCCTTTTCCAACTACTTTATATTTCCGACTACTTTTACTCTCTACGATGCAGCTGGCCCTACCGTCGTCAACCGTCCATACATGTGCCTTGCGCTTGGCAAGGGTAATGTTGGGCTCGCTCAGAAGGCACAAGTTTGCTCTACGGCGTCTAGCAATCGTTTCAAGCATATTATGGGCACCTTTGCTACGGTTGCAGTTTAGCTGCAAAATGCTGACGTAGTCCTGTTTACTGGCCATCATTTTTTCGTGGCTTCGACGTCCGGCATTGCGTATCGGGAGAGCTATGGGCACGCTTTAGGCGTCCACGCTTATCGCGCAGGAGTTGCGTGAAACCTTCTTCGTCCATGGTGGTTTCCGCGCCAGTGTCCGATACCTCTTCTTGCGCCGCTGCTCCTGCCGGCGTTTCCTGCTCAGGCACCTGCCTAGCCTCTTCTGCTATAGTCGCCGCTGTAGCCACCTGCTTATGAGGGGAGGAGAGACTGCGCCCCTTTAGGATCCATTCTCTGTAGACGGGACACGCGATAGACCTTGCTCCGTGTCCCTTTACTTCGCACGTATAGCAAGCCTCTTCATTCTCGCAGTTCTTGGCAATGTGGCCCACCTGTCCGCACTTGTGGCAAACCCAACCATCGACTTGCGGGTTCGTGCACTCCCAAGCGCGGTGGCCAACACGCTGACATCGCGGGCAGCACGGGACCGATCGCCACACAACGATGGGGCAGGTGGACCACCCCATTACAAGTTGGCCAGCGTCCAGTAGTATCTTAGCTGCACCCGCCGATGCCGTAACCGTCACGGTTAGCTTCCCACCGCTGCACCTGCGCGGCTTGTCTATCTCAACCGTACCGTTGTTACGCACGAGCGAACCGACGGCTTTCGAGATGTTTTCCTCGGTTGTCTCTTGAGGGAGCTGCTTGATTAGCAGCCTCCTCTCTCCCAGACTAACCTTGTCCACGACGGCCTCCTTGGTAAGGGCGTCTACGAAGGTTCTTGTACCGCCGACAGCCTTCTCCGAAACGAGAAGCCTAACGTCTCCGCTTCCAAGCTTCTGCCATTGTTTCACCTCTATCCCATGCTTCTTGATATCGAGCCTCTGCTGAAGCCCCAGGACATCCGCATACGAGGCTGTCCCAGTCTTTCTCAGGACGATTGAAGTGGTAGTCTTCTCCTCCTTGCCCCACCTCCTCTTCTTCTTTGTGTCACTGCCGTTCTGGCCGTCGACACCAATCACCTTGCGTCCATTCTTGCTGGTAGTCAGCCCGAGGTGAATTCCGAATTGTCGGGCAAGGCATTCAAGCAGTTTACGGGCAGTATGGTACCCGCCTTCCTGCTCGCTGGTCAAATAACAGGGAACCGGGCTGTTACCCTGCTCGACCCCACTTGAAATCGTTACCTCATTAGCTTTATGGAGAAGGCTCTTAAGAAGAGAGTTCTCTTTAGCCAGGTCATGCTCTTTGGGGAGGCGGAGAGCAATTACAGCCCGTGTAGTTACTTCACCTTCATCACCCCTCTCCGTGACATAACGAGCCACGATCTCGCCGGCCTTCTGAGCTGTTTCGGACCTGAGGCCACCGAACTGCACCGACATGTTGTCCCACGTCACAGCATCGTCCTTCGAGCCCTCCCGAACTACTAGTAGTCGAATCGGACTCTCTTTAACAATACTGGACTTGTGCAACTTGGTGTGCGTGTACACTTGTTCAGGCCAGTTGGTCTTCACAAGCGTAGACAAATCCTCTTTCGAAATACAGCCGAAAATCATTTTCTTGATTTCGTTGACTGGGTCTTTCGCAACTTCTACTATCGAGACAGGGTCCGTCTCGCAGGCCGCATCGACCATCTTAGAACGTTTCTTCTCGCAGATGCAGTTACTGAGGAGACCCGGCGTGGTAGAAATCCGTTCAGCTTTATCTTCTAGCATCTCCCTTTCTTTTTGGTCTTCCTCATCTTTTCTCATGGCGGCCTTCATTTCTGCCAGCAGAGGGAGCATCCTCTCCTTGATAGTCACATGTACATTCTTGGTGCCAATGACCTCTTTGTACGCGGCCTCAACCACAATCCCGAGCTGTTTCAGCGGTCCATTGTAGTTGACATCAAAAAGGGCGTCTTGAGGTAGCACCGTGCTTGCCTGACTGTTTTCCTCCTTCTTCTTTCCCCTTTTTGGTTTTGTGGTCACTTTCTCCTCTTTGCCTTTAACTGTGGTTCTCCCTTTATCCGCCGGCTTCCCTTTATCCGCAGACTCCTTCTCAGTCGCAACAACGGCGTCCCCGTTGACGTCCATAGAGGCCTCTTGCTCCTCCACTTCTCCCATTCCCTTGTCCGGCAGCGCCCGAAAGGACGACATGACACTCCCTACCGTTCCACCGTCCAACCACCACTTATGGCCTAACTACCAAAGTCGATGTAAAACGGCAATCGCTGGCAAAACTCGCAAAAGAAATCGGTCGGTGACTATGAGAGCAGTATTGCGGGATACCGAAACCAGACGGGATCTAGGTCGCAGTGCCCACTTGATGGACCGCCTCACAGGTCCGCGCTGGATGCGCTCGTCTGCACTGTCCGTCGGACTGCGCGCGAAGATGAGACGGTTTCGTCCTCTTTCGCACACAGCGTTCGGCCAGAGCGAGACACAACTCTCCGCTAAGCCTACACCGTTAGGCACGGCGAAGCCAAGATGGCGGCAACCACACGGTACTGCGCTAACCCGTGGCTGACGCACAAGTGTACAAGAACACCACAGAAACGAAAACCACGTAGCTCACCCGCTCGCGGAACTCCAAGGGAGAGATCGGACAAATACTTAGCAATATCTCTTTCACAGCTTCCTGGCAATTGCACCGCACACGCGACCAGAAATCACCCTAGTCTATATTCGTAGTAATAAACCTTTTGAGAGTCACAAAATTCACGACACTTCACCAACAGTTCCCCTTTTGTGCACAAAGTACTCCTAATCACCAAGTCTACCTGTTCCACACAAAGAAACGGATGAAGGAGTCTCCCGTACTAATATCCGACGATATTTTCCGGGACCGATCTCACATGCGTCCGCACCGTTCGTCTGCTACACGAGACTCTAACGACAAGGTACCTGGAGGCTTGCTTCTGTATCCCGCCTGAGCAGCATGGATTTCGTGCAGGTCACTCCACCATGCCCGCGTGTGAGATCTTGCTTCAAGAGGTGCATCAGGCGATCCGGAGGCCAAAACAAGCACTATTTGCGGTGTTTGTAGATTTTAAATCTGCGTTCGATATGGCGCCACGTGACAAGATTTTAATGAAACTTGCTCAATGCGGGGTTCCTGAAAACATGCTACTGCTGATTAAGGCCATACTGCAGGAGAATTCGGTGAGCATAGACGACGGAGTAGCCCTTCTAGACCCATTTGTGCAGTCCACGGGTGTAGCACAGGGTGGCAATCTGAGCCCGCTACTTTTCTCCCTATTGCTGAGCAATTTGCCACGACGCGTTCAGGACCAGTCGGGACACATGAAAACTCTGCTATATGCCGACGATCTTGTGATTTTTGGAAGAAGTCGGTTTCACGTTTAGCAGGCGCTGGCAAGGCTGTTGGGGTATGTGGAAGAGGCTCGTTTATTGATTAATATGGGCAAGACAGAAGTCATGAAATTACGACGCGGTGGCCGTCTTGCGGCTTCTAATGCTCTGCATATAAACAGGACATCCCTGAAATATGTGAACAACTTCAAATATCTAGGGGTGATACACCCTACAAACGGTCGGTCCTTCGTGGAGCACATTACGGACAGAGCGCGCCGAGCGCTGGTTGCGAGTGTTAGTATACGAACTCCTTCGAGACTATCCATACGAACGACGCTGTCTTTGTTCAACATGGCGGTAGCGCCAGTCGCCTCCTACGGGATACAGGTCATCTGGGATTATCTCTCGTCGGCGCAACTCGAAAACCTCGAGCGGATTAAGCCTGCATTGCTAAAGCGAGCTCTAGGTCTGCATCGTACATCGCTGAACAGATACGTTCATCTGCTTTGTGACACGCCGTTGCTTATAGAGGGCCTAAGGCGAAGATCCAAGCTCCCTTCCACTCCGGCCTACGCGCAATTTATCAGCTTGGGACGGGAAAATGGGGGAGATCGATCCTGATTTCTATAGCACGGGTGCGATTACCTCTGAAACATGGAAACAGGCCGGACGAACGAACCGACACGTTCTCACGCGCTTTGCTGTTCATGGCTTTCATCACGTTTTATGAGGGACGGGGGGGGGGGGTTTCATGCACCTGCAGATACATGTACCTGTATAAGATGCGGTGAAAGATGCCCCAGGTACCACGCGGCATCGTGTGCTGCGGTCCCGTCGTTGAATAGCCTATCAGATGCGACTCGGCGCAGTCAAGGTGCGGACGCACAGGAGGTTAGCTTTAACCACTTTTAATATTTCAATAATTATTTGAAACGTTTATACTAGACAATTGTATTTTTAAAGACACAAAATAAAAAGAACATATTTATAACTTCAATGTCAAAATGTCAAATTTGTCTTTGTGTCTGCTAAATAGTGTGATGTCCACACTTGCAGCCATAGTGGTAACTCAGGGAGCACCATAAAACGGCTTCCATTACTCTGCTGCCTTGAGTTAAAAGGTATAATGAGGACTCTGTTCCTTCGAATAGTTTTTCCACGTATACAAATCTCGAAGCGCACTCACGACATCATCGATTTAAGCAGCTTCCTCAAGCTCTCTAAACTCGGTTGGAATGAAAGAGAATTAAGGTAAAAGGGAAGTCATTATGCCTTAAAGCTGCCGTCGTAAGCTTAATGTTCGAGATGCCGAGATGATCACATGTGTGAAATTAATTCCACTACCACAAAATGTTCACTAAGAAATCCAGTAATTTCAAGGTGACAAAACAGATTTGAATGCCAAACTTGATTTGTTAACCCCATCTGTAGTGCAGACTGATAGCATTTGATGTGTTACATCTCACACGCGTTAATCAATTTCCCGCAAGCTGCACCCCAGTGTGGGCTTCCAATTATGCTTATAAATGCCCTATATGAAAATGCATAAAATAATTCCATAGTAATAAAATAGTATACAAAGCTAGCAGCACGCTGTATATATATATATATATATATATATATATATATACACACGCGGAACGAATGGGTGCTTGCCAGCGTTAGTTTCTCAGGAGCACTACAAGCAATGTTGTAATTCAGACGAATAAACCTACTATTTTTCCTATGCCAGTAATTTCTGCTCGTCATATTAATATTTATATTACCACTTTTAACGTTATTATATCGTTTTCATGACATTTACATGAAGGTGTAGAACCTAGTTTTCTGGCGGAGGGCTTTCACGCTAACCGAAGTTTTTGTCAAGTTCGATGTGAGCGATGAAAGAGTAGCTTGAAATCGCAGTTGGCAGATCTGGCCGCCATCGATCCTTAGCTTATAAAAAGTCGTTATTTCGTGGGTTCTGCTCAATTTGTTCGTTTACATGTTAAGGTATTACGTTGAGTGTAACAGGAAGGGCATTCCACAAGCACGCCCAGAGCCGTGTCAAGCAAGCATTGGTACTCTCGGCAACGATTCAGGTTTCCAAAACCTGTCCTTAACATGAGAATACAAATGTGTTATTTTCGAAGCAGCTTGCTGCCCGCACTCTAAAACGTTTTTGCAACATTAGTGTGATACGCTTGAGGCATACCGTAGCTGTATACACTATACAGGGTCATTCATATCGTTATGTACTTATTTTAAGGTTTGGTAGAACTCGGCAAGAAAATAGGCTTGCTTATCGAAAAGCGAATAACCAGATTAAGAGAAGCCATAAAAAGTCGATTTGTTGTTTTATCTTACCTTAACGCTTTTTCGTGAAAAATCGTAAATGTTTTCCATTACGACCAAAAATGTACGTCCAAAAGACTACTCTCACGCAATATCAAATTTAACCCCCACCATGTTCGTACCAAATTGATGGTGCTGCCTTACGTAGTTGTCAAGTAACTAGGCTTTTTTCAAAAGCCATATCTAAAGCAAAGACATGCATACTTGCATAGAGTGTATGAGAAAGTTAGGTACATAATTTGAGGTTTGGTAAAACTTGTCAAAATAATAATTTTTCCTAATGGAAGGAGAGGCGGAAACGACTTTGGCAAAATTTTACGGTTCTGAACGTGAAAGCTTGCACGTAAAACATAACTGTGACTGTCGAAAAAACGTAACGCAGCACCACCACTTTGCTAGGAAAATGGTGGGCATTAAATTTGGTATTGCCCGAGTGGTCTTTCTTTCGTGCATTTGTGGTCAAAATAGATTTTTTTACGATTTTTCACGTAAAAGCGTTAACGTAACATATCGGCTTTATATGACTTCCCTCAATCTGGCTTTTAGGGGCTTTTAGAATTTCCCGCCGAACACGCCGGTATAATCGGTTCCTTCATGCGTTGACCGGTTCTCCCGCAAACGTACATTTTGCACAACTATATAGGAGAAAAAGGCAAAATAAATACTTTTATAAACATCACTCTATCTCCTAAACAAGACGTTTCCGCCATTGAGAAAAATTATTTTCTGCTGAGTTCTATTAAACCTCGGAATAAGTACATAACAATATGAATAACTCTGTATATAGATATATATATACGATTGCCTGTGTGAATAAACACATGTTATGTACAGTTTGCTCATATATAACTTGCTTTACTTATAAGCACTACCTACGTACCAGAACTGTACTAGAGTTTTTGGCGCATAAAAAAAAGTTCGCTTGTATGTTGACTCATATTAATGACTCTACTATAAAAAGCAGTAAAAACGTTTTAAACTGACCATATCCGTTCTCACGCAATACTTTTACATTAAATCCTAGGCCGGTCTGTTGTTCTGTATGCCAGGCTTAGTGGTGCGCTTATCAGTCGTGTTACTTACTATGTGGAGACAGTACTTCATATCCAGTCTTGTGAATCGACAGTTAGTTCACCCTGAGAGATCTATTGTTCCCAGCAGTTCATATAAACTGTGTCTTGTTTGTATTTGCGGGTAAAGGAATCTCAAGAAAACAGTAATGCGGTAACTCAAGGGCAACGATGACGACTGGATCAACGTGGGTTTGTGAGTCCCATACTGCCGTGACTTTAACAGTGACGCCCGGAGTGATTCATGCATTTAAGTCATTCTATGAAAAAAATGTAAGTTTTCGAGGTAAGAAATTAAGTTTGTTTTTATCTATCTATATCAAATTGCACACAAACTACGTTAGTCTCAAGGGTCAATTAAGGTCAGTCCGAGGTAGCGTCATGGCATAAACCTAAATGCAAATGAAATAAATATTCAAATGAAATAATCGTAATGCCCCTAATATGGTAGACCACAATTATCTGCAAGCAAATCCATCGAATGTCTAGCTGAAAGTGAATGTATCGAAGCCATACTGGACATCGTAACGATAGCACAGATCACACACGTAGTAAGTATATAACGCCTATACAACATATGCAGAACGACAGAAATAGGAATCAAATGACTCTCGCAAACTGCCCTTTTTAGTTCGTCACTGTCCGTTTCGATCCATTGGGACTACCGTAAGATGGTGTACGTCGCGGGTCTTTCCTTCGGCTCTCCAACAAATTCCGAGGCTGTGCTATGTTATCGGTTATGTGTCTTACCCAAGCCAACATACCCGGGGGCTGCGTTATCACTTTTAACTGTTTTGTTGGAATTAATCAATGCAAAATCAGCGCAACAGATTTCTAAAGTGTGTTTCACTCCGCTGGGCGCTGTGATGAATCAATTACAGACTGGTCGGTCAACGAATCGTTTACGAGTAAACTGTGTGCGATCGCGCGGACTTTCCGATAACATCCGCTTTCAGCAATGTACAATTTAGGCAACTTACTTCGTTTTATCCGAGATACTACGCTTTTTATCATTTCATAACATTTCAGTCTGTTTTGGAATTTCTTTTGTGTTCAAATAAAGAGTAATACAAGTAGGAAAGCTCCATAAAAGAGCATATACTACTAACGATGCTTAATTCGAAAGTGCGGGCTTTTTATTTAAGAAGTATACCAGCAGCGGTTGATATAGAAGTCACTCTAAACGTACTGGATTTTATAATTAACAATTCTAGGCATGTGCCATTTACCGAGTAACATCATTGGACGGTGATAATTTTATAGGGCATTAACAGAGGAGAACAATGTACATCAGCACGCTCGTTTGCTGATTCCCTAGTTCTTAAAAACAGCCTTAAACGTATGACGTATCTAATTTGACCAGATACTAGACTCGTCGTTCTGCTTAGATAACGTATCGACATTAATTCATCTGTATGCAGCATAAATAAAATGAAGTGCATGTCAAGGACGCACGTATATACACAGTTTTTTTTATATTATATACTACACGTGGACTAGGATTTATACGGCACTCCGTTGGTCCAAAGTGTGCGGTATCCTAGCAAGAGTACTGTCCCATAATAACGACTGCCAAATTTTGGCCAGCAGCTTCACATAAAGACTCCCGTTCATATTAGTGAATTTCAAGCAGATTCGCTAGAACATTACCTTGGTATCAAACGAAATAGCGTAAGACCTCAACATTCCACGAATCCTAAAACTGTGGCTCGTTCGGAGCTTATTAGTGGTCTATTTGCATGGCGGACGGCCAGGTGAGCGCATACAAAGCCAATCCGTCGCAACTTGCTTCATTGCTTATTGCAGGTTTTTATGGGGGAGGTCTGTCACATATCAAAATAGTGATGTCAGATTATGGTACATGTGTACATACACTCTATTATGTGATAATAAAGGTGTCTTTAAATGATGATGTTGCGTGAGGATTCTTCGATCTTAGATGTGCACCCATTAGGCTGATGTGACCGATGTATCATCGCAATATACTCGCCTAATCATCTCTACTGGCTTCATCGTAGAGCCCTCAGAGAGCATAGCCGACCCCAAAGCTGTTATTGTGCATAGAATGCCATCACGACACAGTCGCGCTAGGTACTTACTCGGCAGTGCAGGCTATTGTCAACAAAACAAAGCCATGACAGAATAACTAACATCGAACGACAAACGAACACTACCGGTCGAAATGAATTCAAATACATGAGGACATTTGTCACCTACGAGAAACCTCGGAAGATTTTTAAGAACGTTTGGCCAACACTGCACAAGCCGTTAACGATGGCGCTCGAGCCGCACACTTGCTGAGAGGTTGGCACCTCGGCCTTTTTCTGCTCGCACGTCTTCAGCGCGTCTTCGATGAACGGCGTCATCTGCCACGCAATCGCTTGCGAGCCCAGAACGAAGGAGAACGCGCTGGCCGTTGCCACAAACATGGCCAGACTCCAATATGAACAAGTGACACTGTCGTTCGGGCTGGTTGATGAGGCTTCTTCGTCGCCACCCGGACTGCATTGCGGACATCGCGATCCGCCATATCTTCTAATTGCGCTTCTCGTACGAGGCGTTCGTGGTGGGTCGCAGCATTGTCGCCGGTGGACAGCTGCTGCACTGTTGGCCGCAGCACAGCCCTCTGCACAGCTCGGACAGCCACCGTTAGCCAGACCGGCGGGTGGTATACCGATCTGTACGCATTGAGGCTTTTCGATAACACCCTGATCCGGAGACGGCCTCGTATCATCGGTTGTTTTGGCGGCACGATTGGCCACCTTAGGGCCGGTGGTCTTCGTTCTCCTGGCAATGGACACTGGCGATGCGTTTTTTGCCGCTACGCTTGTTACCGATGCCCCTAGTGGAACGACCTCATCCGGAGAGCAGCTATGACCGCGGAGCGTATAGGAACGATATCGCCGCTGTTGTTTTGAGACTTCGCCAGACATCTGGTCATCAAACCGAGCGAGAGCCACCGGATCTTCTCGGCTCGAAAGAAGGCTCTCGGACGCGTCGTAGCTATCACAAAGTGGATCGCTTTGCCGAGTTTCCCTCACGTTACACATTGCCTTGTACGACACAACAGTCAAGTTGACATAGCAGCTCAACTACTAGGCTAGCAGTGACCCAATCACACGCTAAGCAGCGTTGCTCTGAGACGACGGCGTATAAGGGTGGGTGGGATAAGGTGGGAAAGGGCCAACTCGACTAGACTGAGTTAACAGCCGGAAAGAGTTCTGCCTGTTCTGACGAGAGCAGAAAATTTAGTCACACGCTTGATTTGTAAGTGGGTTATCTACTCTTCAGAGCAGCTAACAATCAGCTCTTATTCTATGCTACAATTAGTCGAGTCTTAGCGGTCAATAGGCTATGACGCAACGACTGCTCTTATGTCAAATTGTGCTATGTATCTGCTCTCTCTCTCTTTTGATATATATATGTATATATATATATATATATATATATATATATATATATATATCTACAAACAATTGGCTACATTTTACTTGCGTATATGTACCATCGTTACGATATATACAAGCTTATCTGCCGCGGTACTGCTAATACCTTTGCTAGACAAAATAAGTATTAGCAGTATCGGACATAGGCTGCATATATATATATATATATATATATATATATATATATATATATATATATATATATATATATATATATATATATATATATATATAGTAGATATGTGGATGGTCTAGATATTAATTAACTCTTATATATATATTTTTTTGACATACTTGCGACGTACCAATAATAAAAAAAACTTATATAAAACATTTGTTTCCCTTATTTCTATTTAGTCAATTTTAATGACAAGGTCTATAAATCGTATTCAATGGAATTCAGTTGCGAATTATTTGGTTGTCGAAACTACTTTCGATTATCCTTCCAGTTCAAATCGCCGTTTTCACCGTCAACAATGTTTTTCGTTATTATTCAGACCTGGGACTTTTCATTGCGAGTGGAATCGCCAGTTCTTTTCTCCGCGCAGTCCCGTCGACATATATATATATATATATACATATACAAAGTTTTCAAGCACTCTACATCAGCGTTGCCAACCATTTTATCTATAATTTTAATTGTAACGTGGCGGGACATCAACAAAAAATTAAGCCTTCCGGACGCCCAGTTGAGGTCACTACGGCAGAAATTATTGAAAACATCCATCGTAGCCCCGGAGGATCGCCGAATGAAAATGCGTAAACTAGTTGTAATCGTAGGCGTCTCCGTAGCTAGGGTGCATATTATTACACTGATGACCATAAACGATTAGGAATGAGAGAAGTTATGTGCAAGGTAGGCTCTGCGATTGTTGGCTATTAATTAACTTCAAAACTCAATAAACCAATGGATGGTTGACATATTGTGCGTAAGGGGAAAACGCTCTTTCACATGTGCCTCTGTTCATCACGACTCCAATAGTCGAGTCACCAAACTGCCCTGTTATAAGTTGCCTTATATATATATATATATATATATATATATATAAACCAATGAATAAAATTACACAAAAAAGAACATTGCACATCAGGGTTTGTCCATTATTAAGCGTATAAGCAATCCACAAAACTTGGTGGTGATTTAATGCCCTGGGCGAGACCTGAATCGGCCTTGATACACCAGAGTCGAAACACCAGTCAAAGCAGATTAGTACAAAAAAAAGTAATTTTGCACCTTTATAACGCTTCGAACCACTACAGTAGGGTTGGCAAAACTGCACGGGTTCGAATGTTACTCCATTCACCCTATTCTTTGGAATTAGCTCCTTGTGACTTTTTTTCTAATCCTAATCTTCAAGCTCTACTTCGGAAAAATGTTTGTTTTTTTATCTGATGAAAGTATCATTGGTGCTGTGTATTTTGAGATGGCTTTTAACGATATTTAACCGCAAAAATTCCTACGGTTTCGACGGTATAAAAAAATTGGAACACCGTTGGACTAAGGACGCAGAGGTCCAATGGGACCACGTAGAGACGTAGTCCGAAAAGTAAATTAAAAATCGGAAATTTGGTTAATTAATTGCATTTTTGGTTACTTAATGAACGGCCAATGTATTCACCTAGCTTTACTAGGAATTTATTGGTTAAACATGAAATAGCCCATCAGCGTTTACTTTTACGCGTTATGTCGAGATCAACTTGTGGCACCAAAGCCACACGCTAACTCTACCACACCGACCTGCCGGCTTATATATATATATATATATATATATTCATATAGATGTACAAGTTAGAATTATCTGGTTCTATTTACATGTTTCTTATTACATAACGTACAATAAATACAATTCTTACGGTGGTATCACTACGTAATGCGCTCGACTCGTGAGATCGACACTACGACTTTCTCTAGAAAAGTATTACAAGTGTACAAACACGTTACCATTCCGGTGGTTAACTTAAGTGGCTCAACTTAACGCGCATAGTCTAAGAGTGAATCGATATATATATATATATATATATATATATTCTCGACTCGATTCCTCCGTGCTAGTCAAACTCAACTTTAAGAACGCGTTTAACGCCTGCAGGAGAGATCACTTCCTGAGTGAGGATGGAATTAATGACCTGTGCCATTCATCATCACGTAAAATTGGTGCAACATTACGGTGTTCCATCGCACATGGTTTTACCCTCCGCACTGTTCACCTCGATCATAGGAGTTCAGGAAAAAGGCCCCACTTCGAGAGCACAAACTCGAGGTTGATTTTAATGGCCTTCCTCAGCTGGGCGTTCACCAGAGGTTATACCTTCCACGTTCATGCTTCTCTGCGTTGAGGCTGAACTGCCCATTCAAAGGAACTAACTAATCCTTCTCGGCTCACTTAAATGAACTTTATTTAAAGCTGTGCCTCGCGTTGAAATCTATACTTAGCCTGCGGTTGCAAAGCGACCCCCTAGTTCAGGCCTACTTATCGGTAGCCGGAAGTGGACTGGGCTCCCCGAGGCAGTTTAGTGCATTGACAAGTTATCTTATACCTTTTGGACGACGAGTCTACACGGAAATTGGTCGGGCTGAGGTTGGGAGCAGAGCTACTTTCCCCTCACCAGTGGAGCTGCGGTGGCGAGGTCGACTCCCTAGGTCACCATAGACCCTCCTGTTCCCAGAGTTCAGACAGAATTGCAGGCCACGTAGCCTTGGACGAGATGATTGGCAGTTTAGTAGGCTACTTGTGTATTTTGGGACCTCCCAGTTTAGTCTGAGAAGATAGGAAGAGGCCTAGGATGGCATGACCTTGACTTTATTCGAGCGAGGCCAAATTCTGGTGCGGAGTGTAACCGTGATCGACTTTTTAGCCCCTCCATAAGTCAGTACGGGCGCAGCTCACCCTAGACACGCGGTAGCCCTAGCGAAAGCAGCCAAATGCAGAAAGTATTCAAGCCTCGATTAAACTAATTCGTTCTCAGCCCTTGCATTGGAGACATTTTGGGGAGGGGGGAAGCTTAGAAAGAAGCTGCACAGCAATGAAATTGGCAGTTGCTACAAGAGTGCAGGCAAGTGCCATTAGATGTCCAGAAGAGGAGTGCTGCCTTGGTGAGAGAAACGTAGGTGGTCCGGCCCATGGCCTGGACCTAATGCCCTGAGATTACCCACTTGTTGAGAAACAATTGTAGATTTCTTTTTAAAAACTATCTCTCTCTCTCTCTCTATATATATATATATATATATATATATATATATATGCATATAAGGGACAATGAAACAACTATATATATATATATATATATATATATATATATATATATATATATATATATATATATATATATACATGGATTGATGTGATGATCACGCCTACAATTCCGTACTATCTCAGGGACTTTGTTCGATCAGGTAAGATCAAGCTGAGCTGCTGCTGTTGTTGTTGTTGTTGTTCGTTATTGGACTTCGCAGCGACCGGGGCGGCGGGAGCAATAGTAGGAATATTAGTGGCAGCAGCAGCAGCAGCCGCAGTTGACGTTGCGGACATTGTCATCGCACCGGCGGGAGCAGCAAGCGGGGTTGAGGTCGAGGCGACGACAGGTGAAGCCACCTGTTGCTGTTGCTGTCGATTCTGCTGTTTCACGCTGAAGATATAGGACAGTATGTGCTCCTGAACCTCATCACGTTGCTCATCGGAGAGCTCGTCGACCAGCTTGGCCACATACTGGCTGAAAGCTGAACCGAGTGAATTTCGTTCTCCAGCCGACTGTTGAACAACAACAATTGAATTTCCAGCCGAGCCTAGCGATGCACGGCTGCCCCCGTTACCGCCCTGGACGCCTGGAAAAGCAACAAACGAAAAAAATCTTGTTAACTCGGGCGATTGCGGTGGTCAAGCTATAGCGGAAGGCCACGTTGCGCACCGCAGAAGTAGAGTGCGGTGGGGCTCCGCCGTGCTGGAACCACATGCTAAAGCGAACATCTTCTAGAACGCTTTCCAATAGTCCTAATAATGATTCAGTCAGGAACGTACAGTATGCTTTTCCATCCAACCTGTTAGGGAGTATGTGTGAGCCTATGAGGTAGTTGTTGACCATGCCAGCCCACATATTCACGGAGAAACGCCTCTGGTGATCACGCTGGTGAATCATATGCAAGTTGTCACTTCCCCAGTAACGGGTGATGTGCCTCTTATAAAAGCACGCTTCATCGATAAAAAGCACAAGGGCAGAGAGCTCCTCATTGGCTTCTACTTATCACAGAAACTAGCTACAGTAGACAACCCGTTGCTAGTAATCTGCATCCAGCAGAGCTTGAAGTTGCTGCGGTGGAAGGTACTGCAACTCGCACCAACCTTTCGGGCAATCTCCATTGTGCTTGCTAAAGGAATGATCGGCTACTGCCTGAAGGATGCGCTTTTCCATAGCTGGTGCTCTTGCTACCGATCTGTCAAATGGTTCGCGGAGGCACATTCAAGCAGCTACTATGAAATAATAAATTGTTGTGTGTGGTTCTAAAACTCTGACGAGTGATTTATGTAATGGAAGGGATCATTTATGCATGCACTCAATCTTCACATGTCCTCCGCAAAATCTTAATTACTATGCAACCACGGACCGCCATAGATTTGGCATCAAAATAATCGTAATGAAATATGCATTTGCCTAAATGAAATAATTTTTAGGTATTACACGTAAAAGCTATTACAAGAAGTTCGATATTTGCGAATTCTCTTCTAAGCGACAATGTCGAATCTTCTAGACGACGTTATACGTTCTTCAAAAAAAAGTAGACATTTCTCACGAATATGACGATGTGCTTAGTGATTGTCTCGCAGCATGCACATCTTGTGCTCCTATGTCGGGCAACGACACCAGCGTCACGGAGTCTCCGAAACTAGACTTTTCAGAGACCATGTTCCACTGGAGAAATATTTACTTTAACGATCTCTACAGTTTACTATGTCGCATTTAAAATATTCCCTGTATGCATTCATATATATATATATATATATATATATATATATATATATATATATATATATATATATATATATATATATATATATATATATATATATATATATATATATATATATATATATATATAATAAAAGAAGATACGACAAACTGGATACTCTATCGGCTTAGAGATCGACCATTCATTGAGATCATTCAGCGAATGACTAGCGGTCACCACTTGAATAGTCTGGACAACAAGCAAATATTATCAATAGTCATGTCAGTACGTATTAACGTTGAGAAAAATGCTGACGCGTCCTTCCTCAAGCAAATAGGGAGACACAAATATTTGTTAACAGGACAGAATAGATGAGATAACCGGCGACTCCTAGTGGCGCGACACTTCATACCCGTTTAAGCAATATTTCCTAAGACTTGGGCTAAAACTATAAGTTAAATGTAATTAATAGCTTGTATAGACGTAGATATATGCTCATTGTTGTTGCAGATATAAACGTATGTATGGAAATGCACGTATTTAAGTAAAAATTGTTACCAATCACCGCCGTAGCAGGATATGTTTTTTAGAATGGTAGGGGAGCGCCGGCACCGCGCGTATCGCCGCATTGTCATTACGGGTTGCTGCTTGTTAAGACGATCTCCTCGAGTGGCATGAACAATCAAAAAAGCGGCGCCTAGATCGGACAGTTTGTCTAGTCGTGAGTGTTGGACTTTTTACCTTTGTGTGGCTGGATGACCTTCACCTTGCCACCGAGACATTTCTCGAGCGCCCGGTTGAGCGGGGCCGACGTGTTGTCTCTCGAAAATATCTCGTCAAGCGCCTTAAAATACGGGGTCATCTTGGCACCCGGAACATGCTTGTTTGACATTATCATCGCCTTTACATGCCATGTGCTGTTTTCGCATAAACTTGATCTTGTTACCCACCTGCAACAGTACACATGTATATATATACATATATTTTTTTCAATTTAATTTCAAACGTGGTTTATTTACGGAACTGAATTTCACAACGCTTGAGTTCTCGGCAAATAAAAATAGTTTAAAAAAAATTAAAAAAACATGATTCAAACAACGAAGTAGAAAATCACTCTTGACAAAGTTCAAGGAGTGCTTTGTATAAGCACTTTAGGCAGTCGCTGTGGTTATTGAGTATCACAAGAACATCAAAACAGCAGCTGGTGTGTTTGATAGAACGCGAACAACCTGTAAGGTAACACACTTGTAAATATACGCATAAACGAAGTACACTTCACTAGTACAGCATCTTCACATTCACAACTATAGGTAAAAACACGAATAAACATTACTATCTAAGCCGAGTAGTGTGCCCCTATATACAAAGCACTGCAATCCCAATTCCGAATTTACCTAGATCACAAGGCCCAGTTCTGACTGTGAAATTAAAAGCCCCCGTTTTAGTTCACCAATGAAGAAGTGTTTCCTTGTTAGGCATCTTATGTGTTTGGGAACGCACGTCCAGGTTTTAGGGAGACGGCATGCAAGTGTCTACTGACTGCACTTCAGGGACACAGAGAGCACTGCAAAAGTTGTTGCACGCCGAGTTGATGTTCGGCTGAGGGTAGGGATTAGTGAAAATACGATTTCCGTGGGCACAATACCTTGCGAAATGTTGTATGCTAACATTGAAACTCTGTGCGTGTAAATGCTTTCCACCGTAAGTAGATTAAAACGACTGAACAAGTCACGGACCGAATCCCTTCGTTTCCTTTAAAAAAAATGCTATAAGTGCATCACTCTGTATCACTTTGGCTTCTCCGGAGAATTCCATCATAGCCACCACCCCAGAGAAGAATAACATAGCATAGCACTGGTAAGAACACGGCTTTGTATACCTAGAAGTAGGACCCTCTATGGAGATCCCAATCATTTTCATTTTACACAGCGCAGATATTACAGCTAAGCACTTAGGTGCCTAATAATCATGGACCGCGACAATCCCAGCGGCGAATAATCATGTCCGTAGGCTGAGCAGTCGCCCTGTACGGAGCTCCGGCCTGGCCGACCGACACCCTAAAGCTTGCCGTCAACAGGACGCGCGTGCGTCGGGCCCAGGGGGTCGGAGCCCTCAGGGTGATCGCGGACGTACCGGACGGTAAGCGCAGCGGCGGCTTTCGTCCTTGCTGGAACAATTCCCTGGGATCTGAAAGCTGCCGAGCGCTTATGGGGTAACCCCCAGCGCAAGAAGGACAAGAAGCGTCGGCATACTATCGACCTCTAGCAGGAAGAATGGGCCGGCCTACGAGAGGGTGCCCCTGGCACCAGTCTCCGCGCCGTTATACCTGACATTAAAGAATGGCTAAACCGCCCGGGGGGTGAACGCACCTTCTACAAGACCCAGATCCTGACAGGACATGGCGACTTCCAGTCCTACCTGTTCAGGATCGGGAAGGCTCCCAGTCCCAAATGCATCCACTGCGGCGACGGACCGGAAGACACTTTAGACCACACGGCACTGAAGTGTCCAGCATGGGCGGAATAGCGCGTACCTCTACTGCTCCTAATAAACACAACGAATTTTAACCTACAAGGCGTCTGCAAAAAAATGACGGAAACGCTTTTAAACTGGAGCACCACCGCCGAAGTCTTCAGAGCCATTCTACAGAAGAAAACGAGCGCCAACAACCTACGGCGCCAACAACCTACGGCGCCCCCCCCCTCCCCGTGGCTCCCGGGGAACACACCCGCCAGGAGTAGAAGACTTCGCCCCCCCCCCCCCCCCCCCTGACTGTTTGATGATATGCGCAACGCAGTTCCCAGTCAGTGTGGGGGACGGGGACATGACTGGTTTTTAGTGGGTTGGAGCCGCACACTACCAGCCCGCATCTGCAGGGAGTTCCCCTGCCGCGGTGCCCGCGTGTGCAACCGCATTTCCCAGTTAGTCCTCTATAAAAAAAAGCACTTAGGTGCAATATAATCCAGATGAGGAAGCCACCTCGTGTTTTCCTGGAGAACGAGTCCAGGCACTTAGCGCTATGCGATAGCTCAATCGTTCCGTGTCTTGAGTATTAAGGTGTCAGGTAATTCCAGTTGCCTTGGTGATGAACAAAAAACTATGTAATTCGTTTTACTAGCATTGACAACTAGTCCGAAACTGTTAAAAATGCGAATTACGCTATCAACATTTGAAAGCGACTGGTGCAAGTCCGTATTAGAACTTCAATGATTCACTCCGAACAGTAGCGTAGTGTCCATCAGCAAAAGCACTAGTTAAGGCAAGGTTTTGCCCCTGGATGCTCAATAGAATGAAGTTCAGAAGAATACGAAACATGAAAGGTCTAAAAACCGAGCCTTGAGGGGTACCGATGTCAACCTGCTGCCAGGAGGACTCCATTTGACCAGCTCGTACCACCTGTCTCCGTCCTGAGAGATAGGATCTAAACCAGGCAACAGCCTGCGCGGAGCAACCCAGCTGAGCGAGCATTTGGAACAGAAAGGAATGATGAAGACTGTTAAAAGCAGCCGACACGTCGAGAAAGACTGCGAGACAAAACTTATTCGCCTCAACCGAATTTGACACCCGCTGCAATAAGTGGGCCAACGCGAGATCAGTCGACCTACCCCTGCGAAAACCGAACTGGTTAGGCGAAAGAAATTTGATCGATTCTAAATATCGATCTAACCTAACCAACACAAGTTTCTCGATGACCTTTGAGATATAATCAACGGCATAGATCGGTCTATAAATGGCTGCGCGGTTTCGTTCACCCTTTTTGTTAATAAAGGAAACACCACCGTATCCTTCAACCGTGATGGGAAGCTCCCAGATTCAGTAGACCCGGAGAGAAAGAAAATTGATTCCCCTTGCGGGAACTATCAGAAGCAAGAGGATCCACAAAATCAAAGAATTTTCCGAAACATAAGAAGCAGGATTCCATAGAACAAATCGGAAAGCCGAATTTACGTCTATTGCATTATAACCTACTAACCACGAGACATCTTGTAAGCGATATAGGAACAAATCAATTTTAGCCCTATTGTGACCTCTATGTGGGTTATATATATATATATATATATATATATATATTTGAAAACGCTATTTGCTACAGAAATTACATCAATGCAATGCTTAAGATAAAAAAGATAATGAATGAATGTACGCGTTGAGCACATTTGCGGTCTCTTGCGATAATGTGGGAGAGAGACACTGCCCCGGAAGACCTGATAATAAACAGCTACAGCATACCTCAGATGTGCTCCAATCCTATCGAGCATTTTGGGAGGACCAAAACGTAAGTATTGTAAATTGCGACAAAATTAAATCAGCTTAGAAAAAGGATAGCAGATTTATCAACAGATGTTTAGCATACTATATCACAGTTGTCTGTTATCTCTTGTACGAGCAGAAAGACAGCCGTTCAACGTAGTTGCCTATTGCGAATTGCGTTTGGAATTGTTTATGCTCCTTTATTATTGTGGTATAAAGCGATAGCTTGTCTAGTATCAGGTTTTATATTAAACTTCGATAATTACATAGTTGTGTTGCTAATGTTAGAGGTATATGTTTTGGCAAGCATCGACGCTGTTAAGTAAATTTGCAAATTTATCTTTATAGAGAATCTGGATTATCTTACATACATTCATAAGTGGATCTTGAGCAATTGCCCACATTTGTGGTCGGATTGTCAACTGTCTTATTGACTCCGGCGGTATTAACGGAAAGGGAAAGAGAAAACGGAAAAGCCACTGACCGTGATTCGACTGACTCCACGCTTTATTCTACCTGCTTCCGTCGGGAGTGCATCGGGTGTGTAGGTCTCCGTCTGAGATTAGTGATTTTGTGTGACTTGTGTCTTGCCTTGTGCCGCGTTGAGCATGGGGCGAGTCTTCTGTCGTGTCTGTCCCAATCGGGCCTATACTGAGACCCGGTGAATTGTGATCGCTACTTTTTTCACGTTTTTGATCATTCGTATTGACTTTGTACTGAGTGTTGCTTTGGCAAACCAGGCGTAGTTAGGGACCAGGACCCTGGGGGTGCTCCAAGCTGTCGTGGGAAAAGCGCTGGGGCTGGCTGGCGGGGAAAAACCCCCGCTGATGCACGTCACAAGGGAGCGCCGTACACAGACGCTTCTACAGGCTCTGGAAATCTGCTGCCGTAAGACCGGCGACGGCAGTGGCCTTCTAGAGGTTTGCTCGAGACAAACAAGGAAGACCGGAGCCAAACCGGAGCCTACCACCCGGGCGGAGCAGGGAGCAAGGAGCACCCTCAGGGTTAAGGTCGAAGAGGTAAAAACCTTCGCCGACACTCTCCGGGGTGTTAGAGAACAAGTCAGGCAGCAGGAAGGCGCCGGGATAACGGTTAGGGGGGTAGTTAAAAGTAAGGAGGGTGACCTTATAATTAGAATAGAGGAGAGTGAAAAGGGCGCAGGAGAGAAAATGGCGGCGGCCATTCGGGAATCTGCAAAGATGCAGGCCGACTGCCGAGAGCTTAACCAGGGGCAGACCATCGCTCTGTGGGGGATTGACCCACTCTTGGACGGGGAGCAGGTCGAAAGCGAACTGCAAAAGGCCTTGCAGCTTCCGGCCGGCGCCAAGATCACAGCTACCGAGCCAAGGCTCGGAAGAGCTGAAGTTTGGTACGCACTGGTTACGGCGTCCCCGGCGGCGGCAAGAGCCATATGCTCCCGCAAGACCCTTAAGCTGGGCTCGAGGTGGTGCAGACCTGAGGAGTGGATTAGGCTCCCCAACTGCTACAAGTGGCATAGGCCGGGCCATAAGGCCCAAGACTGCAAAGCAGAGAGCCAGGTGCCTCGGGTATGCCACAAATGTGGTGAACCTGACCACCTGGTAGCCAATTGCAAAGCAACGACACCAAAGTGTCTGGTCTGCGGAATAGAGGGGCACCGAGCGGATAGGATGTCTTGCCCGGCCTATAGGGAGCAAGTCAAGCAGCGGCGGGAGGCCTGAAGGGGCGTCGCCAGGGGACAGGTAGATGGCAAGGAGACCCAAGTAGAAGCCCAAATAACCAAGAAGAGCAATAAAAAGGGGAATAAAGACAAGGGGGCTAAAAATAAGAAGACAACCGTTATCCCAGCAGAGGACGGAAAAGGTGATTGGAACTTAGTAGGTAGGGGCCCTTAATCCGACCAATGTTAAAGATACTTCAGGTTAACCGCTGCAGGGCGGCGCATGACATGCTCGATGAGATAGTACGCAGAGAGTCCATAGGCCTCTGCCTGCTCTCCGAGCCAAACATAGCGATCACCAAGCGGAAGGCAGACTGGGTATCTGACGCAGAGGCGGATACCGCAAGCTGGTGGACGGGTTCCGAGAGAAACCTCGCGATTAGGGGCGGAGGGTCGGGGAGGGGGTTCTCCTGGCTGGAGATTGACCGGGTAGGGGTCATCTATAGCTGCTACTTCTCTCCCAACAGGGAGGAGGAGGAATTCGAGGAACTTGCCCAGAGCGCGGGGGCACATGCAGGTAAGAGGGTAGTGATTACCGGGGATTTTAAACGCAGCCAGCATAGCATGGGGTAGCCGAACCACAACTAGACGGGCCCAAACTCTACAGGAGTGGATGGCTGAAAAAAGTCTAATGGTTCTTAATGACGGAAGGGTCCCCACCTTTTCCAGAGGGAGCCAGACGGCCTTCATTGACCTAACAATGATCAATGAGGCGGCCTTTCCACTGGTGGTAGAGTGGAGGGTGAGGGAGACGGAGGAGACCATGAGTGACCACAGATACATCTGTTTCACCATCAGTAACCCCGAGGTGGCCCTCGCCCCGCCCCCTAGTAAGAGATGGCAGATGCGGAAACTCGACGCCAAGATTCTAATGGCTGAAATAGACGAGGGTTGCAAACAACTGGGAGACACGGTGGGGGATGAATATCAAATAATTAGCATACTCTCTACAGGAACAAAGGGATCGCAGCTGCCCGCAGGGCTTGCATTAGGCTAAATAGGATTTTCACGAGAACACGCAGCTGGTTAACGCAAAGAAAACGACGGGTGGGATTTTACGGGGAGCGAGAGACCGCAAGAGTCCCAATTGAACGGAGTACAAGGCTGCTCGATCGAGACTCCGAGGACTCATCGCCAAAAGTAAAGCCCAAGCGGAGAAAGAGCTGATAGACGCGGTGGAGAGCGACGTATGGGGCCTGCCGTACCGAATAGTTATGGCCAAACTCCGGAGACCTCCCCCGAAACTCCCCCCGGATGTGCTCCGGGAGACTGTAACCGGTCTTTTTCCGGCACAGCCGCGGAGAGAAAACAAGGAGTTCTCGGTTACCCCGGAAGACATTCCGGAGGTGACGCTGGAGGAGGTCGAACAAGCCCAGAATCGGTTGGCAACCGGTAAAGCGCCCGGCCTAGACGGAATTCCCCCAGAGGTAGCGAGGCTACTGGTCAAAAGGTGGCCTAAGGTCTTCCAAGACCTTGCCAACAAGCTTCTGAGAGAGGGGAGATTCCCGAGCTGTGGAAAAGGGCAAGCCTGGTTCTGATCCCCAAACCCGGGAGGAAGACGGGGCCTTCGGCTTACCGGCCCATATGCCTCATTGACGCCATGAATAAGCTCCTGGAGAACGTTATAGTCAAGAGACTAAACGACGAGATTCAGGAAAAGAACGCCCTATCAGATGCCCAGTACGGTTTCCGGAAGGGCAGATCCGCATTAGGGGCTCTAAAGAAGGTTCTGAAACGGGCGGGTGAGGAGACTATGAAGACCCCTAAAACAAGGGGATTCGTGCTCCTGATCCTCCTGGATGTCAAAAATGCCTTCAACACAATGAATTGGAAAGTAATTGTGGAGGCGATGAAGAGGAAGGGCTTTTCCCTCTACCTCCGTCGAATGATTTCATCCTACCTGGATGACAGAGGCTTGGTTGCAGGGGGGCAGGAGTACGAGGTTACTCCCCACAGGGCTCGATTCTAGGACCCGTGCTCTGGAACATAGCTTACGACGGGGTGCTCGAGATCCGAGGTCTCCCGTATGGGGTGGAGACGTTGGCGTACGCCGATGACCTTGCACTCATGATAACGGCCAGGACCGAAAGAGCCCTGGAGAGCGCCGCCAATGAGGCCTTGTCAATGGTGTCCGAGTGGATGGAGTCCCATCACTTGAAACTGGCACCCGACAAGACGGAGGCGATGTACCTAACAGGCAGAAAGAGGACGACCGGCATTAACCTCGTGATGGCGGGCCACCCGATAGAAATCAGAAAGAAGGTAAAGTACCTTGGGGTCATGCTAGACACTGGACTGACCGGATCGGCACACGTTAAGTACGTGGCCGAAAAGGCCCAAAGGGTCTCCCTGAACCTGGCGCGGATCATGCCTAGGGTCGGTGGGGTGGCTGAGGTAAAAGAAGGCTCCTGGCCTCGGTGGCCGAATCAACGGCGCTATACGCAGCCCCAGTCTGGGGGGACATGGCAATGCGGACGGCGAAAAATAGGGGGGCACTAAGGTCGACCCAACGAACGCTGGCAATCAGGGTAAGCCGGGCGTATCGAACAGTCTCGACCGAAGCTCTCCTGGTCCTAGCCAAAATGCTGCCATCGGACCTCCTAGTGGCTGAACGAAGTAAAATGTATCTAGACGAAGGTCTGGATCTCACCAGGGCCAGGAGTGCCACCATATCGGCCTGGCATGAGGAATGGGCGCAGGTAAGACCCGGTGTGACCACAGGGAGCTGGACCAAGAGTCTGATACCGGACCTCAGGGCATGGTATGACCGCCGACACGGGGAGCTTTCCTACTGGACGACTCAGGTTCTGATCGGACACGGCCAGTTCCAGAGCTACCTGTCAAGGACCAAGAAGGCCATCAGCGATAAATGCGTACTGTGCGACTCTGGAGAAACGGACAACGTAGAGCATACTGTTCTGCGGTGTGATGCTCTCAGGGAAGCACGGGACGCAGCACCAACCGCTGTGAGAGGCCGACCCATCAAGGAGGTGGTCTCCCATATGATGACTTCGGCGGAGGCATGGAGGGAGGCGACGAACTTGTTCGACGCTGTTTTGACACTCAAGACAGCCAAGGAAACGGCCAGGCGGGAGAGGTTTGAGCGGGTCTCTCGGGAGAGTGGTCGTGACGAGGAGCCGAGGGAAATGGGAGGGGGTGGGGAGCAGCCAGGCCCTCATGGTCTCGACGCACCCTCACAGGACGGATTACAAAATTGCATCCCCCTATCCAACCGCAGGTAGACATGCGGGATGATAGTCAGGGATAAGGCTGATTGAAGGAGAACGGCAGAGACGCCTCTCCCACGGCTTCGATGTAATGCCAAAGTAATACCGAGCCTGGGGGGGGTGGGGAGGAATTCGGGTTTAGTGGGTTTGCGAGTCTCACACTAGTCACGCAGGCTGCTAGTGGCGCATGTGCATCATGCATTCCCGAAACCTCCCAGAACAAAAAAAAGGCGTATTTAGTGCCGTTCTGGCTAGGGGCTGCCGCTTTGCTGCACTGTCAAACAAGAACTCTGCGCTCTCCAACGGCTCTAGTCATCACTAGTCAGCTACTTGCATACAATCGTTTGTGTCACTGGCCGCATCTAGTCGCTGACAAATTCGGTTGTCAGCAGGAAATCAAATTCTTCCACATGAACAATGGTTAACGGGAAGATAGTGGTCGAGAAGAGGGAAAGGACCGGCTTGAGTTGTACACTCAAGACTACCGTCGATTCAAAATACCGGAAAGCGAAGTTAGCTGCCTTGGCTTGTAACAAGCAGACTGCTTCTAAATAAGAGTCAGCTGGTGGAAATGAAACAGAGTCATCTGCCGTCGTGGATAGTCGTGGATGATGCTTCTGTGGATGTGCCGTCCGTAGAAAATGATGTTGTAACAAACTGCAATGCTGAAACCGACTGTGCTCATGAGACCGAAGATACAGATTCGGTGAACGATGATTGGAAGGTGGTGGTCTCCAAAAACACTACCAAACGTCTCCAAAAGCTGAAAGACCAAATCGGCGCTTTCCGGTCATCATTCAGTCAGCCTAAAGGCCTCTTTCGTGTAGTTATTGCGCGAAGAGGTGTCAAATCTGTTGACGGGGTGTGTGTCTCTACAAGCGATCCGTTCATTGATAGGCTACTTCTATTGTGTAGTGAGGTGCACAGACTCTACCCAAACGCCAAACTAGAGTCCAAAGCTGGCATCATTTATGTCTGCTTCAACAACATTGATGAAGCAAACGCGGCAGCTCAGTTAACGACGCTTCTCGACATCCGGTGGTGGCTAAATGCAGCGATTTGGATGCACACCGCGCCAGCGGTGTAAACGGAGTTGATAGAGGATTTACTGACGAAGATATTATGTCTGCCCTCAAGAATGTTGGTGTCGTCTCAGCGAAAAGGGAGAACATTATTAGGAGATCAGGATCCACCGTCACGTCAATCCCTACTTACAGGCTCAGGCTTCAGTTTAATAGCGTTCCACCGACTGACGTGTTCCTTGCTTTCAGGTCTCATAAAGTCACTATGCATGCTGGAACGCCAGTCTCATGTTACAAGTGCTAGGTCACATTGCGGAATATTGCCGAAACGAAGTAGTAAATCCGTAACATGCAAAAGATCTGGGACAAGCTGATCACCTGGCTCAAAACTGCAAGCACCCAGGCAAGTTCCGAGTTTGAATCCATTATCTTGGATTTCTTGGTGTTCGTACAGGTAGTTCCACACAAGTTCTTCTTAAAATATATACAGGTAGTTCAACAAGTTCTTAAAATGAAAACCAAGAATTTTCCAAATCTAGTTTTTATTTTTTTCTTATTCGATATACTCCCCGAGAAGCTCAATACACTTTTCCCACCGAGATTTCAGAGCATTTACACCTCTTGAGTAGAATTCCGCGTGCATTGACAGCAGCCTTAACCTCTTCATTGCTGGAAAAACGCTTTCCATCGAGACTATTCTTCAAATGTCCGAAGAGGAAATAATCAGAGGGGGCCAGGTCTGGAGAATAGGAAGGGTGTTCACAAAGTTTGAACCTCAATTGGCCAGTTTTGCCGATGCTTGCTGCGACTTGTGTGCAGGAGCATTGTCCTGGTGAAACAGGACAACCGCTCTCAAGGAAGTCGACCAGAATTATTTAACGTTGGTCCCAAAAAACCGTAACCATCATCTTTCCGACCGATGCCTTTTTCCACGTTTTCCTCATCAGTTGCCGTTTTTGGGCGTCCTGAACGTAGTTCATCCTCGGTGCTCCTGCGATCTCTTTTTAACTCATTAATCCAGTTGGAAACAGTGCCAAAACATGGCGCAGAGTCACCATACACCTTGTCTAACTCAGTTTTCACTGGGGTCGCATTCCAACCTTTGAAATAAAAATGCTTGATAACCACTCAAAACTATTTTTTCTCAATTTTTCAAAATCACGCCGATACTTTGCACTGGAAAGCGATCAACGAAATCGCAACGGCCAATCACCATCATATTTTGACTGGTAGCAGTCGAAAAGTTGCCGTTTCCAATAGCGGTTGAAAGCGCGCCAAAATTCGAATTCTGAAAAGCTAATTTTAAGAACCTATTGAACTACCTGTATTCTTGTAAATGCATTGTGTAAACTATTTTAGCCAAAACAGCACGCCTAATATTAAGGCATGCCAACTTTCGAACAACGTTAGACTAAATCATACTGGCTTGGCGCTTATCCACTTAAATGCTGGCACTGGAGGGGTAAAAAAATCAGGTCAACTGGAGTTATTAAGCCATTTTTTTATGAAGAAGGGGCCATGCTTGATGCGGCAGTAGTTAGTGAAACTTGGCTAAAGCATTGTAATCAGGCATCTCATTCCATAGGTAGTTTCGAACTAGTCACGTCAAGCAGAGGGCAGGGAAGACTAGGCGGCGGTGTTGGCATCTACGTGCGTTCCACCTGCAGTATCTTACCTCTCGCTCAGTTTCTAGCCATGATGGTAATGTCTAGGTGGTACGTGTGCATATAAAAAAAACGGCCAGGCCTTGAATGTGTTATTGTAGGGTTTTATTCTAATCATGTATCGTGCAGAGACACCCTACTAAATACACTAGACGAGATGTTGCCGAATTGTACCTCCATCCCTGTCATTGTTATGGGCGATGCAAATACTAATCTACTTTCGGTTCCGCCACCTAGCGATTACTCATCATTTTTTTCCGTTAGAGACTTCAACCTTGTAGTGGATCGCATAACGAGACCCGCGTCGGGTACATGTATGGACCACATAGCTGTTTCAAATTGCTCGAAATTTACTATTATCTAGCCTACGGTTCTTGAAACTTTGCTCTTTTCTGATCATTACCCGGTTTTCCTAAGTCTTTCCGACAGCTCCGCGACTACTAAGCCTATGGCAAAGTCGGCTCTAAACCCACGTAGACGTCATACAAAGGCTAATATTGACACGTTCCTATGCCGCTTACAAGATGTCTCGTGGTTAATGGTGTATGATGCAGTCACTGTAAATTCTGCATTCAACGCTTTTAGTACCATCCTGCTTCTTACATACGAAAAGTCATTCGACCTTGTAGACCTTCCTGACTCTCTGACAGTTCGGGTAAGGATTGTCAGTTTTCCTTCTCTCCAAGTTTACGGCGGCTGCGTCGCGAGGTTAATAGGTTGTACCGCAGACATCGTAAGATAAGTTCGGTAGACACAAAGACCGCGTATTTAAACAGCCGTCGCCGCTACCTCAATGCTATCCGCGCTGCGAGGACAGCATTCTATCGAGATCGTTTTAAATTCTTGCGTAACGATTCCGCTAAAATCTGGAAATTCATCAACGGACTTTGTGGCAGGCGACGTGACGCAGTGGACCTACCGTTCGCGTTAATAGTTGGCGATGGTAAAACTTTGGAAGATCCAGTGGAAATTGCAGATGAGCTAAACCGTGACTTTGCCACGTTAGGTAATAATACGGTCGCTCACCTCAAGAAGAACAGGGATCTGCAGACCTTACTTGATGAGGTCTGGAAAAGAAACAATAATGTATTTTCACTCTCTCCCGTTTCTGTTTCCGAGGTTCTTGGTGTCCTCTCCAGTCTCAAGTCTTTGCAGTCACGAGTGTGCCTGCTAAATTGTTGAAACTATCAGCTTTTTCGATTGCAGAGCCTCTGACTTCCATTATAAATCGCTCGTTTGAGTCCGGAAACTTCCCAGCACGGTTGAAGGATACGGCGGTATTATTCAAGAAAAAGGGTGAACGAAATCGCGCAGCAAATTACAGGCCGATATCTGTTGTTGATTATATCTCAAAGGTCATTGAGAAGCTGGTGTTGTTCAGGCTAAATCGACACTTAGAGTCGATTAATTTCCTATCGCCCAACCAGTTCGGCTTTCGCAGGACCTAGCGCTGGCCCACTTATGGCAGCGGGTGTCTGATTCGATGGAGATAAAGAAGTTTTGTATTGCGGTCTTTCTTGACGTATCGGCTGTTTAATTGCTCGCTCAGCTTGGCTGCTCCGTGCCGGCTGTTGCCTGATTTAGGTCATATCTCTCAGGACGGAGGCAAGTATTTCGAGCTGGGCAAATAGAATCCTCGTGGAAACAGGTTGATAGAGGTACCCCTCAAGGTTCGGTTCTCGGGACTTTTATGTTTCTTATCCTTCTGAATTTTTTCCTATTAAGAACTCAGGGGCTAAATCTTGGTTCTACTATAGCTTTTGCTGATGACACGACGCTAATCTACGGAGTTAATAATCGAAATTTGTATGCAGATTTGCACCAGTCTCTCCTAAATGTTGACAATACAAATAGCATTTTTAATACTTTTGGCTTAGTTGTCAATGCCGATAAAACAAAGTTTGTAGTTTTTCGCTCATCACCGAAGCATCAGACATTGTCTAACAACCAACTACTCGAGCTACGAAACATTGAGCTCTCGCAGACAGCCAGGGGCTTGTTCTCCAGGAAAATCTGAAGTGGCATACCCACATAGAATATATTGCACCCAAGTGCTATGTTGTGATATTGGGGTCTCCACAGAGGGCTTGCTTCTGGTGTACAAGGCCGTGTTCTTACCGGTACTATGATGGTATCCTTCTCTGGGGTGGTGGATATGACGGAATTCTCCGGAGAGTCAAAATTATCCAGAATGATGCACTTAAGGCCATTTTTTCTAGGAGACGGGGAGATTTGGTCCATGATTTATTTACTCTATGTAACCTACTCAAAGTGGAAAAAATTTACAAACTGCGGGCTTCTATGCTAGCATATCAAATTTCGCGAGGTATTGTACCAGCGGAGATTGCGTTTTCACTAATTCCTACCTCAAATCGGACATCAGCTAGGCGTGCAACAACTTTCGCAGTGCCCTCAGTGTCCTTGAAGACTAGTCAACACTCACTCGCATGCCGCCTGCCCGAAACTTGGACTAGGATTCCTAAAAATATTAGATGCCTCACATCACATCTGCACCTCTTTGCTCGCGAAGTAAAAAAATTGCCTTTAATTTCACAGTCTGAATCAGGCTGGTGGTCTAGTTATATCCTAAATCGGGGTTATTAGTGCTTTTTATAAGGGATCATCTTCCCAAATTAAATATGTTTTTAATTTTTCAGTGTGTTTTTTCCTGACATCGTTGTGTATTATATAGATGCTGTATAAGTGTATCAATTCACTTGCGGAAAATGCAGTTCCGTTGAACAAACCACGTTTGAAACTTGAAAACTTGAAGCCTCAAGGCCCAATGCAGTACGGCCGAATCATCGCAGTTTCTGAAATTGTCTGCGGAGGCTAACATTTGAAGCTTGTAAACTCCTTCCTATATATGGGCCTGGACCCAACATATGGGCACGACCTTCACACAACTTTTCAGTGAAAGATGCTGAGCGCCAATATCTTCCATGTTTCTAGAGATGACGTTCGGAGACTAGTACTGCGTGTTGCCGTGCGACCTTTTGAGCTGACAATTGTGCCAATGCTGAGTTATAGTCTTAGTAGAGTGAAAACACGCGTCTCGGCGGCTAATATTGGTTAGCTGGCAAAATATTTTGCCACATAAATGAAGCGAGTTGTCTGCCTCCTTGGACGCCAAGGAGTCGCTATATACATATAATTGCTGTCGTCTTTTGTGCTAACCGGCCACGAAGTTGTGCGCTCCGTATAAATTCGGTGAAAATCTGTGCCTAGTCGTGTTAAGGTGCTGCGAAACAACGTTCAAGTAATCTGGCCGAATCCGCGGAACCGTAGGGACGTGTACGTGAACTTTTAAGAACCTCTGATACCGAAAACGCGCTTTTGGTGACTCTGCTTCGTATCCAGGCCAGATCGAACCGGCTTCCTCCAATTTACAGTGGGCTACCCAGTTAAATCAATTGTACATATGTGAGGCCGTTAGCTCTGCGCTAAATGCCAGTGGACGTAAGAGAGTCGACGCGTACCTCCGACGATATATCTATTACTTGGGCCGCCATCGCCTTTTTACTTCGACAATCAGTCTATCGTTGTTGTGTAGTAGCCCGTCCACACCTCACAGAAAATCCAAACCAACGAAAGCGGTGCGTCTCTCCGCTCTTCGCAACAAGAATTCCGACAGTTTGGACTTGTTGGTAAACAATAAGCGGCCGCATACTGACATGCATGCTGACAATACTGAACAGTGTACGCGTTGACTAGAGCCGTTGGGCGGACTATGCCTGAAATGCAACAGATGCAGACAACAGTTTCACAGCAGTTGCAAAACTACAGATGAGTGTGCCCCGTCAGATGAGTTGACCGCACAGGGTGTGTTCGGTGTGTAAGTCTTACGTCCGGTCAGCTGATGGCAGTGCTAGATAAAACGTGCAGGGCGAAGTCATGAATGATATCACTTATCTAGTGAGCCGGATCAGATGGCTTGAAGATGAAGTCAACTTGCTACAAAGTGCTGTTGGATCTACGGCAACGCAACTACAAATGCCGGCAGTCTCGAAGGGTGTCCACCAAGTGAATTTGCAAACGACCACAAAGGCGCTCTCCAGTGGGCCTGCGAAAACAGTTTTCGTCGCCGGGGATAAAGTGCTCAGACAGCTGAGGACACAAGCACTTGCTTATCTGCCACAAAGTGTTCGGTGTCGCTCCGCCCGTCGTCGAAGGCCAAGGAAGACTAAATATTCCATGATGTTAAGAAGTATTTCAACGAACATTCCCAGCCCGTTCATACAGTCATCGACGCAGGCTACAACGACTGCATGGAGCCAGAATGGAACATCAATTTAGTGCGAGTTCAACGGTGCTAGTGACCAAGGGCCTCTTTTCCTATTCAGCATCGTCTGGCGCGCTTGAAGCATGCTCCAGGAGCATAGCACAACAGGCAGCGTTATTCTTGGGCACAAGATGCGTGTTCCGCATCCAGTTTACTAATACTGGAAAGAAAACCGGGTAGTAAAAATATTATACGAACCCCAGTGATGATTGTTGCGAATGCTGAGCGCACACATCGACAGCCAGAGCCGTACACGACTTCCGCCTGCAGTGACAGGACGCCGACAGCGACTAGAGCACCCCCTCAACAACTCGCATTTCAGGACTGGCGCAACGAAGCCACGGGACAACAACACACAGAGGGGTTTTAGACGGGATTTTGTTCAGGACGACTCGCTATCACCAAAGCCGACGCTCACCGACCTCATCATTGCAGCTCTCCAGGAAGCGGACACGCGGTCTCTGTCCAGACGGAAGCCTCGCCGTCAACCGATGATCGTCTAAACATCACATTACATGCTGTCCCGCTACGCGTGTTAGCGCTACCGGTCATGCTAGCGGCGGTGTCGCTGTTTTCTACAACCACCGCCTGGGGCGTGTGAGAACGATCCTCATGGAGGATAATTGTGTCGTCATTGAAGGAGAAAAAGTGAATAACATCGCTATTTATGTGCGCCCTGCAATAGCGGAAAACACTTAAGTGCTTACGGAAAATCTAGTCGGATGCTGCCACCTAGTCAATAGAAAGCCTACTGTACTCACTAGTAATTTAAACGTTAGGATTGATCAACCCGAGCAACCGCGCACAATCGCATGCCTAGAGCTCCTAGAAGAACTCAGCCTGTGGATGATCACTGATCCGGGAACCCCAACATTCGTGGGACCCTTGGGTGCCTCAGTGATTGACGTTTTTGCCACAAACATGATTGAGAAAGGGGTACGCTACGTTGGGCCAGAAGACTCGTTGAAAGAAGGTGGTCTATTAAAGTGGCACATCCCCGTGAGTGTTGAAATGACACTGACCGCCAAAGACACACCTTACTGCAAGCGACAATCTGGAAATTGCCTAAACCCGGGTCATATACCCAGAGCATGAGAGAGTGTATAATGGTAGTTATTCCCAAGGGTAAGGGAGACGCCCGCGACTCAAGGTCTTGAAGAGGAATCGCGAAAAAGAACTGCATATACAATAATTTGTCTAGCATCTTCATTCGGCGCTTAAGCTTCTACAATGAGGGCTGTAATGCTCTCCCGGCAGAACAGCACGGGTTTCAATCTGGAAGGTCGACGATGACGGCTTGCAAGCTGCTGATAGAGGATATCGAAAAAAAAAGACACTCAGACGACCAAAGCGGTACATCTACGTCGTCTTTGCTGACTTTAAAGCTGCATTTAGTTCCGGGTCACAAAAGATCGTGCTGACGAAATGGCGCTACAAGGAGTACCGCAGAATATTCTAGGCGTCCTAAATGATATCTTGCAGAACAACTTGATAATCATGGATGGTGGGGTCACCGAATGGGAGG
This sequence comes from Dermanyssus gallinae, assembly GCA_003439945.1. Taxonomy (NCBI): domain Eukaryota; kingdom Metazoa; phylum Arthropoda; class Arachnida; order Mesostigmata; family Dermanyssidae; genus Dermanyssus; species Dermanyssus gallinae. The sequence goes on from QVRM01006351.1 coordinate 248,670, forward strand.
GAGTCGAGCAGATTATGGTATTTGCTCAAGAAGACAATCTAGGTTTTTTTTCACTTTCTCTCCTCACAAATGACCTCCCATCGCACAATAAACAACGGCATCAATTCGTGAACCTGATTCTGCATGCGGACGATTTCGTAATGTATTGCGAGAGCGCCTGCAACACTCAGCAACTATGTTATCGACGTAGGACTGGAAGTCAACAAGACTAAAACTGTAGCCATAAAGTTCTAGAACGGGCGCAGACTCTGTCGTTTCGTCTAGAGGGTAAAAACCTGCAGGTGGTTATTTTTTACATATCTTGGCCTTACACTTTCAACCACTGGAGGGACATACACTAGTCGCAGCCACTGCAATTGAAAATCCGTTATTAGTGGAGACAGCTCTCAAACTCTTTAGCCTGAAGATTGCACCGTCAGCATCTTACGGGATCCTGATAATTTGGGAGAAGGTTTCTTCTCGGGAGATGGCTACAATCGAAAGAGTCAAACCGGCATTTCTGAAGTTGGTTCTGGGCATCCATACGTTGACCCGTAACCGTCTTGTATACTTATTGCTCGACAAGCCTCCTTTCGTTGCGGAGATCCTTCATGTTCATTGGCACTCATAAAGCGAAGTTCAAGAAAGTCGATCCGCTTTTTTCACAACTCCAGCCATGACAAACACCAGTTGGAAACTTAAGATTAGGTCAAATAGACATTTTATCACTAAGTTTGCGGTTCATGGGTTTCATCATGTTGTTAGCGAGACACAGAGATTTCACCGAACCGGACGTAACTTGTATTTGTAAACTATGTAAAGCTATATGTGATATGTCGGCCAGTGTGTCAAAATCGATTCGGTGCGCCAATTTGTAAACTCAAATGTATAGCTGAATGAAGATATTACGTATGTGATGTATGTTCTTAGCAAAATGCAGACAATTTTTTTGAATATATTGTAGGTATTTTACGCCAATAGCGTGAACTAATTTAAATCAAAACAAAACAAATATGTTTGCCATGGACAGGCAATATAAACAACCAACCGCGGTTAGCGATTACCGAACCATTCCGGCATTTTTGCAGTATCACGCAATGAGCTGTCAGGCGATTCGACAATCGTTGCACTACCTCACGAGGTGGGACGAGCGCTCGCGTCGCATGAGACGTCAATATTGCAGCCAGCCTTTTTAAACACATCTTCCCCAGCTACTGTGCAAAATACGTCTAGTGACTCTGCATTCTGAAGCAGCTCTTTAGAACTACTTAGCACTTCATTTGTGGTATGTGTATCTCTTACATATTTGTTAAGAACATTAAAACATGTGGTGTTAAGCATTTTGTGACCTCATTGTAATCCTTTGCTAATATATATATATATATATATATATATATATATATATATATATATGTATCGCCAAGGTATTTCGGTCGCCGCAAATTGAAGAGCAACTAATCTGCATAAAGTTCTATGTTAAAACCCCGATCATATGTCCGAAAGTGGTAGAAGTGTTAGAAACTGCATATTTTAAAGGGCTTCACGGGGATGAAGCAAGACGTATTGCAAATCGCAAGTAAGCTCGGTCGAGTGGAGGACGACGTTCCGTATAGCAAAAGCGCTCGAATGAAAACTCCACCACTGGGAACATGTCCAGCAGCACCGACGCGCTATACTCGATATCAGCATCTACCCAAACAAGGATCATCAAAAGGAAAACTTACTACCTAGTAGCACTGTTTGACGCACTTCTAAAGAACACGGGATCTATAATCGTTGGAGCACTGAACGGGGAACATCTAACAAGGATCACTTGCAAAGCCTAATACTATATCCAATCTGGCTATATATATATATATATATATATATATATATATATATATTACAACCAGAGTTAAAGATTGATTAAAATAAAAAGAAGAAAAAAGAGAACAAAATCCTTTGGAAGTGCAAATATTGAGTTCAGACCGACGGAACGATAACATATTCATGCAGACATAGTTGACAGAAATAGCACCAGGAAACGTAAAAGGGTGTATGTGTGCGCCTTCCTGAACGGCACCCGAGTATTTGGCGGAGCTAATACTGAGTTGCTCTGAAATATCCTCTCTGGATTTTTCAACAGGCTGGCTATACATCTGAAGAATTTGAACGACAGTGAGCATCCCAGGTGCTACATATATTAGCCTATCGGAGCTACGGATGTTGAACTAATAATATGTCCATAAGGCATGCAACGTGCAGAACTCGGACGAATACCAGGAAATGAAAGCTCCAAGGGCACTACTGCACGCAAGTACTGTGAGTGTTAATAGCTTGAGAATTTATAGAATACATTGGAAAGTTATCATGGCGATATACTGCAACGCTGTGACAAATATGTTTAGAGGGATTAGAAGGAGTCTCGAGCTCTGGCAAAGGAACCAATTAGATGAGCGAATTCAAAAAATACTGCCGCACACTCCCGAGCCAGTTGAACAGACAAATAGAGAAGATAACGTAGGCAAGATGTCATAGTGTAGATGAGATGGGATTTCTCGGAATCGCGGAAGTCAAGGTAAACACATACTATATAAATATTGGTGTGTGCGCCCAGAATTCTTTTAACACTGGTGCGGCATGGGAAAACGTCGAAAACACTTCTGACTGACACATGAATGTATGCACAGTAATAAATGTAATACGTCCAAACAACCACAGTGTGGAAATGCACAACCGCCAACGTTTTTACGCAAACCAAGCCAACTACGTCATGATAAGCCACGGCACATGCATTTGAATTTGCGTAGGATCAGCCCATCGGCTTACGTAAACACTCTCAGGTCAAGTTCAAACTGCATCGCATTGAACAAACATTAAAGATGGCTGAGCAAGCACATTTGTATTCAATTAAAAGAACATATGTATTCAATTCGTCTGGCTACGAACTCAAACGCAGAGTTGAACGTCCAGAGACATAAGCTTTCGTTTGATAAGGCATGTCAAGAAATGAAACACTCAATAAAAACAGATCGCTAGCAACACTTTGTCAAATAGCAAAGATCAAAAAATGATTCATACAAAGAAAGATATAAGGAAGTCTTCCAATCAAAACCAGCGTATGATTTTTTAAATTTTAGTACATACGTATACGAAGTCGCAATTTACGCCGCAGTATACGAAGTCGCCCCTTCCTATCTCTAGAAGCATGGCAATTTACTATGTTAACAATTTACAGAGCTACGCAATGGGTGCCTTAGACAAGAAAAATACAGAGCAAGTGGCGTTAGAGCTATCCGCAGCCCTTCTTCAAACGAAAAGGAGATGCAACTGACCCAAAGAACCGTTGAGGCGTCGCACTCACAAACGTTCTTTACAAGATTAATTTCTCGTTAACTGTCAATAAGCTGTATTCGCCCAGCAATGAAAAGATCCCGACAAAGCTATATGACTTCTCACGGTGAAGGTCGACGTCGAAGACCGTCTTATTTGTACTGACACATGTATCATGCCTTGACTAACAGCGAAATGACAAAAATGTTTTAATTGGTTTTGAAACCGCAATCTATTACCTCTTCAAAGACAAACTCGTCAATACACTACACGTAGGGTTTAGCATAAAAGGTGCAATTTTCAAAAATTACATAAAAATTTTTGCTACAACATCCCAGGGATTAATTATGACGACAGCTACGACAGCCCAGGCGTTTATTTTGTAGACACGTGGACGGTACACGAGCGAAAGCCGCGGCTACAGTTTCCTTGCTAGGCAACCAAACTACTCAATCTAAAACAGTCTTTAACTGTTTTAAAATAAACTACTCCCCACCATAACGTACGCCCACCGCGACACTGAGTAATTTCAAAGCCCTAGATCCCTACCTAGGTAAAAAACTTGTCTTACCAGACGCATACTGTGATTACACCGAATCGCGTCTAATATTAATATTAATTACACGTCCAATGATAATAATCAAATAATACCAGTATTATTAGCGCGCGTTTCTAATAAGACCGGTAAGCTAAATCAATGGCGTCGGGGTCATGAAAAGCAACAGTGCCTCAATTTCGATGAAGAACAGTTATAGCAACAGTTAAAGCAGAGTAATAGCAACTACGACACAGAAGTACTTTGTATCCAGAGACGTCGAAAGAACTCGTGTACTTGTTGCACGAACCCCGACGACAAAATACACGAAAGATCTAGCTGCCTGTGATGAAATCACGAAATATGTACTTGTATAGGCACGTGGTTAACGTAAGCTTGCGATCTAAGATCTAAAGGAAATAGCAAATCTTCCGATGCATAATGTTTTGTCCTATTCCCCTTGTGTGCACTCCTTAAGCGTCTTAGACGTTGAAATCACCCGCAATTGATATTTTGGCGTTTAAAAAATGCACCTGCCCCGTCTTCTCTAATAACTCATTCGTGAACATGTAAATCACGATATGCGCACAGTTGGAGGTGCAAGAAGAGGTTCTCAAGGCATACAGTCGCGAAAAGAAGACTTTTATAGCAACCGTAAATGACTTGTTTATTTTTTACTCCACGTTTATTATGCAATAAAACTATGATGTGTGGAGTTACAACCAACAACTAATAGGGACCGTATCGGACATAGAAGTCGTTTGTTCGTTACAAATCCGTTAGATTGACCAGGTACTATGACGCCCTTGATGTGTGCAAGCGTGTGCTTTTCGAATGCCTCCTTGATAAAGGCTCGTGTGGCCTGACAGCGGAGGTGAAGTGGTGGGCTCCCGTCTTTCGGGTCGTCCTCCAAGACCTTGCTTCACAAACTGCCGCCAATGAATATCCAGTGAAGTGAGAATTATCCACAGCACCGCTGGAACTGAGAGGTTGGAATCTGCGCCCAATAGTCCCTTCGAGTCCAGTACGATCAGTCTACCTCTGTCCACATGACCTTCCCTAGCTAGAACTGGGCCGTCTGGTCTACTTTCGTTTGATTACGGAAGTCTAAGCTTAGCTCCTAGAAAGCTTAGCTCCTAGTGCAATGACTATCACGCATACGTCTTGGATAATAGACTCATCAAAATTAAAAAAATAAAATTAAAGGTTTGCGAGTTAACCTGTCGACGTGTATAAGATTGATCGGTTCCATTCTAGACACTTCTAAAGGAACTTCTGGAAAGCTAGGGGGAAAGGTTTTTAATTCCTGCATTGAAATCTGCGACTGATTTCTGTTTGAAAAGGCAATTTCTTAGACAAATAATTAGAAAACCCGGTTGCAGAGGCAACTTTAACGGTAGGCCAGATATACAAATATTCCGGCTGATGATACTAAGTTGTCAAACTCCAATGACCTACCTATCGTTTGTCGAGAATGCTTGGTGCACATACCTTACAAGCAGCTAGCGCGGGAGTAGTGTGAAATAAACAGACAGGGAGTAGTGTGGAATAAACAAACAGTGTTGTTTGAAAGCGAAGAGTTTACGTACTCGACGACTATCAACCTCATGTGCTCAAAGCTCTTTTTAATATTGATTGGCATCTTAACAGTTCTTCTAACAACAGCAACAACAACAACAACAACAACAATAAAAGTAGCAACAACACCAACAGTAGCAGCAACAACAACAACAACAACAACAACAACAACAACAACAACAACAATAAAAGTAGCAACAACACCAACAGTAGCAACAACAACAATGACGAGAATAATGAGTAACAATGACAAAGCTAATAGCAGCGGCAGCAGCAGCAACAACAGCAGCAGCAGCAGCAGAGGCAGCAGAATATGATCACTACGTGGCTTTCGTCACGTTCTCCGAGTTGCAAGCGCTGTTCACGTAGGCTGCTACCGCTGACGCTATCGTGGGCTAGCCGCTACTACCGCCACCGCCATTGGCACCACACCTCCTGCCTTTCGGCCACCATTTCTACTGCTACTTTTTACTACGAATAACAACAACAACAACAACAACAATAACAACTATGACTAGTACGGCTATTACTGCTTGCTACTACCACTGCTACTACTGCTACTACTACTACTACTATGACGAAGATAACAATGAACGCGACAGCGCGGTCTACGGCCGCCGCCTGAACTCACGTCGGCGTGAGTGGGGGAGAAACAGGAGGCTAAACAGAGAGAGAGAGAGAGAGAGAGAGAGAGAGACGGGGGAAGGGGAAAGCGAGAAAGGGAAAGACGCCGGACGTCGGTCTAGTTCGGCGGCAGCGACGCCAACGGCGCCGAGCGACGAACACACTGCACCGAACTTAATCACATCAACATCATGACGTTTTTTTTTATCCTATATATATATATATATACATCAAACAAGATGGCTTAGTGGCAAAGCCTTTACCTTGCATTCGGGAGGACTGGCTTCGAGACCCAGTCTCATAAATTGGTTTGCATGGTTTCCAATTTAGACAAGATACATGCCGGAGTGGATTAAAAGTAGCGCTATGACATGAAAAACGCGGACATTAGCCTTACGAAAAAAAAAAAAAATATATATATATATACATACAGAATCGACATCTTTAATGTCTCATGCAGTTCGTAGTATTTGTTACTAGTGTTGTTGATGATGATGATGATGATAATGATTATATTGTTGTTTTGTGCTGCTGTCGCTGTTGTTGTTGTCGTCGTCGTCAGAGTCGTTACAGTCCAGAGGCCTCGTCACGGTACAGACGAACGAGCAGCAGCGGCGGCTAAGGTCAATCAGGTAGCCAGGCAGTCAGCCAGTCGCCAACTATCTATCTGCTTTGTAAGAGCAACATCTTCAAGTGAGCGTACAGTGCAGAGTGCTTGTTGCTGGACTCTGCATCCGACCACAGCTGGATGGAGTGAAAGACCCCCTGCGCTGTACTGTCACGGCAAAACAGGCTGCATCAACAACAGCAACAACAACAACAACAACAACAACAACAACAACAACAACAACAGCAGCAGCAACAACAACAACAGCAGCAGCAGCAACAACAACAACAACAGCAGCAACAACAACAACAACAGCAACAACAACAACAACACGGAGGACGGAGGGCGGAGGGATGTCGTTGTCGTCATCAGCCCCGCCAGCTGCAGCAGCAGCAACAATAACAACAGCATCAGCAGCAGCAGCAGCAACAACAATAACAACAGCATCAGCAGCAGCAACAACAACAACAACAGCATTAATGCAGCTCGACAATGCAGCCTCGTTCGATTGCTTTTCCTATTAATCCCGATGTGACTGTTGTGTGTAGGTAGGGTAGATGATGATAGTTGGTGATGATGGAATCATGATGGCGGTGGTGGAGACACTGGTTACTCTCGCCTATTCGATTCGATTCGATCGATGCCGAATACATGACCGCTGCTGCTGCTGTGGCTGGAGTGTGGTCATTGACCAGGACCGGCGCGGGCGGTCGTCTCATTGGTCCACACCACTGTTGTCGATGGCTATAGTTGTCTAATCGGCGGCGGTCTGGGTGGGTGGCGGTGTGGCCGATATCACGTAGAAGCGTACAAGTCCGCATACAAGGCCTATTAGGCGCTAGCCGCCAGGCTAACTCGGCAGGGCATTCACTGCCAGCCGCCTAGCATACGCTTAGCTGCTTGCTACCAAAATAGATAAGTGGCTGCCTGGGGCTCTAGGGGTTCTAGGGTCTAGGACGCTCATGTCATAATTGTCATGTCATGTCCATGTCATCTACCGGGGTGATGCTTGCTGCCGGTTCGATCCGCGTAGTTTAGTCGGAGTTTCTTTGCTAGATTCTTTTTGGGAATCGACGACGATGACGACGACGATAATGGTGATAAACAACCGCCGTCATACCGCTGCTGAGAGTCTTAGCGGCCATGCTGCTACTGCCACTGTTGGGGAAACCTTAGGTATTTTGACATGTAGTGCGGCCTTCGGTGCCCGATTGAAGACATGTCTATCGGCAATTTCAAGCCCGCGCCTCGGGGACGACGGATAATCTAGAACTAAAAGGCAATAAGACAAACTATATAATTACGAACCCATTTATTCTCCTGCCTGTTGAAACTAGACGCTTGACAGGACAAATGACGGCAGCAAGACATGTTGTCGTGGTTGTGGGTTGCAGGCATCGTATGATGTCACACACTACTGTGGACGAGATGCATTTGTAGAGAACGAGCATGCTACATAGACGAGCAACTTGTGGGTCAAATATCCTGAACATGTGTATCATACCGCCTGCCTCTCTGTGGCATTATCTGTCAAGGACAGCCAACCGCCATCACAAAACACACGATGCCGCCGATAACCGTACTACCGGCATCTAGTTGCCAGCAAGCAAAAAATGCTTAACAACACCGAAAATACATGCCTCACTCACTTCGTCGCGCTGATCGAGTCGTGGCAATCGAATCATGGCCACAACCAGCGTTGAAATAGATCTCTTCAACGGCGCGCACCAACCGCAAAGAGGCACCCACCACCTCTACTAGGGCGAACAGAATCAAAGCCCTCCTTCGCGTCAATTGACTTTTCGCAGTTGACTTGACGCCAACATCGACGTTGTCTGTACCTGCACCTGTCAGTGACGATTATAGGCGACACCATGTGTGGGGTGGGATAATAATAATAATAATAATAATAAAGTCAAGCGTCTAGTTTCAACAGGCAGGAGAATAAATGGGTTCGTAAATAGTTTGTCTTATTGCCTTTTAAAAAAAACTTTGCAATAATACATTCAGACCTCACAACTGTACCATTGTTTAACATGTAATAAATAATAATAATAATAATAAAGTGCGGATGGGTCGCAGAACACGCAGATTCCGAAGAACGAACCAATAATAATAATACGCGAAATATAAATCAGTATTAACTTTCTTGTACTGAGCTAAGTGGCGACTAAGTAGGTCATATCGTAGAAATGGACGCCTCACAGCACATAGCTAGCTGGAATGCAATTCGTGTAATGATCGTCCTCGTCTTACAAAACATAATGCCAATAACGCTGCTCTGTCGTAATGCTGCTGATGCTTGTATACAAGCCGCAATGTCGACAGGGTAAAAGAAAGCGCACGCAAGGCCACCACGAGTAGTAAGCAAGTTCACCTTCCGCACACCAGTTCGCTGCATTATGTATCTCTATTAAGTGATGAAAAAGAAACGCGCTTTGATCATTTCAATACAATGGCTAGGCTTTTCAAGTTTTTTTTTTCTCTCTGATTAACCGATTCGTTGAAGTTGTGGTTGTTATTATTGTCATTGCGGCGACTGCTTTTTTTCCGGTTGCTCTCTTGTACAGGTAGGCGACGTTGGCATCGATCCTATGCCAACGTCGCCGACCTGTACAAGGTGCTTGCTGGCATCATTCGCATGCTGCTTCTAGATGCTGTCTCCGTAGCAATTTCTTTATTGTCCTTTCTTCTCTCTCTCTTTCTCTTTCTCTCTCTCTCTCTCTATATATATATATATATATATATATATATAACTGTCACGCGCGAAATACCTTATCGCTCTAATTTCTCTCTCTCTCTCTCTCTCTCTCTCTATATATATATATATATATATATATATATAGACAAATGCCATGCGCGAAATAAGTAAAGATGTACTTAGCTATCTTTTGCTAGTTTACTTTGTCCAACATCTGTCTAGACGCACACTAAACTAGGTCAAAGCCATGCTAGCCATGCTAGGGCGCCTTGTCGAGAAAGCAACCGCGTACTTGTTGCCCTTTTACCAGCATGGGATCTATCTATCTACCACCTATCAATCATATAGCAACGACGACGACGACGGCATAATGATGACCATCATCATAACAGTGACATCCGTTGTTGTTGTTATGGTTGTTGTTGTTGTTGTTGTTGTTGTTGCGTTGTGGTTGTTGCGTTGTTGTTGTTGTTGCGTTGTTGTTGTTGCGTTGTTGTAGTTGTTGTTGTGGTTGTTGTTGTGGTTGTTGTAGTTGTTGTTGTAGTTGTTGTTGTGGTTGTTGTTGTTTCTGTCGTTGTTGTTGTTGCTACTGTTATTCACTCCGTGTAGACCGCAAGAAAACTGACAATGCTTTTTGATGGTTGGCACGAACCTGCTCGCCAGTAACAGTGATGCCAGTTGCCTGTTGGACCTGTTCGGCGACCTGCTCGTAGACACGCTTCTTTTGAGCCCCCACGCCGGCCTCCTTCATTGCGGCCACGTAGTGCTCGACCAGCACGGCAACCAGCTCAGGCGTCCACATCAGAACCCCAACGTTGCCGCCGCCGCCGCTGCTGCTGCCAGCACCGCCCGCCGTGCACCCGAAACAGCCGCCGTCCTCAGAGTTGCTCGCAGCGTTGCACTCGGTGGCATCTCTAACCTGCTGCGTACTCGCTGAAAGTAACACACCCGTTCCACACAAGCAACAAACGAACATCGTACGAACAATTATAGGTACAACGCGTTGACTGCAGCTAATCAATTATATATATATACACTTCTTTTCCATCAGTTCTTAATGGAAATGCTTGGGATATAATGTATATATCCATAAAAAAAGGTGGATTTATCATCCACAATGTGCAAGCGCCACAACGAGTCGGCATGAAGGAAAAAATCGTAGCTTCTTGAGTTCGTAAACTTTGCCGAGACCCGACACCTGCCACAACTGTACTGTGCAGATCGATACACAAGCATTTTTGCTTTTGTGTAACATAATGTAACTCTATGACAAATATGATGTTTGTTTTTAAGTAATAAATAACATATAATATATACGAAATACAAAATTTTGTCGAAAATAAATATTAAAATATGAACCTACTACGCTAAGGAATTAATAATGCTGCAATGTTTGATACTAAAGTAGCCACCTAGACAAGTAAAATAAGCACAGCAAAATTAACGTTAACGTTGACAATCCCTGGGGCCCTACTTTTGACTCAGCTGCAAGGTGTCCTCGCCCTTTATGTTTACTTCAAGGCGGTCTTCAGCAAAGAAGCTGGAGAGCACTCGTAGGAAAGACTCACCCACCCCCATGTCGAAATGAATCGACTAGTGAGTGACGGGGAGCTTTGTCGAAAGCTTTGACACAATCGATAAAGACGGCGTACAAGTGACCTCCATGCACAGCCAACACCCGCTCAACTTCCGACTGGAGTGCGTGGTTCGCGTCCTGTGTACCTCAACCCTTCATTAATTATTTTCCATAGTTGGCAACACTCTCGAGATAATCAACTTAACGCAAATTTCGTAAGAGTGCGTTTCGATGCAATACCCCGGTAGACATTTGGATCGTCCACGTTGTCACCGTTCTTGCCCTTAAATAGCAGAGTAAGCCTGGCTTCGTGCCAAACCTGGGGTATGTGTCTTCCGCTATGTATCTGATTAAATAGATTGATGTATATTATTATTACTATAATCAATATTATTATTTAATATGAAGCTTGTTAGATAAAAATCAGCAGGTCGTCTTAGAATAAATGTAATAGAAGTGGTTTTAATAATAAATTACACTAATAGTAATAATATTATACTAACCTTACCTAAAAAACAATATTCGAAAAATAGCAATCTTTTATAATATATGATCTCAGCATAAGACACATAACTAAGTGAATTATGACAAATTAGCACAATACAGAATAAAAATCAAGGATGGACTAAATCAAGGTAGCATATTAATTTGAATTTCAATGTAATGATATTCAACGATGTGCGTTTCTATCTATATCTCATCCATAGCACGGACTTACATTGTTAGTAAAAGCAAGTTAATTTTTGCTGTACGATTTAAGTTTAAAAAAAAAAATGTATATATATATATATATATATATCCACTCATTTGATTCTAAGAAGCCTCCGTTTATTAGATAAGTACATCTAACTCCTACTATTTTAATTCTAAGTCAAGCACTGAGATCTACCGGCTTCCGTGTGTACTGGAGCCTCGGGTCTATCGAGGAACGATGGAAAAAGACCTGACCGTTTCACTCAGACGCAGGTTGTTTGGGGGCATTTGCAACCGACTCATTAGACCTTTCGATGGTGCAAACGCGGAGAGTGCAAGTCATGCTTCCAGGTTAGCAGAGGCTAGCAAATGCAGAAAGCACTCTGACGTTGGTTATCCGCACCAATTTTGACATTCAACGAGGAAATGCAGCGTCTGCTTGGGGCAAATTGTTGAACTGGGCTAATACTAAGTTAGAGAATCCGTGACTACACGTTCCCTCCAAAGCGGTAACATAGTACATAAATAGTATTAAATTATGTCTACATAATAAACAATATTCAAAGAATAATACCTTTTCTAAAATATTCGCTCTAACCATATCATGCCAAGACACAACCAAGTGCAAGCATTGTGCAGTTATATATACTCATATAATCGAATGGGAAATCGATATGTCCGGGCATGTCATGCACATGTGGAGCATGATAGGTTATTAATATTAATGAACTTGTTTAATATACTTAGGATTAGAACAATGTCTGATTTGACCAGGCAAGAAGTTCTACAGGTAAGCAATTTCCGAATCAGGGGAATTCGTTATCATTTGAAACATAATTAAAAGCCACATCGGTTTGCACTGTCAAAACTTATAAAAGCTTGTTTAATAGACTAATATGATCTTAGACCCTCTTAAGATTTAAAGGCGTATACCTGTAGTATTTATATTGCATGTACGTTTTTATCCCTAATGAAACTATGATTTGACATGGCAATATTTTGAACAACTGGGTTTTCCAAGAAGGGTCGCGGCCATTTCTCCTTCGGTTATAACTGTATAGCAAAAGAGTTTTACGGCGAACGTTTTATAAACACTCAATATTATATTCAAGGACACATTAATTCGATTTAAGGTGTAGTCAAGTTCGGATGCGTTTTTGAGGTGGCCGCACCTTTGTGTGGCTATCCATTGTGAGAACAAATTGTATTTAGTATATTACTAAATACTGGCAAGATCACTGGCAGATAATCTTCATACACCATACATTTTTATCACAGCCAGCTCCCATAAAGGGATTCAAAAATAGCATCATATGACGCACATTGAAACCTGCGTATAAGGATATAGATGTGAATTCAGAACCTCGTCCGTTTGAATTTACTCTCGACTACATTAATACATCTAAACAATTAAATACTTATGTATAAGTAAAAAAAAAGTGACGCCCGTAGATTGTCGACATCACTATTTCGTGGCCGTCTCACTAGCACGTAGCGACAGCGTGTGGAGCATGTATATCGGATTGGCTGGGGTAGACCAGAAACAATCCATGGCAGCTGCCCATACCGCTTTGTAAGTAGTCAGCGATTAATCACTCCAAAAGTCGTGGCCCACGGTGACTTCGTAACGGGCGGCCTGCAAACTTAAATAACGCTCGCCTATTTGACGATAAGTTGCGTTTTTTTTCAGAAGTGCGTACACTGAAAACAATGCATATATGACCATGAGAATTGTACCACACATCCTTTATGTGATAATAAAAGTGATTTTACGTTATGTTATGTCGCGGTATGTTATAGGGCATCGTGCCTGGATGGAACCTACGACTTATAATACTGCAGTCACAGGACATCTCCACCACACTGTCTCCACACCCGCCAAATATGACCACTATGAGCCGATGTCGAGAAGTTCTGTAAAATGATGAAGGCAGCTATGTAGCCCCAGCCAGTGAGCAAGTCGTTCTGGGTAATGTTGGGAAAAAACTGTTTTAGGGGTATCAGCGACAAAGTTTAGTAAGCCAGGTTTAAATACGTTGGATAACCCCTAAGTTTAAGCAGTAATACAATAACTACAATTCGGAACAAGCAAGAAGTAGGAGTATTGTGTGTGTTTTAGCAACCTCGCTATGCTTTCCTTCAAGTTCCGTAAGTTGTGCCATGAAGTTTTTATTTTCAGTTTCCAGGTGTTGCATCTTAGACAATACCACACAAACGTATTATCCGAGTTGTCTGCGAATGTATTTTGGTATAGTGGCTGAGAAGGTCAAATATCTTGGCTGTGATGTCATTCAGTTCATGTCCCCTTTTGGTTAATCTCAACCACAAGAGTGGCATGTGTTCACAAAATATGTGGCAATATCTGGAGTTCTACAAGTTTAATGTGGTCTCATACCTCCTGAAGCAAACAAATGATTGGCCCGTTTTGAGTTTAAAAAAAATGATCGCCGCAGAAAATAAGGACTACTAAAAGTTACTCGTATGCGTTATTTACAACAACAGCAAAACATCAAGGTGAAATAAGGAATTGGAAATTGCGTAGAATTACCAAGAAAATATATGTGATAGCAATAATATTAATAATATGCACTTACCACTCCAAGCAACTGTGCAAAGGCGCCCTTTGTCACGCGGATTTGCACACTTTTTTCACGATTTCAGTTACAAATGCGTGCTTGCGCCTCATGATAACAACATGTTAGGAGGTTATAGGTTGATGGATTATATAATAGCATTGACGCTCGAGGTCTGAACACCCACCTGTCGCCGAATGCTGCTGTTGTTGTTGTTGTTGTTGCTGAGGTGGACCAACTAATGCAGGAGAGGACACTGATGGTGCTTGATGTCTACTAGTTATGGGTGTCGTTGTTGTTGTTGTTGTTGCTCTAGCTACCGTATCTTCTGCAGCTGGTGGTGACGCTGACGTTGATGTGATGGTGTGAGACGGCGAGGCGTCCATTATCGAAGGGCCCCCAGAATTCCCGAAGAGAACCGGACGGGCAAGGCTAGGCGCTGGCTCCGTTGTGGATGCAGTTACCATTCCCGGCGTCCCGACGGGCGGCGCATGCGGTGATCTTATGGAGGATGTGTCCGAGGTCTCAGATGCACGAGGCTGCTGCTGCTGCTGCTGCGACTCCGCCCACGCCGAAGGTTGCGAACACATCGGGGTGGTCTCAGCGAAAGCCTCCTGGACGACCAACACAACTGGCTCGCCCGACCCAGCCGGAGCATCGTCGGACATCGATGAAGAGGAAGGTGACGACGGCTGCAGCGGGGGCGGCGGTGACGCTGGCGATGATAATGGGGAAGTCGGCTGTACCTGAGGTGTTGACTGCACCGAATGGCCATCGAGAAACTCCGGAGCTTCGTCTGGCGGCGATATTAGAACAGCAGCAGCAGCAGCAGCACAGGCTGGCGCTGATGCCAAGTTATCGCCATCAATGCCTGCAAAGCACAACCGGGTGCGACACTTGCCCATTCTCAATACAATCTTTCCTACGATTTTTGCCAGGCTAGTATAAATGTGGTGTGCCCTCGGTAATAGTCTTTGTCCTTTAGCGAACCCTGGTGCCTAAACGAGGTTTCTCAACAGGGACCAGGTGAGTTTCTTAAGTCTTGGCACACTCTAACCCAGGCAGTGTGCGACTCTCCGTGGTGTGTGGTGTGACTTCAGTGGTCTAATCGAGGTAGGAGTGCTTTTTTAGGGAAGCAAGGGGCGCAGGACCCGCCGCTGCGAGATGCCAGCGCATCAGGGATGTGGTCGCCCATATGATGACTTCGGCGATGCCATGGACGGAGGCGACGGACTTGTTCGACGCCTTTGACGCGGAGGGAGGGGCAATGAGGGAGCAGCCGAGCGCTCATAGTATCGAAGCACCCTCACAGGACAGGTTCACAAAATGACAGAATCCCCGCCTATATAAAGTGTAAATAAAGTACACTTTTTTTTGTTTTATCTATATGCCGGTATATGCACTTCTGCATGCATATGCAAGGCTCGCTATTACAGCCCGCAACCTAAGGTTTGAGAAGGACTTGTTCTCAGACTAGAGACGTACGCAACCGCTTGTTTTTGATGCTCTCTACCTTTAAAGGGACGATTTGAAGAAACTTTGGAACAAAATATCCCACGGTAATGTGGTTTATGGATATCAAATCAAATCAAATGCACCTTTATTTAGTCAAAGGGGGGACAATATTTACATTTTAGAAACCGTTACCTAGATACATACAATAGTCAGTTTACTTGTGTGGCGACATTTGCACTGTTAGCGCTTTAAGTTCTCATTGCCCTCGCCATCCGCCACGAAAACATGTTATTTACACGATCTGTCTTGGCAATTTGTTTCGACGAGATGGTGTTACCGCTTCTAAGATTGTTCAACCGAATGCTAAAATAATTTGACTTATTTGATGAGTTTATAATACGATTGAACATGCGATAATCCGCTCTGGACTGAAGTTCCCGAATAGGGCTTATCACAATAGAATTTCGGGCAACGTTACACCTTAACGAGACACGACGAAGGAATCTCCTCTGTACACTTTCCATTGCTTCAATGTGTTTATCTAAGTAAGGCCGCCAAACCTCACAGCAATAGAGAAACTTAGGTACAACCAAACTATTATAAAGCCTCATGTAAAAATTGTAATAATTAATTTTGAAACAACGAAATATGGTATTAGATATAAGATTAGCTGATCGGATGACTTGTGTAATATGGGTGCTAAAATCCAGTTGCGGTGTCACCGCAACCCCTAGGTCCCTAATACAATTTAAAATAGGGATAGCCTCCCCATGTAGCGTGTAGTTATGGGCTTCTTTTAAACACAATACAGCGCATTTCGGCACTGATATAAGCATTTCATTATCCACACACCACTTAGAAACCGCTTCAATCGTACTCTGTAGTACTTGCTTTTCGCTAGCGGTGTTGGAAGGTCCGTATAGTTTCAAATCATCAGCATAAAGCTTATAAGTTATCGACTCAGGAATAACGTTTCTAAGATCTAAAACAAATGTGCAAAATAAAAGTGGCCCGAGGCTTGATCCCTGAGGAACACCTGAGGGGCACGTGCCCGACTCACTAAAGCTATTGTTTACGCAAACGCAGATTTCTCTACGGGTAAGATAACTAGCAATCCATGATATAGAGCGAGTATCTACATCCAAGTACCTAAGCTTTTGTACAAGTTTTACATGGTTTACTCTATCAAATGCCTTCGAGAAATCAAAATATATACAATCAAAGGCCAGCCTATTGTTTATCATAACAGCCCAATCTTGAGTCATTTCGACGAGTTGAGTTGCCGTGGATTTGCCTTTAGTAAAACCATGTTGATTCTCATCCAGCAAGCATTTAGATTGAAAAAAATTAAAAATGTGGTCCACTAGCAGTTTTTCAAAGATGATACATGCGATAGATGATTGAGCTACAGGTCTGTAATTATCTACATTTGACCTTAGACCCTTCTTATGTACAGGGGTTACGACTGATTGCCGAAAATGTTTTGGCACAATGCCATCCTCATAAGACCTACTGAATATCAAGAAAAGGGGTTCAGTTATCGCAGACGCTACATTTTTATAAAAGATGGGTGGGATTAAATCAGGAGTAAAGCTGCATTTAGTGGGTAGCTGTTTGATTTTAGAAAGAATATTATATTCTGATATTTCCAAGTATGGACAACTATCTTTCGAGACCACGTCGTTGGAAACACCTTCGGGAACTGAACTCCCTTGGGCAACATAAACCGACGAGAAGATATACGCGATAGTGGTCGGGCGGTAGATGACGTAGGTGACGACGCATGTTTCCATTGCATGCTATTACTTTGTCTCTGGCTTGAAGTGATGGCATCAACTCTCGCCATCGCCATGGGTGACTCTAAAAACCGGGGTTTTCATGAGACCGGACCAGGTATTAAAATGCAAAAGCCCCATACGCAGTTTCTTTCAGGGTTCGCTGAGCTTTATCGGAATCCGCTGCACGCGCACCTTCTGGTAACATAACCTGTCATGAACAATTGTCCACACTCTTCCCTGCCATCACTGCCAACATTCGCATTGTGATGAGCTCGGCCATGATTGCCATGCTTTCCTAGCCTGGGTTCGCGTCATCGCACAAACATTCCCGGTCTTCACGAAAACAGGCACTCCACTGCCTTACTGATTTGTCGGACACAGTCTCCCTCGTATACGGTCTCCCTCCGGCGATGAATATCGGCCAATTAAATACCTTCCGCAATCAGCAGTCTTCAAGTGTATATAAACACCTCGCTGCTCCTCAATCGTCGAATTTTGCAATGGAAAGGAAACACATAACTACCTGCTTCTTTCTTCCGTTATGCCCAAACGCCCGCGCATGCGCACTCACACGCCCAACACTCCACTCGCGTTCCTAGATGCCTTACAACTTTACTTCAAAGCGGCGTATTCAAATTTTAATTGACTTGCTTGGTACGACGTTTTGTACCTGTTCATTTGAACAACCTTAGATATTAGCATATCTATATATATATATATATATATATATATATACAAAGTAGAACCAATAGCAACATTCGGTATATTAAGAAGAGGTAGATCTACAGTTACTAGAGTTAGATTTTCGTCATGAAACGAGGTTAGCCAAGTCTTGTTAGAACAGAGTAGTCCATATCTTAGAGCGGGGTACTCTAAGGACACAGGAACTACAAAATCGATGGTGTTTATATAGAACGAGAGCGTTTGATGCCTTTTGCTATAGAGTAAACGGAGAAATGAAAGAAAACCGACATAGGAAAATGCTTTACGGTAGCGATGACAAACATGGTCCGGCGAGCAGCCAGATATAAGAGTGTACATCAAACCACGGCGATTGCAGCCCACAGGGATTATCACGTGTTATGCAGCACGGAAAAATTCCACGATCCTCAGAAGTGTTGCAGACGCACGGGGTGCTCTGGCAAGTGTGACAGGTACTACGCCGCATTGTCCAGCAGCTCAGTCATATCAATAGCTGAACTAGCAAATAAGAAAAGATTCAGTGATATGAAGGAAGCACTAGTTGCATCTGATGTACATGTTTTTAATTTACTCAACCTGGATGTCAATAAACCAATATATATATATATATATATATATATATATATATATATATATATAGTATCAAGGCGAGCACTGCCGAGTGTGCAAATGTATTGTAAATTATTAATAAATAATCGCAATATTTTATATATATATATACATACATGTTGCCGAATTGTTCTAAGCTTGAAGTAACTATAGTGTGGACATGGAATATGCTTCTGCTATTGTCATTCTATGCAAGCCATAGGAGTGACGTTTAGACCGCGTATCCAGCCAATTGTGCTTAGCTCGTGCAAACAGCGACGGAGAGCCAGCGAACATTCTCTAGAAAATGGAACACGCCAAACGACAAGATTCGAGTTTATAGCAAGACGAAAAAGAAGAATCGCATGCTATAACAGTTGGAGCTCGTTTTTTTTTTCAATACTGCTAAGTTTTAGTTGTAGTAAAGTATCCTGAGAATAAAGATGCCTTGCATGGTGGCGTAAAGAAAAATTACGTACGGTATTTTATAACAGTACGATTAATGGAAAGAACAATGGCAATAAATTCCTTTCTGTACTCGTAGCCCAAAACAAGGTGCACCTAAGATGAAGCATTTCGTCATATCAGAAAGCACAGTTTAGATTGGCTTGTCATCTAATAAGGAAGACCAAGCGTACGGGTTCAGCTTTGACGCTACACATTTCCTAAACTTCAAAGTGTTTGCAAATGTGAATGAGAATTAGCTAACTTTCAGTTAGGCAAAAGTACTTAAAACTGACTAATGTGTAATAACGGCTACACAAGCGTATCTCATGCAATGAAAGTAGTGATTTTATTTTAAACTATATTATTTCAATTTCAACATCGAAAGCCTACAGACGACTCACGGTGCCTCAAAGGGCAAGATGCTCAGAGCCCTGTAAACAATCGTGAATTGACACCAGATATCACTCAGCCAAGATATAGATCTGCACTTCACTAGCATAGCAGTCATTTATATATATATATATATATATGAAATCAAAGTAGGACAAATATGCTCCAAATGAGTATACTCGAGAGAAAGAAAGAGGAAACCATATACAACGTATGAGCAGTTGATTTTTATTGCAACATGTCCAATCTCAATAGTTAACCTTCTTCTCGTGACTGACTCATTTGCGTTCTCTATACTTCACTCCTCTACGTAGGCCATGCCCAATGCATACGTCCTTCCAGAGTTCGACCAGCTCTGTCAGGCGCAGTAACTAACAAAATATCAGACACTCTGGTTATATGGAAGTTGCCACAATGGCTTTAACTACTCGTTGTAGCCACCCCCCCCCCCCCCCCACCCCTCTACCGAAATCGGGTGGACTCCACCCACCCGATTTCCGTTTTCCCCAGGCACGCTTGCCCCAGCGTCATAAGCAATGTCTCAGCCACCTCTGCTATTATATTACATAGCTATGTACAACAAGATTTACGAAGTCCTTCGCGTACCACCGCCGCTCCCCGTTGAAAATCACTAAGGCCGTTAGCCCAGCATCAAACATCGTCATCTGTTGGGATGTTAAACAGCCAGCTCAATAAATCAATATTCAACGCCAACACCTCATACTACTGCTTTGCCGTTCATTTCCCTGTTTACCGGCTCCTGAATGAAAACAAAAAAAGAAAACATCAACAGCAACAACAGCAACAACAATAATAACAAAATCGATAAGCACTCTCAATCAATGAATCAGTCCGCATGACGAAATGCCTTCGCAACACTCGCAAGTCGCTGCTGCCATCGTGATTGATGGCTTACGAATGATGCCAGGAGCACAATGTCGACCGAGTATTGTCAGCTATACTGTATAGATAAATCAGAGTGTGTGTGGGGAAGGGGGTCTGTGTGTCAGTGGCAAATAATTATCTGGTTGTATCCCAGCATCTAAATCAATTTTAACCAAGATGGGCTGTCCAAGCCGCCGGGCATTCAAACAGTGCGTCCGCCCAATGAATCGTGTTACTTAACACAGCAGAATTGAGCATATTTTCAGCAGAGCTTTTGCCTTTCTTCGCCCTTGTGTTTGTTTGTTGGCCAGAGAATGAACCATGAGCCTCAAATATTATATATATATATATATATATATATATATATATAAGATTTGTTTGGAAATTGGAACAATCCGAAATTTCGTTGCAATAGGCATAAACATTGAATGCTCAGTTTCAATCATCGACAGTTACAAAATGCATCATATGTATATATATATATATATATATATATATATATATATAAGGTTAGTCCATGAGTGTTTACTGATCTACAGTGAGTGTGTGACGCGTCACTGCTGCTGCTGCGCGAAATAGCGGAAGATAGTCTCTTACTGCCGCTAGCTAACACGGTGGCACGGATAACGGTCGTATAGTTTGTACAGGTTGTAGTTAGACCATACAACGAGAGTAGTATTCGTAGTTGAAGTCGTTTTCACATTAGGCCGTCCGGCGGATTCAGGTTGGAGTACCAAGCATTCCTGACGTACTGATGATGCTACTGCTGTTGCTGTGGTGACGACGACGACGACGACGACGACGACGACGACGACGATAATGATGACGATGGTGGTGATTGATGCGGTGGCAGCGACCGCGGACGCAGATCCGTCAACAGAACGGCGTCGTGTTTCGCTAGCAGAACGGTTTGAATGGCACGGCTTTGAGCACGGCGTTGAGCGTCGACGAGTGCGCAAAGTGATCCTATAGCAGCAGCAGCAGCAACACCAATGCCGCCGCCGCTTCCGCCAGTCTCAACGACGACCAGCTTGGCTACGACCACCGACCGGCAGATCAACAGGCTCATTACAGCCAGATAATGATGGTGATAACATCATCCCGACGACGATGATGATGATGATGATGGTAGCGGTGATGGTGGTGAAGATAATGAAGACAAAAAAAAATGAGAAACAGAAGAACTGGCATAACGAAAACGACGCCGACGAAGCAAGAAATTGTGGATGGGACGCGAGAAGGGCGGCGGAGGCCGAGGGGGGTGCTGCGATGAAAACCATGAGCCTGCCGGCGTTATCGGTGGCTTTCATTCTACATACACA
Organism: Dermanyssus gallinae; assembly: GCA_003439945.1. Taxonomy (NCBI): domain Eukaryota; kingdom Metazoa; phylum Arthropoda; class Arachnida; order Mesostigmata; family Dermanyssidae; genus Dermanyssus; species Dermanyssus gallinae. Next base: position 270,415 of record QVRM01006351.1, read on the forward strand.
TAATATCCGGCTGCGCGTTGATAGAGTCCAAACTCTGGCCATGACGATGTGAGTTTGAGTTTACTAGCATCATAGACGCTAAGAGTCTCAAGACTCTTTCTTCGACGGCGGTGGCGTCCCGCTGCTCGCGCAAACCCCCCGCCAAACCCTTCTCTTTGCCAAATTGCTGACGTGCTCATATATGCGTATTGCAAGTTGAGTGCTTATATATATATATATATATATATATATATATATATATATAAATATATATATAATCGTCGATGCGCGTAATTACGCCATCAGCAGGTATTATCCAAAACGATTGAGAGGTCGAAATCTAGAAGTTTCTACTCACTGATGATGAAATGCCACCACCAGAACCACAGCTGCATGTTATCTCAAACAGCAATCCTAATCAAGTTGCGTATTGGCACAGTAACCGCTTTGACGGATCTACTATTCACGACTGCCTGCTGCGAAACATAGGGAATAAAATTATGAAATAATCTTTGAAATTTCAGAAGAATTCTGGGTTGTTGTTACTGTGCTTTCCATTTGTTTTTCAATTTCATATATTCGTTAATATTATTGCTGTCGTTGATGTTTTTTTGTTGTTGTTGTTGTTGCTGTTGTTTTTATTTCATTTCTTAGTCCTCTTGATCTGATTCATTTCGACGCTTAAAGAACAAGGGTCTTTCTGGCACCGATTTGGCGACGATCGAGCTTGTAGAACAAGAAATGGTGTGTCTCCCGCGTCTTCATACTCGTCTCTATCAGTAATCACCTGAGCTTGACACAAACCGCCAACTCGGCTGTCTGTGTAGTTTTAAAGAGGCCGGCCTCCATTGCTTCCATTGTCGCAGGTTTCTGTACTCGCCGATCGGAATCAGTCACACATCACACATGATTAAACAAACGGTTGCCGTCATGCTAAGCAAATGATGCACGAATGCACGAACGCGTAAAAGTACCAGCGCCAGCCAGCAAGTGCAATCCTATCGACAATCAGTTAGCGAGTGAACAACTCTCCAGGATATCTCCAGACAGGCAGACGGGCGCGCTAAAGGCGGAGGACCGCCTTTCGGTGGTAGAATTCGCGAGTAATACCAACCAACAACTTGCTAGTAGTGTTTGTTCTTGGTACGAAATGCAACGAAAATGATAGGAGACAAGTATCAGTATCAGCAGCAGCAGCAGCAGCAACAACAGAAGTAAAATTACTAGCTGTTGTTGTCAACATTCAACAGGCCGGGACGGGGAAGGCGAGGTCCATCATTAACATCACACACAGTCTCACTTTAGGCCGACGCAGACTAGCCGCGTAACGGTGCTGCATGCAGAGAGCGCCCAAGAGCACAAGCTGGTCGATATGCCAACAGGTAAGGTCGTAGTTGTTGTTGTTGTTGTTGTTGTTGTTGTCACCTTCGTCGCCCATCTGGTTATACTACTGTTGTTGTTGTTGTTGCTGTTGATGGTGATTATGATTTTGTTGTTCCTGTTCTCTCGTCGGTTGTGTTCGAGCGGCGACAACAACGATAATAACATCAACAACAACGACGACAACAACAACAACAACAACAACGGCGAGGATATCACTGCCTCGCCGACTACTTCAGCTCGTCGGCATAGTAGCGCTTCTTAAGGGTGCGGTACTTCTTGAGCATGTACAACGCCTCCAGCTCCTTGGTGACGTAGACGGCTCGCGCGAGCAGTACCTCCATCTGGTCGGGGTCGGTCACCTCGCTGTTCTTCATGAAGGCCAGCTTGCAACGGTCCCGGAAGTACTCGTAGCCTTTCGGGAAGTCCTTGCCGAGGTGCAGCAGATTCTTGTACACCTGTTTGACGGTGAGCTGGGGTGCCGGCGCCGGCGCGTGTTCCGGGTCGGCCGCTGGATGAGTCGTCAACGGCCGAAGTCCGCGACCCGGTCCGTTGCTGGTCATTGCGTTGGTGGTGGTGGTGCTGGAGCTACTGGTGGAGCTGTAGCAAACGCCGCATTTCGCGCAGGGTCGCAAGGTGGAGGCGATCGAAGACGAAGAAGAATAGGTGGGGGTGGTGGTGGTGGGGGTGGCCAGCGCCGCTGCCGCCACCACCCTGGATGTAACCCCACCGCAGTTCCCGTGCCCCCGGGACACAACACGCAGCAGTATCAACATCTTACTGCTCTCTCTGTGTGTGTGTGTGTCTGTGCTGGGAACAACGCGGCGGGAAAGCAGGCGGGGGTTCGTCTCGACCCGACTCAGCGGGTGGGGCGCGAATCACCTCACGTAGGGGGGCGGTGTCAATAAACTTCGGCAGCGGCGGCAGCTGTAGCGATGACCAAAACAACACCGATGGCAATGAACGTCGATACGGACGCGGGCCGAAGACAACCAACCAGCCGCCAGTGACCAGTTGTTTGTGTTTCTGTTGATGTCGCGGCTGCACGCTCAAGGACAGCAAACACAGCAAGAAACTTCTTCTTCTTGATGGTGATGGTGATGATGTAAATGATGTGGAAATCGTAGCATCAGCGGCAGCGGTAGCGCAGCAGCAATTCACCGTCCGGCGTTTCTGGCAGGGGCCCCTTGTGCTTTCAGCGCAGCGCGCAAACAATGCACGAACAATGTGTTGTTGTTGTTGCTGTTGTTGTTGTTGTTGTCGTCGTTATTGTTGTTGTTGTCGGAACCACTACGCAGCGCTCACAAGCCACTTATAATCGGCCTACTGAGAGACCTGAGACCTGCTGTTGTTACTGCTCATGCCTGCAAATGCTGTTGCTGCTTACGATGTCGCCTTTGCTGTTGTTTTAGTTGTTCTTGTCGTTGTTGTTTTAGTTGTCGTCGTCGTCGTCGTCGTTGTTGTGTTTTGTTGTTGTTGTTGCGGCTGTTACTGCCACTGCTGTTGATGTCACACACTCGATATCGATATCATGGCAATGCAGCGGACAACAACAACAAAAAACAGACTCTTCTCACTTCACGGTCGGTAATAGTCTAGAAGCGGCAGTAGCATCAGTGCAGTTGTTGGGCAGCCAACTCAGCGCTCAGTAGTGAACGAATGTGATTAAAACGACGAAAAGCACTACTACTACAACAATAATGATTACAACGATGATGACAACAACAACAACAACCACGGCAGCAGCAGCAGCAGCAGCAGTGTGATGCTAGGGCGATCTCCTCCTGCACGTAGACGTCGTCGTCTCTTTACCACTCTCTCTCTCTTTTTGCTGTATCGTTGAATATCCTCTTCTCACTCTTGGTACTCTTCTGGTGTTTGTGTGTTGCTGTTGCTGTTGTTGAGACTATCGCGGTTGCTCCACGCAAGCAGCAAACTGGCCGACTGTTTGGGCTGTCTGTCTGTTTGACTATCTATTGCGGATGATGCGGTGGGTTGTTTTTACCGTTCACGTCTAGCCTCCTCTGCTGCCGTCGCGCCGAAGCCCGTTGGACACGGAGAATAGTCTAGAGAATAGTCTACTACTCTGCAACGAAGGCGGCCTCTCTGCCCTTCACGACCTCTCACTCGTTCTCTCGCTAACTCACTCACTCACTCACTCAACCGATACAACAGCAGCAGCAGCAGCAACAACAACAACAACAAGTACTACAACAGTTTAAGCAAAGGGTCGCGCCGTGCCGCCGTCGCCACTGTTGTTGTTATTGTTATTGCGCCGGCGGCCGCAGCAGCAGCAGCAACAACAACAACAACCGCAGCAGCAGCAGCATCAGCTGATGAAGATGGGAGAGCGAACTGAGAGACGGGCGAACGGGCGGGCCGCCGTAAAGGCGAGAGAACGACGACACGGCGCAGCTTCTCGCTGGTTGGCTAGCTGGAAAAATGGGCTGGGCCGCTGCAAGCAAAACACTACTAGACACTAGTCACGCCACCGCGCACGTACTCCACACAAACAAACAGACGAAACAGCGGCAGGAGCAGGGTTGTATAGGAAAGTGCGAGACAGATACAGCGAGGGAGAGGGGGCGATAAAGCCGCCGCCACCACCACCACTACTACACCAACTTGCCTCCCTCGACAACGCAAACAAACCGAGACGCGCGATATTCAAAATCGGGCTCAACACAACTGCGCAGCACCAACACCACAATGCTCAACGCCCAAACAGACAGCCGGACAGACAGCCGGACATACAGACCGACCGACAGAAAGAAAGGCACAGTCACGCGCAATAGCCGCAGACTCAAACCGGGCGACGTGTCAGAAAAAAGCGAGGCCAGCTATCGTCTCCAAGCCGAATTAGGCTAGTTGGCCAGTTGTTGGCCACCGTCTGTCTATGCACGGCGGCCAGTACGCATCTCTCTGTCTCCCTTTGCCCGGTTAAAGTTAACCCGCTGAACGAACGGACGGAGTGGTCAATCCGTCGACAAGGTCGGATAGAACTGTCGCCGCAACCCAACCACACTCGAAAGCTCTAGAGCGCGGTTAGTGTCGGGCCCCGCTGCGATGCGGGTTCGAGCCCCGCCGTTGCACATTTGTATTTATGGGGCATGTCCGTCTATGAGGCAATGTGAAAAACAGTTCCGTGGACTCCGTTAAATCTTGGCTAAGGGTCAGCCCGAAAACTTCAAATAGAGCGCGGTTATTGTGAATGGGCTAGTTACAATCTTGCGAAACGAGCTAGAAGCTCGTCCAGAAGAAGGCGGGAAGTAAAGACAAGTGAGCGCGACTTGATCGACTTCGATGTTTCGCGCAAATGGCATCGCCAACTCATATACACCCAGGCAAACAAACACTCAACTTCGAGACATTCTCATAGCTATAGCGGCGAGTGTCGTGTGAAAACAACAACCTGTACAAATAACAATCCTTGAACAAATAACAATCTACAATTCGTATTGGATATTCCTACGCACCTTTAAGTAAGAAAACATGTGCATGTTTTTCATACGAGTTCAATCAAACGAACAATAATTTTATTTTTCCAGCAGCCTCAATAGAGGAATGAATGTATGATGCATTGCGGTGGCAGTTTTGTACGTGTCGCGTCACCGTAACAAAAACAAGCAAACAAACAAACAGTCCGAGATTGAGCTGCAGCAGCAGCATCAGCATCAATAATCACGACGAACCGCCCGGGGACAACCTGCCACCGGGAGGTCTTTAGCGGGCTGTTGTTTTCATTCGATCAGTTCACAGTTGTTAAGCACTCGTTCGAAGGTGGATGGGCTGTGCTAAGTGAACGGAATTCGTTTCGGTCGGATTTAATGTGGCCTCTCAGAACGTTACGCTTTCGTATATTACGCCAAATGGCTGGCATCTTTCATCGACGCGGCATTAACGAAGCGACTACGGCACCAAACGCTATCGTGGTTAACACACACACACACAGTTGCTGTAACATCGATTGTAAACAATTGTCGTGCGCATAATAACAGCGCAACTTGTGGTGTCGTGACATATTAGTCTGTCTGTGCGTCACCGGACACAGAAGAACGCGGCGAGTGCGTTGGTTTCGGCAATTAACTTCGTTCGGATAAGCATCCAGCGAGAAGAGGTGGAAGGGCAAAATGACGCACAAAAGTAGTCGACGAACTTCAAATGACCACGAACCGGCTATACCGGAGCGCAAATTCTGCGCGTATATGCACCGTGTGTGCGAGCAGCCCCGCATCGCAGGCCGAAAGTACTGCCTGCGTCACATCCTCGAGGATCGTGACTCTCCGTACAGACAGTGCCAGTTTACGCAGGCCAACACGCAGCGGAGATGCCGCTATCCGGCGGCCAAAACCGAGCGTCGCGAGTATTTTTGCAAGCTACACGTCAATAAGGCCAAAGGCGGCAAGCCGAAGCGCCCGATGACGCTCAACGAGACGCCGTTCAAAGTGTTCGAATCGCTCGAGATCTACTGCCAGAAAGCGGAACACAATGCGCAGATGGCGTCAACGTCACGGTCGACGCTCAAGTTCTTCGATCCGGACAGCGAGCAGGAAACGGCGCTCATTCAGAACTGCTACATCTACGACGGCGACAGTGACGCCGAGAGCGTCGACGAAGAGCTGACCGACTTCAAGAAGCACGCCGGCGTCTTCACGGCCGAGGAGGCTGCCCGCATCACGAAAGACAAAATGGTTCGCCTTCAGCAGCTCTACCTCGAGCAGTTTCATCGGCTGCGGTTCATGTACAAAGAGCGCCGACGCGACTACCTGTATCGGCAGCAGTTCGAGAAGGCGCACATTGGTAAAGACTTCAACAATCCTCGCGACGAACGCCTGTATCGTCGCTACAATCGCCTACATCAACTACCGTCAGGTGCACGAGCAAGAAGCCATCCTCAAGCACAAGATGAAGGCGAAACGCAAGGCGCAGGCCGACGGCGTTTCGTACCCTCTGCCGAGGACGTCGTGTGAGACGTGTAAGGCGCCCAATTGCGAGGAGACTCTTCTACCGTTGACGTCGTTCTGCCCAGCGCACATACTGTCCTGTCCGGATCAGAAGCTCTTCCAGCGCTGCGCGGAGGATGGCTGCGAAGAGATCGTGCCAAGAATACGCGGCCGCGAACACTGTCCCGAACACACGTCTCTGGATGCCGACGCTCTTCAAAAGCTGCTCGACAGCTCTCTACCCGAAGGTGTCGAAGTCAAGGAAGAACCGCGTGAGTTCTTCGACGGAATGGACGATGTGGCTGCGCTCGGCCTCGACGCTATCGAGCCAACGAACCTTTTCGGTCTCAACCAAAGCGGTAAGTTAGGTAGAATTAAGACAGTTACATTAAAAGTTCGTATGTTAATCTGTTAAGGCCGCTTTGTGTCCACGGAATTCGATTCTAAAATCGAACACCCATTTCGGAGCGAGCTCTAATCATGTGCCGATTTAAGCTAAAGTCACTAAAAATAAACAACATTGCATTGATTTTGTGTGTGCATTGACATTATGTCGTTACGGAGGAAACATTTCGCCGTAAAATATTTCTGGAAAAACTCTTGAACATGTTCTCCGCTTTTTGTACGGTATCTACAGGACTTTCGGCAACGGGCAATGGCGATGAGTCCACCGATTCAGCGATGTCCGATGATGGGCTTCCAACCGATACAGCTCTTTACGACGACGATGTGCCCCTATCGATGGCGGGACCCAGTAGGTGTGGAGAACCACAGGATCCGCTCCACTCATCCAGCCGCGTGACCCAGGACCTCAGTGGCGGTGATAGTCGACACGGCCAACAATGCGGTCTTACCCCAAGCAGTGCTATAAGTGTCAGCAGCAGCAGCGGCGGCGGCGTCGTTGTCAATAATAAAGGTGCCGCGAATTTTGAAGCTTTGAAAGGTCGTTCCGTTCGAATTCTTGGCGGACAACAGCTACAGCTTCAGGTATCGCGTCAGATGGCAGCCGCGCTACGGAGCGCTCCTGAGTACATACTGGAGAACCACGACTCAGGGCAACCGTAAGGTGCTTGTCAACCTCCCTATCGAAGATCTCTTCGTCCTTGACGGGACTGACTATTGAGACATATTATATACTAGTGACTAGTGACCTCGAGACTAGAGACTATTTGTATAACAGTGACCTCGTATAAGGGGCCAGGTAACGGTTATGCAAGAGGCGCATCGCAAATGCATAGTCTCAGAGCGGACGTCCAATGAACATTTAGCATCGAGTATAAGTGCTGAAGAACGATGCAGAACTTTATACACCGATCTGCCAAGCTGGTAGAGCATCAAGTCATCCGAGAAAGTTGCCTGGTACTCGTATGCCAAGTTCAGTTTATCCTGTTAAACAGACGATAGACTACAAATTGTGGGCGATATGTGATTAAATGTAAAAACACTTGTACATCAACTTTGTGTTTTCAATTATATTATATCATATATATATATATATATATACAGAAGAGAGGTAACGGTTGAGGACTTGAATCTCAAAGTTACTGTAGCGACATAGAGGGTTCACAGATTAGCAATAATATCCATGAACACGCTGCATACACAATATGCTGTCTGCAGTTTTTACCTTGACCGCTATGGGCTGAGCCAACGGACGATGAAATCACCTCGACCGCGCGTTCACACCTCACGACTATTTATTGGGACATATTAATAAATATATCCATCTGTAATATCTAGCGAGAACTATGCAAATGTAGCAATCCCGATTGAATACGATGTAAAGGTTAAATATAAATTTAGGCAAATTGTTATCAAGAGGCTTGATAGCAGAAGCACATATTCCTTTGCATGCATCAGAATAAATTGATCGTCTCATTACTGCAACGTCAGGGTAAACAATCATGAATTGTAAGCCTACAAATATTTCATGCCGAAGAAAGCTGTCTTTCAATAGGCCAAAATACTTTCAATCCAGTTCTGTTAATTTCACTCGAACCGTGTACTTCATAAAGTAGTTTTTGTATCCTTTATCTTCTTCACACTTCCGGCTAGAAAATTAGTGGAACGATTAATGCTCCGATATTGCGCATTGCACTGTATGATACTCCTTGTGAAAGGCGGCGATTGAACATACCAGGTTGTGATTACCATGCACCTGGTGTTTACGTGGCGGCTGTTAAATCCAGGACCAGACCAAAGGTGCAAGACATTGAATGCGTCCAAACCCTAGACTTCCCGCCTGGCGTGCTCGACTCTAGCATTCCACTCCGAAAGAAAACATTCCTTGGGTACGCGATATGTTCAGCCTTAATGGGACAGTTTTAGTAGCTGGTGGACAGTCTAACATGAGATACCCAAATAGGCTCCTTGCTCGGGTAGACAAACAAAGCACTGGTTGAAATTGGCCAGCGTGAGGTGGTCCCATATCATATCAAGACCATACAGCATACTCGCAACAATCTTAAACACGAAGAGCCTTACAGCTGAGTAAACGGACAGTCTTCGGACATTACCTACCTTTCTCTTAACGAGAGACAAAAACCGTTCGTACTGTTTCGTTTATATGCGCTGTGAACGTCATTCGCGTGTACTTCTCCCGAAAGCAAACCTATGGGAAATAGTTAAATTCCGTAGCAACGCATAACGTAATGCCATAGGGCAGCCAATCAACCCCGTGCCTGAATTTAATGGGTTTGGTGTTTATCTCAAAGTCATTCGAGACTAAAAACGCTTCTATTACAGAGATAATGCGCTTGTTGGCACCTAGGTCCACGACTGTAGTTTAGCGTAGACTTATGCATAATCTCGCCGTCAATATTAGACCGAGTAATGCCAGTTTTTATTGATCGATCGTTACGGGTTTCTATGCGTCTATCCATAACCGACTTTTAGATCTAAGAGCCGATATTGAGCCGTGCGACAGCAGTTCAGGGTTTTCAAAACTGCAACCTGCAAAATTCTTATTGCCATCACTGGGCCTCATTCGCGTGCGGACTAATAAATTCCTAAAGAATATTGCAAGACGGATGGAAGGAACTTACAGGTGATAGATACGAGACGGAGCTTTTAAGCCCGATTATGTCGCTGGCTGTCTGCAGTTTTTACCTTGACCGCTATGGGCTGAGCCAACAGACGATGAAATCACCTCGACAGCGCGTTCACACCTCACGACTATTTATTGGGACATATTGATAAATAACAATGATAATAATGCATACACTTCATACAGCAATGAAGAGATTGCGACCCATATACACGGAAACTGCTTGTTCCTCAAAGCCGCATTCGAGGGATCACAAGAAATCGACGCAAGACACCACGTTGGTGACAGATGCTGTCCATGGATGTTTGCAGAGAGAACGGGACTTACATTGCAGACGCCATGGGCTCAGCTAGTGAATAGGGTCTACCACGCGTTAACAACTCACAAGTGTATAAATTAAATGGTAGAAACAAATAATAATAACTGCAACGCACTTCAATCAAGTCAGGCGGACTATCAGCACGGTGAAGTCGTAAAAATAGTACACGTCTACGATAGCTAAATTGGACATCTTCCTACCCGTTACAAGGGAGACCGTAAAAGCCATCGTAAGATAACTGGCCTGTGCATTAAAAATATGGTATTTTTAAGGAACAGCTTACTTCACTACACTAACTCTATGTCAAGACGCACACTAACGCAAACGAAAGGTCACAGAAAACCAACGCAAATTATAGTTTTTATGGCTAAGGCTGTCAGTAAAGAGAACGCTTTTATTGTAGGAGTCATGGGGTAAGCAAGGGAAAAACCGTCTACCAAATTTTCGCACCTTACAATTATTACGAAAATAATAATAACAATAGAAACAGTAAGTAAGAAAAACTAAAACAGTAATAATAAATATTATTACTATTATTATTATTATTGCCATTATCTGTGGATACATTGCAGATACATTGACCATGTATCTGCAGCCCATATGAATGAAGAAAAGTGAATACCAGCTGAGACTAGTTGTCCGGTCGGATAACCACGTACAGCAGCGGTATTGTATATGTGCGTATGCATCTATATCTGCATGGCTCTCACAGTACCATTAATAAAGGAACTGCTCAAGAGGAGGTCTAGACAGAGTAAAGCGTGGCATATCACCAGCGAGGAGACAGAGAGACGACGCTGTCAACACGATGAGCGTGAAACAGAGTGGAAAATAGTTTAGGCAACACGTACCCGCCGTTCCGCCGATCTGGCTGGCCGACGATGGCGAGGTCGCGCCAGAATTGCCGAGCTGAGAAGAGCATTGTGCTGAGTGCGCGCTCACCTCATCCAGTCCCCCTTTGAAGCCGCAGCAGACACACTCATACAATGCCTGCTCCTGCTGTTCCACCTATGCCAATTAATGCATAGAATGCAAATAAATAAACATTATATATTTATATATATATGTGTGTGTTTATTGCGCTACAACCCTATTGATGTCTATGACCTCGTTTGCACGAGCTTTATTGCAGGGTAGAGGGCGGCAATCGATCATGTTACTGCTACTGAAACAAAATGATAATACTGCCGTGATTGCAATTTAACATACCTTCACTAAGCTAGTTCCAAACAATTTTTTTTGGCGGTGGCCGGTTTTACCTTAACACCAAAATCCTATTGGAATAGAAGCGGAAGCGGAACCGCCCTACTTTTGGTTAAGGGGGCATGCATTTACGCGCTGAGTATGGGGCTTGTATGGGCTTAAACATGCTTGTATGGGCTTAAACAGGCTTGTATGAGCTTAAACAGGCTTGTATGGGCTTAAACAGGCTTAACCCGCACCTGCAACTGACCAGAATCGCGTGCTGGAAAGGCTATGGCTTGTTTATGGGGACCAAGCAGTATCGCAAAACATTGTGTATACGTGGTACTGTCGATTTCGCAACGAACGCGAAGAGACCCCCTGCTAAGGAAGGCCTATGATGTCAGTAGCAGAAGCAAACGTTGAAGAGTTCGTGATATCGTACTCAGCAATCGTCGAATTACTACCAGAGAGATAGCTGAGGAATTGGAGATATGCTATGGATTAGTTACAACAGCGTTGATCGACATTTTATGTGCCAAAAGACTGGTAACAAAATTCGTTCTAAAAATGTTGAATTTCCAGCAATTGAACGCCTGCCGGAACAGCTGACCGAATTGAATCCTCAGACGGGAACCAAAGACACAGGTTGGCTTCAGGGAGTGAGTACAGGAGACGAGCCGCTATGCTTATATGGTTACGATATCGAGACCAATGGCCAGTCCTTCCAGTGGTGCTTCTATGGGGAGAGTCGATCGAAAAACTTCAGACAGAGCAGATCCAACACCAAAGTAATTTTGACTGTTTTTTGACTACAAAGGAATCAACTTCCACTAATTCTTGCCACCCGGATATACGGCCAATAGCGAACACTGCCACAAAAGTTTAGGACGATCGCGTGAGCACGTCCAATGCGAGAGGTCTAAACTACGGGCAAACAACTCTTGGGTCCTTCATCACGACAACGCACCGGCGCACACGTCGCTACTGAATTCAGATTATTTAATCAAACATATAATATTTGAAGAGACAGTGTTTCGAGACTGTAGAGAACCTGAAGAAAAAAACTAGTTGGGGCAACTCCATTCCGAAATACGCGTTTAAAAATGTTTAGAAGGTGCCACAAATGCATTGCAGCGGGCGGAAGCTATTTTGAAGCGAACAAAAACACCTTGAGAGATTAAATATATGTTTAGCAAAATGTACTAGAACTTTTCGATCGTCCTTTTATGTATATATATATATATAGCCAGAGTATCAAGAAAACGACATCCCAGTTCTCGGATAATGTGTAACCGGCATATTTTTATCTAACAATGGATGAATAAGAATAATATACAGATGTTTACATTTCCTTGCATGTATATGTATGTATATATGTTTGATATAGATGTTTTTTTTATTGACACGTGTATATTTACAAATGTCCAAAGTACTATAATTTTAATTTAGATACCATTCTAATTTTGCCGCGGTTGGATTCGCTCTTCATCGTTGGTTTATTGGATTTGATTGTTCGGCTGGCGCATTTCTCTGCTGGAAAAAGCCCGTATAAGTTCAGCGTGGTTCAGGGTAGGAATGGCATGTAGCTGTCCGACCAGCCAACTCTAACGACAAGTCGGTTCATGATGCCTAGAACTCCCCCCAATCTGAGTCATAATCTCAAAGTAATGGCCACCGTTACGTTTCCGGGTGGGGATACGGGAAGGCGGTAGGAGTCGCATAGGGGTTGCGGGTGATTGCGGGGTAGTTTCAGTCGCGGGTTTACGACTAATCAGCTCGATCATGCTACTACTCTACGTGTTGCAGGCTGTTCGTTAGCTAGGAAGGAGCACGCGTTGTTCTATTTCCGTCTCTCTCTCTCTCTCTTTCGCTTTCTCTCTGGTGCCGGCCGCGTAGAGTGAGGGGGGAGTCGGAGAGTCCCCCGGAGACGGCGGCCTTAAGTCATTGACCGGCCTCATCTGATACGTACCCCCTCGGATGACGGCTTCATGTCACCGGATGCGTACGAGGCCATCGCCAACACCTGCTGGCGAAGGCCAAAAGTGACCGGGTATAGCCGGCTATCGGGCGATTGTCGGCACTCGCGGTACAATTCCAGAACCGCTTCGGGGAGGAACAACGCCGGTAAAAGCCAACCCCGTTCGGTTGGCTCGCGTTTACCGTTGGTGAACGCAATTTTTGTCTACGATGAGCCCTAAAGCGAACGGAATTTGTCATCATGGCCGATCGTGTCCGATTGCTTGTCTATCTGCCGCATATTAGTGTGGATCGAACGTCGCCACGGAATCGTAATGAAACCGGTAACGGCGTGTGATTTTTTTCAATACCAGGTTGCCAGACGTGCATTCTTCAAACCCGCTGTGGGTCCGCTAAAGCCCGGCCCAGTGGCGGCTTTTGACACAAGGTGGCCTGGTGCTGCGGCTGCGCCTGCTCTTGCTGGCGCGCCGTCCACCGCGGCAGCTACAGTACGAGTTATTCTAGTTGAATACGATTCGATTGGGTTAGGTACTTGACCTGAGGTATATCTTCAATGCACCGGCATGGGCCGGACATGTTAAGATATCTAAAATGTCCCCAACGGTCTTTGTGGCAGCATGACCGCTGACTCTCAGCGGTACATGGTTTATCATCTATTCTCAATGAGCATCGCTGAAAGAAAATTCGACCAACAACAGCAGGGATCGAACCGGCGACACCCCGGTAGATGACAACCATGACTAGCGCACTAGCAGTTCCATCGACTACGCCGTTACACGTCAGTCAGTCTGAATGAATACATTTATGTATTGATAGAATCTCTATCTCCTGTTTGATCTGTAAGTTAAGACGAGTAATGAGTGTTCGGCGGTGCGTTTAACGAAACAAAGCGAGAAAAGGAGAAAGGGAAGGAACTGGGAGAGTGACTGACGGATTACAAACGGCTTGGCGCGCGTGGCCTCGTTCAAATCTAGCGGCCGCTGACGCCGCCAGCTCAGGCGTTGGCCGTTTTAGCCCGGACGTGTTGGCGGCCCGGCGAGGCAGTCGTCGCTGCGTCACAGCGGTCGGTTTAGTTTTGTCGGGACGAAGCTCGCTGTCACATCGTCATCGAGGTTGAGCGATCGTTACAGCGATTGTGGTGAATTTGGAAGCGTGTGCCCCGTCCGTTGTTCGCAAGCCATCTCAACATGCGTGAAATCGTCCACCTCCAGACCGGCCAGTGCGGCAACCAGATCGGAGCAAAGGTATGTAGCCTAGTCAACCCAACCCAACCAAACCAAACTAACAGCGTCCAGCCTAACGGAGTCGCCAGATCTGGCGACTGACATTTATTTTGACTTGCGGCAACGGCTACAGCTTGCCGATGTATGTGCTAGATCCGGCCTGTTTGTGCTAGATCCGGCCTGTTTGTGCTAGAACCAGCAGTTTCGTGCACAGCCACGTTGCTTCCAGCAGCTGGGATGATGATAGTCTTCCCGTTCCGTCGAAATGATTGTCGTTCTAGAGTAGGATTTCTATGACCGTCGAGGGCGCCGCCCCTAACCTAGTCCACTAGGTTGTCGAAGATGATCCGTTGAACCGTTGCGTGTCGTCGTAGGCGTATGTAGGGTGTGTCTCTTTTGCTGTTGTAGTTGTATCTGGCCGGTTTCATTTATTGCTTGCCTCTCACTATTGGTACATAGGTAGCCCTCTAGCATAAGCTGTTACGGTAGGTAGGTCGATAGGCAAATAGGCAAAAATTATCGAATTGCCGACGGCGGGATGCTTCAACTGGTTGTTGTTAGACAGCGTTGTCTATCAACAGCGACACGATACTACACTTGGCCATTCATTGCCTATACGGCGTCGTGGTAGTTTGGGTCAGGAGGATTCGTTCGTCGAGCCATGAGTTCGCCCCGTGTTTATTGATGGCTCAGCGATTGGCCGGGCGACGCGAATTGATGGCCCATCGCACTCGTCCGTTTGTAGAGGCGGAGCTTCCTCCATTGGTTGCCTCGTTGGAGCTGCTGAGTCATCGGAACCGAACCACACCCTCGACCCGATCGGGGCCCTTATGTGGTTGATCGCGGCCATTACTAACTTTGAATCGATCGTTTTTTACTGTCTGCTTCTGCTAGTACGTCATGCTCGTGTTGTTGTTAGCAGTCGTATATGATTGCACTCGGTCATGCAACGCTCAGCTCATCATTTAGCTGACTGTTCTTATTCATGGTGGCAGTGACCATCATAATAATAATAATAAGAATTCTAATCACCACAATTACAATAGTTGTGTATGGTAACAAGACCGATTTAAGCGCACTGTGCGACGCAGCAAGAGAAGCGTCGGCCCGGCTGCATTGAGCAACGTGAGCTGTCATTTTATATTGAGTCATACATGACGTTAGGCCTAGGAGAGCAGGAGAGGCCGTCGGCGGCATCTACTTAGGCGTGTGGTAGACGGCTGTATCGGACGAGACAAGCGTGTACGGGTGCCTTATGTGGACTGCTGTGCTGACGCGGGTGGGTTGGTTGGTTTCGTCGAGGTTATCAGCCACACTTTTGCTACTGGGTGCGGTCATCTCCATAGCCGGAGCGCACGCAGCAGACGTCTCAAGGCGCAGGTGAAACATGAAGTGACCAAAAATGGAGCACGGGTTTAAGAGGGCGAGAAACAGGGAGAGAGGTGCGAGGGGAGAGGAGGGGGTATAGAACGAGCATTAAAGTTCAATCCTCCCTAAGGGGGGGGGGGGGGGGGGAGAAGAAGACATGGGCCAATGCTCCGCATTTGGGTGACCGAATTGGCTGACTGAATGTCAATGGAAAGCAGGGTACACGTTTACGGGAAACAATCGTTTTTCCCAAGGCGCGTGTTGGTGTCATCTGTCTGGATGGATGGGGATAGCTAGATGTCGGATGTAAAATCTCCGCTTCACGTCAACTCTTCCGATGGATTCCTGGTCGTGCCCCGTTTCCAGACGAGGGTTGGCACAAATTAGGTTAAGATACGACTTCCTCCCACTTGAACCTTCGTGCACTGACAGTGCACGTATAACGAGCGGACTGCCATGTCGGGCGCGAGGAGCATCGAGCGAGCTGCACGATTATTATGGGCGTACATTGGATCCTCCGCTCGTGCTCATCATGCTAATGATTGAAAAATAAATCAGAGTGAAGGAATTTGTCGTTACTCTAAACGTTTGCTTTTAAGAAATAGCTTTCAGGACATGATCGGCTAATCACGGTAATTGACCCGGCTGGGCCAATCGGTAGCGCTAGCAAAGAACGCCACGCCAAGGCAAGCCTGAGAGTCTACCAATTGTCAAACTTATTAATGGTCATACGCTACATTGCCGGACTGGCCCGCTGTTCTGTGAACTCCGTATGCACGTCCTCGTTAAAATGAGCCATTTTTGCTCTTCTGCTCTATATATATATATATGCATACGTATATATATATATATATATATATATATATATACATATGCATACGTTCATCTTCCAGAAGTACTTAAAACAATACACACATACATATATAACTTTATATAGATATTTTTTTATTAGATCGTGTGTATAGCTGTTTATGACTTCGTAGAAAGCGAAAGAGGTTGCCGGTGGGAAGGCGGGCCCGGTGCTTGGTTATAGTGAAAAGATGTAAGCGTCGTTGGTGTTCTCTGTTTACGCGTCGTTTTATTTGGGGCGTTTGTAATATGTACACACATGCATACGTCAGATTTGTTGTGAGTGAGCTTGCTGTGAAACTGATGTCGACTGATTTGTGTACTTGCAGTTCTGGGAGGTGATCTCGGACGAACACGGGATCGACCCGACCGGCGCCTACCATGGCGACTCGGACCTTCAGCTGGAGCGAATCAACGTCTACTACAATGAGGCGTCTGGAGGCAAGTATGTGCCGCGCGCCGTGCTCGTTGACCTCGAGCCGGGGACGATGGACTCGGTACGATCGGGTCCGTTCGGACAGCTGTTCCGGCCCGACAATTTCGTATTTGGTCAGAGCGGGGCGGGTAATAACTGGGCAAAGGGCCATTATACGGAGGGCGCCGAGCTCGTCGACTCGGTCCTCGATGTTGTGCGCAAGGAGGCCGAAGGCTGCGACTGCCTGCAAGGCTTCCAACTGACGCACTCGCTCGGCGGCGGAACGGGGTCGGGAATGGGGACGCTTCTTATCTCGAAGATCCGTGAAGAATACCCGGACCGCATTATGAACACGTTTTCGGTCGTACCGTCGCCCAAAGTCTCTGACACCGTCGTCGAGCCCTATAACGCCACCCTCTCTGTACACCAGCTAGTCGAGAACACCGATGAGACGTTTTGTATCGACAATGAAGCTCTCTACGACATCTGCTTCCGAACACTGAAACTGACGACACCTACATACGGTGACCTCAACCACCTCGTGTCGGCTACGATGTCCGGAGTCACAACCTGCCTTCGCTTCCCAGGTCAACTGAACGCCGATCTAAGAAAACTTGCTGTCAATATGGTGCCTTTCCCTCGTCTTCACTTTTTCATGCCCGGCTTTGCGCCGTTGACATCTCGCGGCTCGCAGCAGTATCGTGCACTCACCGTTCCCGAACTTACTCAACAGATGTTCGATGCGAAGGTAGGTGCTTCTATTCAGTTCCAGATATGTATCCTTCTCCTCAGCCTTGAATCTTTGCCTCTGCTTTGTGAGGCGTGGTAGTCATTCATAGATATTGACTTCATTGCTTACATTCCTGTACAGAGCTCGAGTCAAATATAACAAAAGAGTGTGAATTAAATAGCTTGTTGCTTAGCTGCCTGTACAATACTAATAATTACACTGCGTCTTTCTCTCTCTGTCTATACATACATTATGCATATGCTTGTATTTACTATTGTATTAGTTGCGCTTCCCCACTAAATACGTATTTTAGTCCCAATGTTTATTGTCATTTGGTACTTTATCGTTGATTGCAGAACATGATGGCTGCGTGCGATCCGCGCCACGGGCGCTACCTAACAGTAGCTGCAATATTCCGTGGCCGAATGTCCATGAAGGAGGTTGACGAGCAGATGCTCAACGTCCAGAACAAGAACTCCTCTTACTTCGTCGAATGGATCCCGAATAACGTCAAGACCGCTGTCTGTGATATTCCTCCGCGAGGACTCAAAATGGCCGCCACTTTTATCGGCAACTCAACTGCCATTCAAGAGCTCTTCAAACGCATCTCGGAGCAGTTTACTGCTATGTTCCGCCGAAAGGCTTTCCTCCACTGGTACACCGGTGAGGGCATGGACGAGATGGAGTTCACGGAGGCTGAGTCCAACATGAATGATCTGGTCTCCGAATACCAGCAATATCAGGAGGCGACAGCTGACGATGACGGCGAGTTCGACGATGAGGAGGAGGAGGTCCAGGCCGAGTAGACGTTAAAAGGTCAAGGCACATGACTTGACAGCAACATGGCAACAGATCGGCGGAAGTCTGGGAGCGGCGAGATAGAACGAACCAACGAGCTAGAACATATACGGCCCCCAATAACCAGCTAGGATCAGAACTACTATTATTATTAGTAATATTTTAAGTTGCCACTTCGATGACGATAACTATCACAACAACAGTAAAAACCTATCGAGAGAATCAGCCGATTGCTAGGACTAATTGTCTCTGCTGTAGTCATTCCTGTGACTTCGCCTCCAGTTGGATAATGTGCCAACCGGGGTGAAGTGAAACCTATTATAATAAGAGTGACTTCTTCTCTTTGCTGTTCTCATACACACACATACACACAGTGACAAACATGCACACAAATACACCGCCACTCATGTATAAACACAATTACGTATTCAATTATGGGTGGAACAAATTAACAGTATTGTGTTCAAATGGTCTCTGTACATATAGCGATATACGCATATATATATACATATATAAGACGTTTCGTTTGCTGGCAGCCCTGTGAAATCAGAAGTGTGGTGTCTTTTAGCCGCCTTTGGGTCCATTGACCTTTCCCGCCGCCTTCATCCTCCGTGGCTCGTTCTCTCGTTGGCTCGTTCTTTCTATATATATATATTGTATTACGAATTTCCGCAAACTTCGACCTGCTAACTTATTACCCCGGAGTATGGCGAAAACTGTTGTTTTAGCTTCTGTAGGAATCCCGACTTTGTTTAGACAGCAGTAAACATGTTCGTATCTAGACGTCGATGCTGTGACGTGGCAGAAGATGAACATGATGAACAAGACGACTCAGATGACGCAGCATATGGAAACGGAACAAGAACATATTGCTACCAGAAAGTCTTGAGCCTTATCAATAATTAACTGGATATATAGATATATATATATACACAAAACTGGAATGAAACGTGTCGATGATCTTCTGGCAGACGACGGCTTAGAAATTGCATAAAAGCAACAGCAGACCTTGAAAGCCTAACTGAAGTAATACATTCGATGTTTTTGAACGCCTACACTTCGTGTTATGATTTTAGAGATTAAACAGTATAAATATAATATGTATATTCATCTAGGTATGGGATCTCACAATCCGTCCCTGATTTTCGGTTAACCTGTGATATATTGTAATAGACATATTCTCTTCTCGTTACCACCATCAGCTTAAGTTGCTTAGTGAGATGGTATTAATCGTTAGCAGTGAAAATTCTGGCATAACACGCACTTTAACTTGCATGTGCTAAAGCAACTTCGCCCTCCTTTTAATACTGATATTATATGTTAAACATATATATATATATAAGGCAAGTCTAAAGTGTCTGCAAACCGGCCTGCAGATATACCTGGTGAATGCGTGCAGAAACAAATTAGATAGGCAGGTACATGAGTTTACGATATTGCACTTTGACTTTGACGAAACGGCTGATAAGCGTAACGATAAAACAAGTGTTTGCCAAGCTATGACACACTGCAGTCTTTCAATTATGGCTTTTACAGTAAGAGCCGTATCTACCGCCGTTGTTGAGTACCATTATCTGAACTCCATTCATTTGCACGGGCAACCAACAGTCGCCGCATTCAGTCTGCGCGACAAAACCCAACTGACACCCCCGAGCAAGCTCAGTTGTACGAACACTTACTTTTCATCATAGCAGCAATAAAGACTACACAGCCAACCGCCGACGGCACGGTAATTCGGCATTCTTGCCGACCGAAGCGGCCGTTCCAGCCCGCTTGTGCGTGACGCCGAACCACCCCGCATTCTCGTTGGTCAAAACCCCGCTTTTTAGGGTTGCTTACCGAGAAGAAGTTGAGCGAATTTTCTTTGAGATGATAAGCCATATACCGCTTAGAGTCAACGGCCATGGCGCCACAAAGGACCGTGGAAGGAAGGTTAAACCCTAGATATGTCCCATCAATATGTCCGGCCCTCGTTTCATTGAAGATTTCAAGCTCAAGATATAGAATTAAAAACAACCTTCTTAGAAATGTTTTTAATTCTGGTCATTATACCTGGCGAGCCGCATCTTTTGATAGTCAAGACTCACCGCGTTAACGTACACTTTGGTTCGTTGACACAAACCGTCTATGCTTAGACGACATTTTTGGAATACGCGAGGCCGCCAGGTTATTAAGGCTACATTAAGCAAGTGCTTTATTTGTAGACACCACCATGGACCTGTTGTCGACCAGAAAAGCGCGCCGCTTCCATCCCAGAGAGTCAAGATGAGGAGGTTTTTTTTTGTATTTGTGGCCGCTTCATATCAAAATGACTATCATCGCCGAAATCGCGGCTGTGATTGACTTGCGGCCAATCAGCAACGGTAAGCCCGGGTAGCTTCGCATGATCACACCTGCTGACTTCATTCACGCCGCCACCGGGTGAGGTGATGAGGTCTATCAGTGACGGTCCACCTCGTTCTGATCTACACGGCACAGCCAGAGGCACAACGCGGTGTCTTAGGAATCTCTTGGCTCGATTAAACCGCGAATATTTGCTTCAACTACGTTCCGCCGACATCGACAACTCGGATTGGCACAAGACAACAAGGTGGGCGACGGTGGCCTAGCAAAGGACGATAACGTGCTGCGACTACATTGGCAACAAGTTAGAATTATTTTCCTACGACTTCAACGGCCGTTGCTAAAACGAACTCGTTAGGACCTAGAACGGCTAGGTGTTACTAGAACAGGGAGCGTTTTTTTTTCGGGGGAGCCTTGCATTTCTACAGTAAGAGTCGTATCTGCCACCGTCGTTGAGTACCATTATTTGAACTCCACTCATTTGCGCGGGCAACCAACGGTCGCCGCTTTCAATTTGCGCGGCAAAACCCAACGGACACCATTGAACAAGTTGAGTTGTACGAACACCACTTCCCTTTCGTCACAGCTGTCTAGTACTGGCTGTATAATAAAGATTATACAGCCAACCGCCAAATAGGCGGTAGCTAGCTTCATAAGGCAAATGGCCCATGTTTTTCCCTTTTAGTACATAAATTGCGGTAATTCGGGACAGCAACGGCATAGATAAGAGCTTACGGTTGACAGGATAGTCAACAGCGGCGTGTAGGATTTGGCCTCAATGAATGTGTCCAATTTTCATCAATTGGATAATGAATTGAGTGCTCAGTTAGTCGACTTTCCATTATTTGTCTCTCCCATGCGTGTTTGAACGAATGCTAGTTTTCCGGCTTCCACTCCGCGCAGCATATGACCTCAACTGGTACTCTTGCGGATACTACGGACTGTGAGCGGTCGATGTTTCGACTACGCCAGCGAAATTAATATAAGTTCCGACCATTCTTGTTGCAAGCGTTCGAAGCTGAGCCGTAGATATAACGTCTACAAATTGTTGTACGGTGCGAAAAAATAGGTGGAGACTGAGAGGCACGATATAATTTGCGGTATGACAGACGAACGGTTTTTATATTTGGCGCTTTTACATTTGTAATTAACCTGACCCGTGGTGAGCGGTAATTCCACCACAGTTGTATCAAGTACGTGTAACTACTAATACTCTTACAGAGGACGAGTGAGTCATCCCAAAGTTGAAGAATTTTTAGATTCGGGTGCAGTGGCGACTTTCATACTTGATTTTAGTAGTACTCGCTTTACAGCTGATATGCCCCTGTAAAAGTACTGCCCACTACACTTCATAAAATGCGTTGGAGTGAAAACCTCCTGATTCTTTCATAAGATTGCGGATGAATCTTATTGTGCTCAAACTTTGTCACTGCAGTCCTTTGTAATCACCGTATGCTCTTATGTCTTAAGGTACATATAGCCTTGAGGTCATCGGAAAACGTTCCATTCGCGGAGTGTGAAAACGTAGTATATATGTATGCATAACGTCCCTGGTGACCGTGTAAACCTACCAAAGCTAATGGAGTATACGGAACAGCTGACATATATAGTTAAATAATCTATGCAGTCTTACACATACGTATGTATGGATATATATATATATATATTTTCTTTTATGGGACCGTCTTCTCCAGATGACAAATTTATTTAAATTCAGTAATTCCCCATTGAGCTTAAAATTTCCATTATTGCACATTTCAAACAATTGTAACCATCAAGGGCATTTTGCAGAAAATGCTATCGCTCGTGCCTGCAAAGTGCCCTTACTGGTTGCTCCTATATATATATATATATATATATATATATATATATATATATATATATATATATATATATATATATATATATATATATATATATATATATATATATATATCTATATATATGTGTATATGTATATATATATATATATATATATATATGTGTATATGTATATATATATATATATATATATATATATATATACAGGGTGTTCCTATTTGTGTGTCCAAAACGCTAGGGTATGGTCAAACTCGGTGAGAAAATCATTTTTGCCAATGGGTGGAAGCCAGGAAAACGTTTTGTTTAGGAGTGAGGATGAAATTTATAAAAGCAGTTATTCTGTCTTTTTTCTCCTACATAGTTGTGCAAAATCTACGTTTGCGGGAGAACCAGTCAGCGCACAAAGGAACCGATCATACCGGCGTGTTTGGCGCCGGTTCTGCACCGGCTGCACATTTCTGCAAATTCTGCACAATAAAGTATACATTACTAGCTTGCGTAGCAAAAAGCGAATAGCCAGATTAAGGAAAGTCATAAAAAGTCAAAATGTTACGTTAACGCTTTTTTGTGCAACATCGTAATTTTTTCCATTACGACCAAAAATGCACGTCCAAAAGACTACTCTCTGGCAATAGCAGATTTAATGCCCACTACATTCGTACCAAAGTGATGGTGCTGCGTTACGTAGTTGCCAAGTGACTAAGCTTTTTCGACAGTCATATCGAAAGCGAAAGCATGCATACTTGCATAGGGTGTATGAGAAAGTTATGTACATATTTTGAGGTTTGGTAGAACTCAGCAAGAGAATAATTTTTTCTAATGGAAAGAGGGGGCGGAAACGTCTTGGCAAAATGCTACGGTTCTGGACGTGAAAACTTCAACGTGAAACATAACAACTATGACTGTCGAAAGAGCTTAGTCACTTGGCAACTACGTAACGCAGCACCATCACTTTAGTACGAATGTAGTGGGCATTAAATCTGCTATTGCCTGAGAGTAGTCTTTTGGACGTGCATTTTTGGTCGTAATGGAGAAAATTACGATGTTGCACAAAAAAGCGTTAACGTAACATTTTTACTTTTTATGACTTTCCTTAATCTGGCTATTCGCTTTTTGCTACGCAAGCTAGTAATGTATACTTTATTGTGCAGAATTTTCCGCCAAACACGCCGGTATGATCGGTTCCTTTGTGCGCTGACTGGTTCTCCCGCAAACGTAGAGTTTGCACAACTATGTAGGAGAAAAAAGACAGAATAACTGCGTTTATAAATTTCATCCTCACTCCTAAACAAAACGTTTTCCCGGCTTCCACCCATTGGCAAAAATGATTTTCTCACCGAGTTTGACCATACCCTAGCGTTTTGGACATACAAATAGGAACACCCTGTATATATATATATATATATATATATATATATGTATATATATGTATATATATGTATATATATGTATATATATATATATATATATATATATATATATATATATATATATATATATATATATATATATATATATATATATGTATATATATATATATATATATATAGGAGCAACTATAGGAGGATATATATATATAAGGGTGCGGCATTTTGCAGTGGATGCGTGTCTTAATAGTTGCTCCTATATATATATATATATATGCCCGGTCATGTAGGTTAGGGGAGCACCAGGTTTTTTTTATGGGTTTGAGAGTTTTACACCCTTTGCATTATGCATTTTTGTTCCTGGCCCCTTAAAAAAGCTGCGTCGGCACACCTCAGCTGCCTTCAGCAGCATAGTGGTTGAGTTACAGACCGGACGTGATCGGGCTACAAATGAGTCATGTGTTTGTACGGCTATCTCTGACTGGGTCTCTTCCTCGTCGATTTAGGTAGAATGGGCATACGTATGCCAGCTACTGATCCTCAGCCATGAGCCAACATGAACGGTCAATGGTAAACGTAAGGATAAACGCAAACACAGACGTAAACTATAAACGACTACTGTTTCCATCTGGGCGAAGGAGGCTGATGACGCACATGCCAAGGGGCTCTTTCACTGAAGGGATCTGGGCGCTCTGCAGAGCACGAAGTACGACATCGTTGATGGCGAAAACTGGGCAGAACTCTACTTATTAATTCGGCTAGCGAGCGATACGCAATGCGCTGGTCAGTCGATATAAATATATATATATATATATATATATATATATATATACGTGTGAGTGTGTCTGCGGGGCAAATAAAGGTGATGACTGTCTATATAACTCTACGTTAATTCCCTACGCATGAGTTTATTGTTGACTCTATTTTTAACAGTATGCTGACCTGCTCCTTAATATTACTCGCCTGGCTCAGCTCCTCGTGGGTTGCCTTAACTAATTTCAAGTCCAAAACCGAGCGTGATAGACATTCAGGCCCTTGACCCCACTTATCTTTATAGTAGCGACTTGTTCCATTTGAGCGACGAAGCTTGAGTAAGCATTCGGTAGTGCGATCTCTGACAGCAGGGTCGCGGTGTTTTTAAGAGACCCAAAATAGGCAGAAATAGAAATTTGCAAAGCCATACGAACTCCGATTTCCCCCGAGGACTTCACTAGCGAAGCCTGTTGCCTAGAGGTTTGCCTAAGCTGAACGTTTTGAATAGCCTAAAGGGTACTTCGCAAGGTTTCGTCGAACGATTGAAGCACGTCCAGATTGGCATAGGCTCGGCATAGAGGGTTGGGTGAACGTCCAAGAGCAGAGCAGTCGGGAATACAAGCGAACCAGGTCAGAACTTTTTTAGTTAAAGGTATGTAGTTAGAGTCGTCGAGAATTGGCCCCCCTAAAAGATCGAATTTGTGGGATTAACTTTGATTGTGGTTCCTGGACCACTGTGAGGGTGCTGTCGTCCAGGAACCACAGTTGAAGTTCAGAAGAAAGACGCGTTTGAGGCTCGTGGATAGCTATGCTAGAGAGCAGACCACAAGGGTCACCCAGTGGAACATACCTCGGTCACCGGAACATACCTCGATGAACTCTCTCTCGCTGCCAAATAAACTTGCTTGTAGACCTGTACATATGCACCAGCGAGTATAGTTGTAGACAGGTAACCATACGGCAAGGTTATTATGGACACCCGCAAGCCCGCTCAACCTCGGCCTACAAACCCAGGAGAGGACACCAGCGTCCCTACCTCTACGTTTCCGAGGCATTGAGTTGTTAGACAAAGT
This sequence comes from Dermanyssus gallinae, assembly GCA_003439945.1. Classification (NCBI taxonomy): domain Eukaryota; kingdom Metazoa; phylum Arthropoda; class Arachnida; order Mesostigmata; family Dermanyssidae; genus Dermanyssus; species Dermanyssus gallinae. The sequence continues at coordinate 295,984 of QVRM01006351.1, forward strand.
CAGTTTGGCCAAGCCAAGTCTGGCAGCAGGACTTCACTGCAGATCTCACCTGCAGATCGGAGTACTGCTCATGGAGCGCACACTTAGATTGCACAAGTTCGGCAAGAGGATGTCTCGAGGAGGTTTGAAGAACTCGAGCTAACGAAGCCACCGGTCGATCAATTAAATAGGTCGATCGAGTGAAATCACCAAACATGCAGGCTTTGAGCGATATGTAGAACCGGAGAAGGCTCCTAGTTAAATTATATTTCCTCGGTCAAAACGGACAGGCTTCTGGAAGATAACGCCATGCGAATACGAGTTGGGCAGAGGAAGACACGGTTTCTCTACCATCTCCTCCGCCGAACTGATGATGATGATCCTTAACGCTCATTCCTTATTATAGGATTATAAAGCACTGGTGTGATCTCATTGTCGACAATCTAGTACCCCCTACGTCGAAAATGGGACACTACGCAAATAGGCCAACCTATGGGGTTGCTGGTCCGGTTTCAACCGGTCGCATTCTTAAATTCTTGGCGGGTCTGGGCCGGAAATTTTCTAGAGAGAATAGCTTCGCCGCTGTCTCAAAGCATGGCGACAAACCTGCAGAGGAGTTTCATAAGCAACGCAAGTCGATATATATTCAAAGAGGAAACGCAGCAATCTTATGATGATTATGAAAGATCGAGTCCGGGTGGGCTGACAACAAGTGTACTAGCTACTACTTTCTTTCGAAGTATATATGTGTGTGTTAAATTCGCAGGCTATCCAAGACCGGCCCCACGGAGACAACAAAGTAATTGTAATAGTATCACGTTTTATGCGGGACGAATATCGTATATACATAAGATTTAAAACGGTTCAATAATTATCAATGATTCTAGCTTATCCGATGCTACAAGAGAGGTTAACCACTGTATCAACGAAACTCGGAAATTAGCGAAGCATTTAGATACACTTAATATATACACGTGTTTAAGAAGACTAGCTATATCAGAACCAAAAAAGAATGAATATTATAAAGTATCATATTAACCCTTACATTTGTGTACTGTTAGGAAAACGGCGCCACAATCATCACTCAACAATACAGCAATATATTTACCGGTAATTTTTTAAAGTATTTCTGAGATTGTTAATTTACTTACTATAAGCCCTTCTTCACTTTACCATGGAGCTTTTTGAACGTTTTAGCGTAAAGGCCGAAATAACCATAGAGGTACATTTGAAACCATAAATGACAGATCCTCACGTTGGTAAAGTTGTATCCGAACATATTCAAAATTGTACGACAGGCCTCGGCAGCACTCGTGTTTTTTTAAAAACTTGTAAAGCAAAAACTCTAAATAATCTAGTCTTCAACACGTGCTACAATATTTTTGTTGAAACGTGAAAACAACGACTTGCTCACGAAAACGGACACCGCTGCCGATTTTAGCTTAGACATACTGATTTCTTATATTTCAAGGGTTGGGAGTAACAAATGTACGCAATGAACGTGTGGGCTTTTTGTCGTATACATAAGCCGACTACTGTTAAAGTGTGCCTCCGACCGCAGCGTCGCTTTCTGTACGCTGGATGGTGGAGACCTAGGTGCTGTGGAAACAAAAATTCCGAGCGCTAGTCATTGGGCTTGAAGTTGAGGATATTCCCCCAATGGAAAACTTGATACTTCGCTTATATATATATATATATATATATATATATATATATATATATATATGATTGTGCAGCCAAGTAATATAACTCATTTCGATTTGAAATTACGATCGTGGGCGCAATTGGCCGAAAGAAAGTGGAAGCTTTTCGGTAGAGCGATTGGCAGTGAGATCCGACCTTAGTCGAAGAATGAGGGGAATGAGATCTTATTGAAATAGTGGTCTGAAAGTTAAATGTGCAAGCCCACAATTTGAGTACTTATTGATCGTAACCAATATGCGTTGGGTCGGAAGTTTAAGCGTGTAACGGCGAGATCACACTCCCGATTGAAGCTCGAGACGCTGATATTGCGTCTTGTTTATAGAAATAGCGTTGGATTTTTCCAGGAAATTGATTCTGAAGACAACGCTGTGTTATTCCTAGTCCAGGAATAACACAGCGTTGTCTTCAGAATTTAATTGATTATATAATTGATTAGCGGGTCAGATATTTGATTGGTGAGATGGTTTCACGCTGGCAAGCCGTTAACTCAATCACAGTGTGTTCGAGCAATGATGCGTTGACTGAAAAATCTTATTTGCCCTGAATATGATCTAACAGTAACAGTCGCGTTACCAACGTTTAACAACATTGCGTGCATGCCTCATTTTCGACTCGACAACCCGAACAGCATAACAATGTCAACAACTAACTTCCATTCATCCATCCATTTAGACACAACGACATCACGACACAACGAGTACGTCGGTCGAAAGAAGTCGTTGTTTCATTCGTTAGCTGAGCGGTTGTGGTCGAGTACTTGGAACCGTTCCGGCAGCACCAATAACATTCGCTGCATGAGTGGTGAAGTCGTCAGCAGCACCAGCAGCAGCGAACTGACTGACTCTACTCATAGACCGCATAGCAAAAGAGAACTAACTATCTATTCATTATACGACGGAGGGAGTGCGGCAGCGGCGGTGGCGGTCGAAATTCAAATCGTCGACCAGCCGGCCGGTCGGTCGGTGGCCCGGCCTTCCTTTTCGCCCGCGTCGTCTGCTTCGCCCGCGTCGTCTGCTTCGCCCGCTACATCGGCGGCGGCAATGCGCGACGATGATCTTTGCCTGTTTCCTTCGTGCAGTCACGGAAGAAAGGTAGTGGTTCTGTGTGGTGGTTGGTTGTTGGGTGGCTGCTGACGGCTGGCGGCTGGGTGGTGGTTGTTGTTAGGTGGCCATTTTGAATTTACTAGTCAGTTCGTTCGGCAGCCTGCAGTTAGTCAGTCAAACAGACAGACAGACAGCCTGCTTCCTTGCAGTCAGTTTTCGTGCGTTCAGTAGTTGTCGTAGCCGCCGCCGGAGCTGCAGTGCTCGTTGTCGTTGTCGTCGTCGTCGTCGTCGTAGTGTTGTTCGCGTTTTGTGAAGGTGGACTGTAAGTGCGACGTGCTGCTGCTGCATGCTTTCTTGTGTCGTCGTTTTCGTCATCGTCGTCCCTCAAGCGTTTTAGCAGCAGGAACACACGACCTCAGATACACTCACCTCCTAATACACACTTACATATGCATAACGAAAGATATCGAACCTTATATATACATATATATATATATATATATATATATATATATATATATATATATATATATATATATATATATATATATATATGTATATATATAGATATATTGATAAATAGATCGATAGACGTATATATTCGACGCGAATACGACGCCTAATTCGGCATTCTGTGTGTTCTTCTCTCCTTACCTCCTGGTGGCTGGCTGGGTGGTGCTGGCCTTGCTCTTGTTCTTCTGCTGCTGCTGCTGTTTCTTCATCATCATCATCACCACCTACCTCTTCTACGACTGCGTACAAATTCAAGCTGGTGAATCTACTACTACCACACTACTACTACTACCGAACGAAGGCGTTACCCTCCGTCGTCAAGATGATGAGCCTGGAGGATATCTTCGCGTACTGCGATCAGATGGTCGCCACACTCCCGCCACCGGTCAGGAACATACTCGACAAAGCTGAGAATACTACCAAAATAGCCAAAGCCAAGTTGGTCGCAGGTATGTTTGTGTGTACACCCGGCGTCGGTCTATATGAGTGTGTACTCTAATTATATGTACAGATGTATGTAAGTATGGACGTGTATGTTGTTGTACCCGTGCATGTTGTGCCGCCAAATTAGTCGAGTTATATCAGTCGTCTTCGTCGTCGTCGTCCGGCAGCTTGTTGCCGGCGCTGTGAGTCGCGCGGACGGACTGTGCATGGGCGACCAATCTCAACACGCAGCTTTGTACGTTTTATAGGGAACCGACCAGATGTCTCCCTTCCATTGCGTCAACCTATATTTATATATATATATATATATATATATATATATATATATATATACATCGAATCTGTCCATTGATCAACAATAACTTCCAGTGGCGGCGAGTGGCGTCGATCGTGCGCATTTCTTGCCGAAATTTGGTGGCCGGACACTGGCACCCACAGTATTCGAGCCGCACCTAGCAGCCGCGCTACAAAAATGATGATTGCGTTCACATTGCATTTCCTTCTGTTACATTACTACAATAGCAACTGGACAGAGATAAAGAGAGAACAGCAACTGTCTGTTCGCGCGTTACGATCGATATTAGGCAGCCGCCGACACCTTAGAACTGCATTTTCCTCGTGGAACGTTTTCGAAGTGACGATCTCGATCAATTATCTCTGGCCTCGATGTCCTACGACTACTACTACTACTACTAATATTATTATGGCTGTCCTATAGCGAAGAGACCTAACTCTTATTCTTTCTTATTCTTGTTACTTTTTCTCGTACAAGTACGTTTGATAGTTTAGTGATAGCATATTATTGGTCCTCATAAGCTCGAAAGACCTACTCTTCTTCATAACAAACACTTCGTTATAATAATGATAATGAAGCGAAGGTATATGTGTGCTACTGTAAATTGAACGAAACGGCAGTCCGTGCAGCAGCAGCAGCAGTGTCATCGATTTTGTTGTTATTTTGTCTCGCTGGTGTGAAAGTTCAAAGTGACGATGTGCCCAAATCTCGTGAATCACATTTGCCATTCGTTTATCCAAATTGGCGATTGGTCCAGCATTTAAATCTCGTTATGTCGTGAGGATTTCAGAGGATAGAAGGGTAGATTAGTAATCAAGCAGCGACCGCCGGCCCCAGTAGTGACGACGGACGGCGGCTATAGACGACCGCATCCATCACCCGCTGTGAATCTGAGTTAGAACAGCCAGGGAAAGAGAGAGCGAGAGAGAGAGCGAGAAGGTGTATGTAAGGACCCCTGACATGATAAGCTTGTTGGACTAGACGGATAGAGGCCACCGGGGACATGTGATCATGATGATATAAATTACGTAGTTGACGCCGAAGCCTGACAACAACAACATCATGAGTCAAATGCTGGCTGGCTGACTGGTCTCTGTGGCCGCAATAGTTCACAATGACGACGTGTCCCATTTGCTTGCTCGTTGCAGCTCGGCTGCCGTTATAGCTAGCCGTTAAGCCAGCACCGTTGGGGGGCACAGCCCACACAACGAACTGCAATTATCCCAGCAGGTTGAACTTCCTGCAAGTTGAACGCGCGTCTGTCGGGCTGTTAGTCGTTGTCCCGTTTCCATTTTACTTCCTCGATGATCGAACTGAATTAACGAACCAATCAACGAACAAACGAACGAGCGACCGAACTATGTCATGGTATAGGTGCTCGTTTTTCCTATTCGGCACTCGCGTGGTGGCAGTAGCAGCAGCAGCAGCAGCAGCAGAGGACCAGGAGCTGCCACAACAACGACGACGACTCAATGCCGACAATGGCCATTCATCCGCTTGGCCAGCGTTGCTTCCGGATAGTCCATTCAATCATTGGCGCTTGCTCGGTCTGTCTGAGCCACCGATTCCAGGGCCGCTAGTCCAAGAGTTACCCGCCAGCCAAGTTGTTGTTGTGGTTATTATTGTCATTGTTGTTGTCGTTATTGTTGTGGGTATCGTTGAGGATTAATTGACAAACACGAGCGGACACATTTTTGTTTAGGAGCTTGTTTTTATTTTCTCGTCCGTTTCCTACGTCTAGCTTGAAGGGAGCCTGTACAGGACACCTACTACCAGCCTACACTCTTTTCTAAAGCATGCTTACACCGTCGGTCCATGATATGGACGTTGTAATATAGTGGTACGAATCCTAGCAGTACCAGGCGTTGTCAGACGATGTCAGCGTCAGCACTGGAAAATTAATAGCCGTGTTGAATCGATTTTAGTGATAGAATCGAACGGTATGTGCCGAATGTGCCGACCTACTCTCATCTGCTAATGAACATAGCCTACACACCTTCCAGCCCCTTCCTCTGTTCTTTCCTGCTTTCACGTTGTTTTCAAAATTCAAGAAACAGCTGCTAGTGAGAGCGATTGTCGTCTAGGCAGGTCTAGGCCGGATAGGATTAAACTATATCGAGATGCTTTCTCCTTGGTTAAAAACTTAGAACTCCCGCTGAGCTAAACTCAGTTCAGTCATAAGTAAGCCTGAGCCGGATTACTTTTTTTGATTCCTATATGGCCCATATATTATAAGCGTGTCCGCCCAATAGAGTTGACAGTTCGTTTTGATGCACATTAGTTGAGCGAAATCTTGTTGGCATAACGCTTCTTTGGCTTTCTGAAGTTGGAATTCCGGGAGTCTCACACACCGGGGAAAGTCCGATTGTGGTTGGTTGCAAATGATCATCGTATGTTGGCATAGAGCTATGCCAAATTATGCCTTCCACTTCCTTACTTCGTTCTTCCTTGCAAGCGAATACTATGTGGGTCAGATAGTCTGGTGAAAAACGGCGGGCATTATAGCAATTGTGCTGTTCTCTGTTGAGGAGACATCTATGCTTGCATTCACTTGAGAAGTAGGAATAGATTGCTTATATGTAGAATTTTACCACCAGAACGAGACCGCCAAGGTCTTTCGGTTTGTTTTACGTAGAAGGGCCATTCATAAGCTACACACAGGATCTGTGGCGGCATTGTTTGAGTTTGGTTTAAAGAAGTCAAGAGAACGAGTTTCGTCGATTCCGAAGGAGCCGAAAACGGAGGAGCAATGAATCTGCATCAATTTCTGTTTAAAAACCAATTCATATGTTCTCAAGTGGTGGACATGTGTCGAACTGCTTATGACGATTAACCTGTGTCCCGAAACACTGTGTATACGTGATACCGTCGATTTCGCGACGGAGGTAAAGAGACCGAAAATGATCCTCGATTGGGAAAGCCTTCGGCGTCAATAGCAGAAGAAAACGTTGAAAATTTCGTTATATCGTACTCATCAGTTGCTAAATTACTATTAGGGGCATAGCTTGGAGATATATAATGTATCAATTGTAGGTCTTGACCGATATTTTATGCGTCAGAAAACTGGTAGCGAAGTTCGTTCCAAAAATATCTTATTTCCAGAAAATAAACGCCCGTTTGAATATGTTCGAATTGAACCAAGCGGTAGCAGAAGATGCCTGGATTGCTTCAGAGAGTGATTACAGAAGACAAGTCCTGGTAGTATATGGTTACGATATCGAGACCAAAGGTCTATCCTCCCAATGGTCCTTCCAAGAGGGAGAGAGTCGATCGAAGACATGCTTCAGAGAGTGATTACAGAAGACAAGTCCTGGTAGTATATGGTTACGATATCGAGACCAAAGGTCTATCCTCCCAGTGGTCCTTCCAAGAGGGAGAGGGTCGATCGAAGACATTCAAACAAAGCAGATTCAACTTTAAGGAATTGTTTACTTTTTTTCGCCTACAAGGAAATCATCTTTTACGAAGTTTGGTTCCTACGATCTATAACGAATACTAGCGCGAACTATTGGGAAGATTGCGCGAGAACGTTCGGCGCAAAAGGCCTGCACTTCAAATCGCGGATCCTCATTACGACAACGCATCGGCGTACACATCGTTGCCGATTTCGGATTATTTAACGAAACATTCGATTCCATGTTCCCGCAATCTCCCCTTCGCTGCACCGGACCCCGTGCGACTTTTTTTGTTTTCATGGATAAAAAAATGTGAAGGGACAAAGTTTCGAGTCAATAGAGAAGATAAAGGCAAATCCGCAGGAGCAACTCAATTCGATTCTGAAAAACGCATTTACATTTTTGTCGAGGAGCGGTGGGAAGGTGGCGCAGATGCATTGCAGCGAGACGGAGCTATTTTGAAGGGAACTAACTATTATTTTTTATAAATGTGTGTCATAAGTTTTTGATCCGCCCTCATGTGTATATATATATATATATATATATATATGGACGCGTGGCCACGTGGACACCGGCGCGTGAGGAATGGGGTAAGCTAGCTGCATGTCCTTTTCGTAGTTGCTTGCTGTGATTAGGTTGTGTGTGCGTGTGTCTGTGTGCGTGCATATGGATGGGGAGGCAAATTGTGTTGCGTTCGTTACGGACTGAGCTGGAGTCACAGTTCGAGGTTCGTTCCGAGTTGAACTCGTTCGTCGGAGAACTTGTTCCTCGTTAGCATTGAGTCGAGCCAAAAGCACAACATCATCATCATCATCATCACCATCATCGGCGGGGGACGCCGAAAGCAAAGCGCGATCGAATGCGTCATCGCAAAGATTGCGTTTTGGAGTCTATGGCTAACTGGCTGGCTGGCTGTCTGGTTGGTTGGTTGGTTGGTTGACTGACTGGGCGTCGGCGGCAGCAGCGACAGTAGAAGAAGCAGCAGCAGTAGTTGCCGTAACGTGTCAGCCATTACGATGTGGAGTCGCGCTTCATCATCTTGCAAGCGATGGAAACAGCAGCGGCCGCAGTCGCTTTGAGCGCGGCGACAACTTCACTTTCGACACGTTCTTTCCCATCTCCCTGCGGTGTGCGGAGCCGTCATGTCATCGTCGCCAGTCTGCCAGCGCGTTCTTCCTCTTCTTCTGCTTCTCCTTCTCCTTTATCCCTTCTTCTGTCTTTATTCTTTTGCCTGTGAACCAACGACAAACGACGTCGGTCTGGCAAAAAGGCCTGTCATTTGCATTGCTAGCAGAAGCCACACAAAAATCGGCAGAAACGGCGGGCCGCCGCCGCTGAACAAACGCGACATCCACACACACGCTTAGCCACTTGCTTAGCTACTCACCTACTCAGCCAACGATGCGAATGCCTCCTAGACGTTTGATGGTGACATCAACTGTGGCTTGCTGTGCTTGTCGTCGTCATCGTCTGGCAGTTTTTCTATCCCTCTCTGTCTCTCTGTCTGTCTGCGTGCCTGATTGTCCACTGCTTGATCGGCCTACCACAACCAACCAACCAACCTCCTGTCTCTCAGTGCCCGCTGTTGCTGATACGAAATGCATACGGAGCAATCGGTCATCAGCCTAGTCCAACCACACGTGGCTCCGGCTGGCCTAGACCACTAGCAGGCACCGCCACTACGGCCGCTGTTGTCTCTGCTGTTTGCTGGATCTGTTGGTCGCTTCTCACCCGGTGACGGAACTCGTTATGCCACTGTGTGCTTTTATTGTGCAGCAGGAAGTTTCCTTCCCCCGTGCTCTACTGTCGGGTATTCAGTCATTCATCTATTCAGCAACAACAGCAGCAGCAGCAGCCGCCGCCGGACAGACTGGCTATCACGCTGGTAATTGCCAGATAGCCATCATGCAGGAGCCGCATACATACATCACACGCAGTCACTTTGTCTCAGTTACATGTATTAAACAAAATAGTAGGAAGTTTACGTATACCGTCTTTCTCCGGAACGACTCTGTGAGAGTCCGGAATATGTTTGTTACTTCACTGATTCGAATATATATATATATATATTTTTTTTAACTTTATGCTAGCCATCTGCCAAGATAAATAGTTTTAATGCAGTAGTTTACAGTAGTAAATTCATATAGGTACTGATGAGTTTAGTTTTTTTTTGCAAGCGTTTATAGATGTAGGACCCACATACAGATGCCGCTGTACGAGCAACTGTACGAACAGTCTATATGTAAAGAGTTTTTCATTCTCATCCTTCTGTTTTCTACTCTTTTCGGTTGTTTTGTGTCGTTTGAGTAGCATTGCATGACGTTTGCTTATAGCCATGAGCTGCATCTAATAAAAGTTGACAACTCTACTCGGACGTTGACACACGTGAAAGATAGCTGCTTTCACTTGCACTATCAACCTCGTTCTAAATGGTTGCCTTTGCTGTCGTCGCTTTCGTGTCACACGCCTCAAAACGTCGATATTCACAACGACATTCACGAGGAATTTCTTGACGTATTGAACCTTACGTGTGCTTACGCTGCCTGGCCGTTATTTGCTCATGGTTAGGTACCCGCGGGAGGAGAACGTCTGAATGGGTCGAGACATCGTTTTTTGTTTGTTTGTTGGTTAATATGAGCCATTGTGACGAAGCTCAGCTTGGTTGTTGTTTACGTCTAAAGCTGCTAGATGTGAGGCAGCACGGTTGGCGGTGGTCCGCTGGTGGCTCAATTTCTTGCGCGCAGGTCGGCGCCAATAATCCCGTGCGAACCGAACTGCAAGCCTCTTCAGGGCCTATATATATATTATATATATATATATATATATATATATGACTGCGAGCAAATTAACATATTTGTCTATACATTTGAAAATACCATATTACAGTTATAAGACGTATATTGGCATAGACAACTTAGCACTAACATCTTAAGCCATTGAGTGTTCTATGTCTGTTTCTAAGACAGACTTCTTCTCGTGGAGATTGCAACTATGGTGAATGTCTAGCTGGTGGAGAGCGTAGTTCGCATATCGATAAGTTACCCTGAGGGGTTGCGTGATTTTTACGAACTACCGCAGGTTCAGCGTGAATTAGAAGTCGGCTGTCCTCAAACATTCTCTCACGAGTTTTCTGCAGTTGGTCGCTTGCACTAGCACCCTGAAAGTATTTCAGCATATTTGGTCACCACTGACTTTGGTGATATGTCTGAATCTAGTGTTCATAGACGCAACTTGATTCTCCACATATAACTGTGAGCTTTGTACGTTAGGTGGAGATCCGAGGTAGTACAAACAAGTTTATGTTTACACACTATTTAGCTATATAGAACTGCCGGTTCAGAACGTGTTATGTGCAGGAGTCACGACAGCAAAAGCTTGATGTACTTAACTTGCAACGCTTAGTTTAACGAAGCGTCTTCGAACGCACGTTTAGTTTAACGAAACGTCTTTGAAAGCACGTTTAGTTTAGCGAAAATCGTTTGACTAATCAGTATCTCGACGTCTGTCATGCCTCTAGCACGGCGTGTGTATATGTATGCCATCATAAAAACATGTATTTTGATGTTTTTGTCGTTTTATTAGTGTATGTCCTGTTTTTGTCAGCGAGCGAACTAAGTCTTGAAGGGACGGACACGTGGTTATACAGACGCTATCAAAGTCGTACGCCCTTGAAATACCCTACTAGCATAATCGAAATCGGGTCACCAGCGTGCTAGCTCTATGAATAGGTTAAATGACAGGGTTTATCGTGTGTTCATGAACAAATATTGGGGCCAGTGAGCCTTCAGCTAGCGCGCTTGTGGTTAGGTGACGTGATTCGGTTTAGCTACGGATTAGGCAGGCTCCGCGTGTATGTGCCGTCGTACTTCGCCTGATAGCAAGGTACGGCATTCTGGACACTACACGTTGACCACCAGATTAGGTTGTCCTTTAGTTCTTTGACACTCGGTCATTACTGCTGTAGTAGTAGTAGTTGTCAGTGCAAATGTTCTTGCTTATGTGCTCCGTCGTATGGTATATTCGATCCTGTCGCCGACTTATGGGCGATGAACGGAGATGAAAGTCTTATTCGCATATTGCTCTCGGTGGGCTCTTTCATGTCGCGTTCACTCATTCTTTTCCCATACCTACACACCTCTAGAGAGAAAGAGAGAGACAGAGACGCAGGGAGTAACAACAGCACACTATGGACGAGTATGAATGCGGGTGACAGGCAGTTTCTGATGAGAGAGTGATTCTCTCTCTCATTTCTCTTGTTTTCTTTTTCTCGAGCGAGAAGACTAGCGATTGGCATCGGCGGTCGTGTTGTTAACGCGATTTCGTTACTCGGGCCGATAATCTTGCATGGTGGTGGCGGTTGGTTGTGTTAGCAACGTCAACAACTAACTCTATTAGTAAAAAAGAAACATCCGCGGTAACGGCAGCAGCAACAGCAGCCGCAGCAACACGTGCGTCGTCAAGGTGGTGGTCGTTGCTCACCAAATGTCACCATTGGGCGCTGGGTAGGATAGCAGCCACAGGACGTTTACTCCTACTCCCACCACTACTACTACTACTACAACCACTACTATGGCGACCACCACAGCTACTAACAGCTAGACAGACCATTGCTATGATGTTGAAGAGCACGAGGAGGCAGGCGTTGATATTGTTCGGTCGAGAGCGGATCTTACGGTGGAGGACGGGGCGTTCGGCGATCGGTTAGCCAGGCGAACGATCGACTGTAGTCAGCCACGCCAGCCAGTCTTAGCGATCTATATATAGAAGGCGCTGCGATGATGGTTCTGCTGCTACGGCTGTTTGACTGGCGTATCGCTTGACAACGCGTGTGTGTTTATGTGTGTGTGTGTGATATTGTATCGTTTTGAGCCAATTCTGATTGTTGGCGGTCTTGAAGCGGCTTCTCCCTCGTGATGTAGCTTTTTCGTCGAACGCACGAGGCGCAGACGATAACGTGTTGACAATAATAATAATATCAACAACAAACAACGTAACAATAGCACCGCAAGCTCCCTACAAACTCCTCTTTTCAAACACGTTAGCAGCGCAACATCTACCAACTGATGATTGCGGTATTGACATGGCGGTACTGTGAGCTGGTCGCTGTCACGTCCATAGAGGCCAAGCTTGTAAGAGAAAAGTAATATATATTCACATGCGCACATATTTGGCCGTTTTGGCCGGTCGGCAACTCTACAGGAAGGCGCACGATTGACACACCAAAGATGCCCTTCTTTTGACCGACTGGCTTGCGAGAGGTAGAGGGGCGTGGGAGAGATCTAACGTTGAAAACATTGAAAACACGCCATATAAGGTCGTGGTAGCCGAAGTCGGACTACTTCTACACCATCGCTTAAAATCGTCGTATATCGAACTTTTTTGTCTATCTCTATCTGTTGCTTTTGCTATATGATTTTGTTTGTTATATACGAATTTGCGCGTCGTTTGCTTTTATAGTTTGTCCATTTGGTTAAATCATAGTCAATTAATTTCGCTATATATTATCTTAGTAGTAGTTATTTCTTCTCTCTCTCTCTCTCTATATATATATATATTGTTTGCTGTTTTTTTTACGGTTTACGAGGTCCTTTATTCGTTTTGTTACCTGGCCTGTTTCCTATCTTTGATCTGCGATTGTCGGCGATTCTTTCCTCCGTTGGCCGATCAGCTTGAACTGGCAGTAAACAAATACAGCGAGGAGTCAGCACAATTACATTGGGCCTGTGAGTTTTAGAATATTAATACTGTTTTTTGGAATAGTATTCTATCGTTATGTTGATCGTGCCTAAATTGCGACTTTGCTCTGGCATGCATAAATTTCGGAATCTGTCACGCAATGGCAGTGATATAATACCACACTTAGTGAAGCCAGCGAAATGTAAAATATTAAACTAGAGCTGGATGTCGAATTGCGTTTGGCCAGGATGGGCTTTAGGTGGGCTCAGAAGCGAGTATATCGAGACGAGGTCTCTCCCATATAGGGAGAGATTTAAGTTGATTCGTGTACCATGGCGATATCGATCCAATGTTGTTGGTCGGCGAGTCTGGTTGCCAGGCAGCCAAGCTACTAAGTGGAGTTGCCGAGTAAGAGACTCCTGTGGCTCGAGTCCTTATTGCGATTACTTCATTGAGGCAAGAAGACTGCCAAACGCTTAATTCGTGCTCGTTGCTGATGACAGACTCATTGACGAGCGCAATTATCGTCTGCTTTGCGAGCTTTTTTGAAAGCTTTACTCGAGAATTATTTAGTTCTTGACAACTACGAGACTACAGTATTGGGCTATATCGAACAATATACAATCTACCGTGTGTTGCGTGTTGTCTAGTAGTGATACTTTGTTGTTGCGGTGAATTCCGATCAAAATGACGGGACGGATATTGTTGGAAGCATTCACTCTAGCCAACGGAAAGTTGCGAGTTATAACTGTAAAACACTGAAATTTTAAGGACGACGTGCATGTTGCTAATGTGTAGACTATTTGATTATTTGAGACTGTCGAAGTTAACTGGATGAGTCGTCTCGGGCGTAAATGCTCAGCGTGACTTACGCGTCACAGCCATAATCTAAACGGAGTTTATTAGCACTTGCCTCGCTGAGCGACACCGGTTTAGATTGCGTCGGCGGTAGCTGATCACTGGGTGGTCATACTTTGGCGCAGTCGGCCAATCTAAGCACGGATGAAGAACGCAGAAAGCTCAATGAATACAGCTGTCATATGGACTGAGTGTGTCCGTGTACGGAAAAGAGAAGATCCTACAGCGCTATGTTCGTTGCCAGCCGATTCCCCAACCCGCGGCCTCTCGATGTAAAGTCCCGTAGCCTCTCGGAGGCATGGTACAACTGGTTTCGAGACTACCAGCTCTTTGCGGAGGCAACAGGCCTCGCGCGTGAGGAAGAACGCATCCAGGTTAGCCACCTTCTGCATTGGATTGGCGAAGACGGGCGTCATCGCTTTTACGCGGCTCACCCTAGCCGATGTCGCTTTGAACGCTTGGATGAGGTTGTCAACTTCTACGAAACATTCTGCAATCCTCCTCCACCCACGCCACCGCCGTTCACCTATCGACGTTGGATATTCGGAAACAAGGAGCGGTCTTGTATGTGGTGCTACTATTAACAAGTGTCCGTGGTGGCTCGTGTGTTGTGTTGTTTGATCGTAATAGCAAATAGCTGGCTGTCTTGCGTCTGTGCGGGTCACCCGGTTCATGAGAACTATGACTCATATAGCCGAGAAGCAAATTATATCGGCCGTGACCAGAAAGAAAAACACGGAAAACGAGAGAAATATAAAGCTTTTTTTATACGAGCTTTATGTGGCGTACCTGGGTGGTTGTTATTTAGCGATGTATGCAAGGATGACTCCACCTATTTCCAATTTAGTCTGCTAGCTTCCTGCAGCCGGTATCTGTCCTGTCGTTAATCGATGGGCTGACCTGTCCGAGAGGAAGTGAGGCCAGGCAGATTGCCTTACAGCATACTTACTTGGCACTGTCTACATTTCGAATGTTATTTGTTTGTTGTTGCGGCGTTTGTAAGTATAGGTGTTTACTACCTTTAGTATTTAAGAATCCCCGGATTAACAGAGACACCAATAGATGCTGAAATAATATCGAAGCGAGTTCAACGTATGAAGTAACTTGTTGCGCATAAACAACATTGCTCTACAAAAGGAGAACGTTCAATAATGCCCGGCCAAGCTGATTTCCAGGGCAGCAGGCGACCAAGCCCTCAAGTCAAGTTCTCGGGTCATAATCGCCGAGACGTTCCGTTCCTGGCGGCGCCGCCAAACCAGAATGGATTTTGGCCGTATTTTGTATAGAGGTTAACTGGCATATATATATATATATCTCATTGACATACACACGAAGGGCCGTTGACCGGCGTTGTCATGGTGGTATTCGTCGTAGAAACTAACGCTGCATAGTTATAGTTAGGTCTCATGTGGCAGCGGAACTGTAACGGATAGCATTGTTAGATAACTGTGGTTAAGCCCATCCACCCCCGTAGAGCCTGGCTTAGTCAAGTTGGGCTGGCGGGTCCTTTTCGCCTCCTCAAATCACAGCCGCCTTTCCCGTGACCGTTGGGTGGAGTTCGAGACGATGCCCTTCGGCTACAGCCATCGTACTAGTGGTTGTCGCTGACTCCTCATGTTTCCCGTTGACCATATAGTTAGAGCTATTTAAAGACTGGAGGTTATTGTTGTTGTTTCCTTTTTTTGCAACAACCTCTTCTGCTGTATGCATGTGGCTCACGTTTCTAG
This sequence comes from Dermanyssus gallinae, assembly GCA_003439945.1. Lineage (NCBI taxonomy): Eukaryota > Metazoa > Arthropoda > Arachnida > Mesostigmata > Dermanyssidae > Dermanyssus > Dermanyssus gallinae. The sequence goes on from QVRM01006351.1 coordinate 311,618, forward strand.
TGGTCGGTATTGCCTTGGGTATTACGGATGCCAGGTAGCCAGCCACCTTTGTGATACTAGCGATCGATTCTATAGTTTAGAAAAATTGTTAGGGAAAATGACATTTACGGATTTCTTGACATCGGGAACTTAATACTGGAGGAATAAGTATTATCTCCTGAATGTGTCAATTTTCTAACACCAGGAACATAACTAGTATATAATCTGTCTATATATAGTAATCACAATCGAATGTATTTTTCCGTAAACCGCCGTTTACAAACCGTACATTAGACTGGCTTGACGACTCTCTCTCTCTCTAGAAGTTCTATTGACGGCGTACGTTTATCAGACAGGACCAGGAGAGGATAGGCAGTAGAACGCCCGTCATTAACAAGTACCAGCATAGGCTCGCTGGTGTGACAATTTAAAGAGGCATTTTTCTTTACTCTTTGTACACTAATCTGAATATGCGGTGGACGACAAATAATATTGATATGGCATAGGCTCCTAATAGCTTAATATATATATATATAGTCTCCTAATCGTAATATTTATATAACTTTAGGTTTACTTACTTTTAGTATAAGTGAGAGTATTTGGGCAATTAATCATTGCCGCCCGTGACGATCGAGTGGCGACAGTACCGTAAGTACACTCTCAAATTGGTACAATTAACTACCATTAAAAAACTATTAAACATTTTTTGTATTTTTTTTTATACAAAACACGTTACTCTGCTATAATCATAATACATTAATATTGTGACAGCCAAGGCACTAAAACGTTTCATGGTTTTTCAATGGTCATTTAATTGTACCAAGGTGACAGTGTACGTACGGTTCTGTCGCCACTCGTCCGTCACGATAAATATATATATATATATATATATATATATATAGAGAGAGAGAGAGAGAGAGATATGAAGAGAAGCAGGGAAAGTGACCGAGGCCTCGTCGAAGGTAGCGCAGTTAAATGTATACCTCGCTAGGGAACTTTGGATTGAATGGGAATCCATGAGTTATAAAAAACCATCATACAAGAGTCGGCAATACTGTTGCGTTAAGTGTAGTTACTTGTCACAATACTGTATCACTCTGAGGAGCTGGATCACCTGCTTACCGTGTACACACTTTATGCAAGTATGATCATGTGACTGTAAATTCACTCTATTTTATAAAATATTTTTTTTTTGTATAAACTTAAACATTTGTAATGTAGTTTCGCAAATAAACCACGTTCTGAATATATATATATATATATATATATATAGCGCTTCTCTTGCGTGACGTATTTATCGAGTTCAACTAAACGTGTTGTGTTGTTTGGTTTTTTCCTTGTTATTTTGACTGGTGTGCGGAATTTGATTCTGATCTCAGGTTTTCTTGGGGTCGTGGCACTATACATGATTTTTGGTTTCTTCGCGGAATTCATCTGCAACTTTGTCGGATTTGTCTTGCCTGCCTACTGGTCGATGGGAGCGATTGAGACGTCTGACAAAACGGACGACACCAAATGGCTCACTTACTGGGTGGTATTCGCCGCCTTCAGTTGTGTGGATTTCTTCGCTGATGGCATCTTTGCGTAAGTACAACCGGCAGGAAGAAGTCGCGACAACGAGAATGCAATAGTAGCGGTGACATTAACATTACCTAGTCTTCACAACCGCTTGACCCCCAATAAAAATGATAGAAGATCATTTAGTACGTATGACATAGAGGCTAACTGTTAATACGTGCATATAGTACGTACATAGGGAACAGTTTTAACGCCATTAAATATACTTAATTGTAATAGATGTGACAGTGATCTTCTACAACTCGATCGTCTCGTTTGTTTATTTTCTCTTGAGAGACGTAAGCACTGTGGTCCATTGCGATACACGCCTGAAACTGATTATGATGAACTTGCCACACCCACCCCCGTCGAATTCAATGTATTGTGTATTGATTGTTGACCTTTGTTCGCAAGGGTACGCCAAAAGCTATACATGTGCCTTCCATGGCTAGGGAGAGACAGAATAACGCGGTTAAAAGCAAAAGGGTACGCTAATATGTATTCAACTTTTGTTCATCAGGTACTTCCCATTCTACTGGCTGGCGAAGGTAGTTTTCCTTGCCTGGTGCTTCGCCCCGATTAAGGAGAACGGGTCGTTCAAGATCTACCACAAGGTGCTCAAGCCGTACTTTATCAAGAAGCAGGCGAGCATCGACCAGGCCCTAAACAGGGGCGCCGAAAGCGTCAGCAACATCATTCAGCAAAAACACGATTAAACGACCGTTGCCCGCTATGGTCGCATCCGTGAACGTCTCGTTTCATTAGAGAGCAACAATAAAAGCAATGCAGCGTTGCCTTCTACATTTCGAGGCTGACATAGATGCTGGTGAACGGCCGCTTTCGTCGTGACAGTTCATCCGTTTCTACGTCCGTTTCATGTGTGACTGTGTGCGGTTTAATAATGGTGTGGTGATGAGAGGGTGCAGAGATAAGCATATAACCACGGCGCCCGTTATCGATGACCCGTTGAAAATGTATTGTCGTGTCTAAATTTTGTTATGAATGCCAGATGCGGGTACGGTGCGACGCTTTATTGCACACTTGTTTAGTTTAGGCTTCGTTCGTTCACGCACTTGCACAACGTGGCAGTAATCTGATTGCGCCGCTACGTTGTAAAGTCGACCGGACCATAGACTATGTGATCGCTGTGTCAAGTGGTGACGGGTATATATATAGATATATATAGTTAGATCGATTGGTGGGCCCATGTTTATTGATGACTATATTAATCATGTCGACAAGAACAGCACCAACACCAATAGCAACAGCAGCAGCAGCAGCAGCAACAGCAACTGAAGCGAGTCTCGTTTCACGAATTGGTCTGATACGACGACAAGGACAATACCTTCGACGACGACGACGACGACTACTGCTGCTACTATTACACTGCTACAACAAATACTATGACCAGCACCACCACCACCACTTCTCATTAGAGCCTGCTAAAAGTCTCGAAAGGAAGAGCCAATGAGAAAATAGTTTATGTTTAACACTATATTGTAATTGCGACAAAAACGCGCGCGAGAGAGAGATGGAGAGAGAACATAATGACACCGTAAACGGTCGAGAGGCGGGGGTGCAGGCTAGAGGTCAGAGTTGGGTTTGTAGTAGGCGGTGGCAGACAGTCAGAGCTTGGACCGAATGCTAATGCTGCTATGAGAAACGATGCTTAACCGCTACCGCTGGCCGCTAGTATTAGGGGAAACGACGACGGCTGTATGGTGACGACAACGACGACGACGAAACGCAATCGACAAGCTGGATTGGCTGATTCAACACTAACACGGTTCCTTTTGGTCGGAAGTCTGTAGTAACGAGCGTAGTGTCGCCGGTCGCCTGACGGCCACCGTCTGGGAAAATCTACATTGTCTGTTGATAAGCATGTGCCTGTAAAGGATTTTCAGAGCAAAAAACTAGGATGGGTGTTGCGAGCGTGATTTATTTGGAGCGAATGTTAAACATTGAACACGCAAATCGGAAAATGCTCTACGATTAAGCGCTAAACTATACATATATATATATATATATATATATGGTTAGGGGTAACCTGCATACGCGTTGTGCGCACACTCGACTATATTATATCTAAGTCGAAATTATATCTAATAAAAATGATACTGTGCTCGGCTACAGAGCGAAAATAATGGCGTTTTGATCATGAACTAACCGCGTATACACGAATACATCGACCACAATCCCGTTCCGTCGTGATGCCATCACTTTTAGCATTATATTTTACGTTTAAGACATGTTGTTCTGCATATGACAGTGAAGCCAATTTGATGGATGCATATAAAGTCGTCACTAATTATAACGCGGTTGATCAGCTCAGCCTCTTAGCCATATGTCTCCCTATGATATCACCAAATGTATGACATTTGTAAATTTCATTGTTTGTTCAACAGGTTTACGGCATTGGAACTTTAAAAACGGCATAATTTGGTCAGAAGGCTCGGCTGGAGCGTATTTTTGCCATCTTTTATCGAGACTTTCATGGCCCATCACGCAAATTTAAATAAAATGCCTTCCTTGTAAAACTATTTTTTAAGGAGGGCCCTATGAAAAACATATAAAACTATTTTTAAGGAGGGTCTCATGAAAAACATTTAAGTCACCGCCCGTTGTTTCAGTATTGTTGGTCCTTGTTGTAGAGAAAATTCTGATAGTACCCTTGAGAAAAAAGCCTGGCCCACTTCATCACTTCAGTCATTTTTTAGAGCCAGTTCAACATGGTTCACACTACATTGGTCGACCTGCTGACAATTCAAGATGCTCCAAGACTCGGCAATAATACTAAATGCCAAAAAATAATTTCACTGTCAACCAGAAAACTGCTTTTGACTGGATAACCCGCCCTCCTTTTATTATAAAGGCGCAACAGTTAGGTATAAATACTCCCACATAACGTACTTCTTGTATCTTGAAACATATCGACAACGTAATACCCAGGTGGTGCGCCCAATCATCACCGCCTGTTTTGTTGTTGAGTACAGATTTCTTTAATATGGTCATGTCACATTATAATTTAGTTGTTATAGAATGTAAGTACAGCGTACTGTTTATGCGATAATAAAGGTGCTCTTAAATGTTTTGTTTTACTGCGGCTGCTCTTGACTACGCCATAACTTCATCAATAGATTGTTGTTCTTTAAATGTTGCGGAACCAAATAGTGGAATTAACGGCTTGTTGCCATGCTAGTTAAGAAGCTAGCAAGCATGCAAAGCCTGAATACAATAGCATTTCATACCACAGTTAGCTGCAGAAGTGAGTGACAGAAAATGGTTCCCTATACAAAATCTGCTTGTTACGTGTTTGCCATTATCAGGAAGAATTTCGCGTTTACTTTAATCCAAATACTTGTTCATTTTCCAAAAAGATCCTCTCCTATGAGGATCTCCGAAGAAAGAGGCCTCGATGAGAACCCACCAAATGAATGCGTGACATCGCATCTTCTAGCTTGGCCAGCCACCTCTCGAGGGCAGCCGGAACTCCTTGCGGGAATAGGGGTACGCCCAGCAACTTTAAATCCGTGCCGACAGTCTCGCACCCTGGGAGTGGCTTCGGAGTCCGCAGTTCCTCCTACAACATGGACCTCACACTTCGCAAGGTTTAGGGCCAGGCCGCTCCGTTCAGCGAACCCGATGATTCTGTGGATGTCCCTCAGAACTGCAATCAGGGGCGCCACTTAGTACAACCGTCGTCCCAATACCATACGTTTAGCGGGCACTCGAGAGTTATTTAACTCTTTGACAGCCAGGCAGAACAGCGGCGGACCCAGCGGGTCGCCCTGCTGTACCCCAGTCTGTACCTTATATTACTTACCGTGGGAACATAAGACCGTGGAGAACATGCAATATAAACTAATTTTAAACATGAAAACAGGTTATCCAATACTTACAATGCAGCCTTCAGTACAGGACTTTCACCACGTTTTTTCTAACACTTAGCTTCAACTCTCACACGATCAGTAATTGCACGCGCCTGAATTCAATGCAAGTTTTAAACATTGAACCCAGTTGGCCTGATTGAGCGCACCTATATTTGTATTTCGATATGAGCTATCAGCGACATTATGACAGCACGCGGCAGAAGAAGGCAGGATAGCTCCTTATAAGCAAGTTCCAGCTGGTGGAACATACTCGGGGCCCAAGCTTTCGCCGCACTCAACAATTGGTCCCTTCGAATACTGTTGAAGGCGTTTTTGAAGTCAAGCTTGACCGCAAGAGTAGCTTCAGAGCGTGACTCCAAAAAGGACCGAGTCGAATGCACTGCGGCCTCGCATCCTGCCGGTGTCGCAAACCCAGCTGATGGTCACCAAGAGCACATGAGATGTCTGCCTTGTACTCAAAGATGCTGATCTTTGCCGCTAGCCTCCGGATTGCAGATGAGCATGCGATGGGCCTCACGCTGCCATCTTTCTTCTTGAGGGCGAAAAGTCGGGTCCCAAAGATGAGCGGTTGCCATTCGGAGAGCGGCGACCCCCAGCAAAGAAGATCAACGACTTTGGCCAGGGCGGCCGCAAGGCGGTCGGCGACAGCTCCTAAAGCGGGGGACAGCAGGTAGAAGCCGTGGTCTGATGAAATCAAGGCCGCGGCTGAACTTCGCAAAAACGTTTTATGGCAGATCGATTATTGTCGGCTGATGTGGTTGATGGCAGGGCACTTGAGGAGGGCTTGGCGCGGGCGGGTGCTTATCCAAGAGCAAAACCGTCTCGCTAGGCTTCTGCGCCAGCGTGTCTTCTGAGATTAAGGCTCTAGAAGAGACGTCGCCTTCCGAAAGCTTGGTGTGGCTAGCCGGACGGTATCAACTGTTCCGCTGCCGGGGACGTGCGTTTGAAGAGGGCTACTGCCATCGTCAAACCGTCTCCTATGAGCCAAAGTCGCGAAGGTTCTTCCGGACAATAACCGCCAATGACCGGTCATCCTTTCCACCATCAGGGAGGCGAAGGACAACGGGCGCGAAAGAGAAGAGAGAAAGCCAGGCCTTGTGTCGTCGTATTCTCCGCGACTGAGCACAAAACCTTAGCGAACTCTTCGCTACTTGCCTACGTACTGACCGCCAGCGGCGAAAGACGGGTCTTGAATAACGCCGATTATTCCATCGGCGGTAAACCGAGAATTGAGGGCCGTGACTCATCGTCAATGTTGTAGGCAACCACTCCGTGCTTGGTCGTTATGTGCCGGCGCAGACCTCTCAGTGTAAACAAAAGCCGCAAGTGGGCAGGGGGCCCTGTTTGGGGTCCGACTGCCCGGGCCGCGGGCTCGGCCCGCAACAAGGCCTGTTGTCGCCGTGGTCTGTCATTACAAGGCGAGACCTTTTAAACTTGCCCACCACGGAAAGCAGTGCCATCAGATGGTCGCAACGTTTCATCTAAAGACCTCAACACCGCAGATAATTCTGGTCTGATTCCCTGTAGAAGATCTGCTAGCCGATGCTTGAGCGGGCCTTACTTGCTCTCGGGGCCTTTTTCGAGTGATTGTAGCGGCGGGTCTGCTCGTTGGCGACCTATAGCCGCGTTTCACCTTGTAAAGCTTCGGTTAGGTTCGGCTTAGATAGAACGACCTGCGGATCAAACCCAAGCTGCTTTTTTTTTTTGTTCT
>QVRM01006352.1:0-48197 GCA_003439945.1 Dermanyssus gallinae
TATTAAAGCAGCCAGCTTTAACTGTAGTACTCATACTTGCATTACCAGATAAACCTGAAAAATTAGAGATTGGTCCTAAGGGAAATAGGTTTATTGGCTATCAGATAGAACCGAGATGTACCGCATTTCGACCCTGCATTTGGACATCACATACAAACGCCAGTTCTATCCGGAAGTTTTATGCTAACATTTTTAGCATACATCCAGTGTATCTCAGCGGTTGTTGCGCTTTGGTCGAGCTAAGGCTCAAGAGCTCTATCTCTGATACACCGAAGAAAGCGTCTTTGCTGAGCGCCTCGAACAGCTCTAAACATGGAGATAAGACTTCCAATGCTAGCCAGGTTGGTGTAAACGTCCGGCTACAGCAAAGCTGTAGCAAAGATAAAACAAAGAGACATTGAAGATGTCACTACTGACACTCTGTCATCTACCCTATTATATTTGTATTTGATTTTTATTTGTAGAGATCTCAGCATACAGTGGGTAGACGCGAAACTCACATGTAGTTTCGCTTATCACACATCTTAACGTGTAACCCAATATTTCCAGTCATCAAGGTACGCTTACGTATACGTTAGATGATCATTATGTCAATCAATTTCGCATTATGTCGTCAACTAGTCCACGTTATACCCGTCGAATGTAGCACGTTCTTTTTAGTGTATTATATTAGACTGATTGATTGATTGGTCGGTTCGAATCGAACGTTGCAACTTCAAACGACGAAACTAAATGGCACTTCACTTGCATGCCTCTCTGCTTCTCGGCATGCCATAGTAGTAACGGCTCTTTTTTGGCCCTTTCCATGGCTTCTTTGTTCTTTCATTCTTGCCGTCGGAGGTGTTGTTGTCTTTTTTGGTGCATCTAGCTGTGTCGCGCATTTGTCGTAACTTGGCTGACCAGCAGCCGTTTTAGACTAAAACGTCCGCTGTCATCCTCGCCACCCTTAGCCGGGAGTTGTCGCTTAGCTACGATAGACACGATTGGCAAGCGGCGGCAATCGAAACCTGGCCAAAAACAGTTCTCTAGAATCACCGCCATCACCACCGTTATCACCACCGTGAGGTTCTTCTTCAGTATCGCAAGCAGCATCGGTGGTAGCAACAGCAACAACAACAACAACAGCAATAAAAACAACAACAACAGCAACAACAACAACGATGACAAAACGCCACATATCAATCAATCAACTAAGTAAATGTTGCAGACGCGTCCTACGACAAAAACCGAAACAGCTACCTAGTCGTCAGGAACACCAATCACCCAACGCGGTGGACAATTGCCGATGTTGTTGTTGCATTTGTTGTTGTTGTTGCCGATACTGTTGTCGCTGTTGCCGATATTGTTGTTGCTGTTGTTGTTTGTTGCGGCCGGTATCGTTGCGGTATTCGTTTCTGGCACTCCTGGCCGGCTTAATCAAACGTGTCTAACAGTGTGTATCAATCACCCATTATCATCATCACTACTATCATCACCACCACCACCACCACCACCACCACCCAACCACCATAATCGAGCCCAGCTCCAGCGTCATCAACGAGACAGGCAATAGCAGCAAGCAGCAACAGCAACAACGACACACGATCGAGACGTCTTGCAACCCGTCCCCGGGCAAGACCACCCGTTGACTGACGGGTGAGCTGAGAGAAGGCGGACAATAGTCATAATGATGATGATAATAATAAAAATAATAACAATTGACGACGACGACAACAACAACATCATCATCAGCATCAGCATTATCATCAACATCATCATCGTAACCACCACCACCACCACCACCATCCTCAGGTCCGCGCCGCCGTCTCCGTCGCCAGCATCGTGAAGGAGGGTGTAGCACGTAACCCACAATTTGCCGTGTGTATCTGCTACTCTCGTACTTCTTGTTCTTCTCTACCTCACCGTGGTTCTCGTCGGTGATGGCTGTCGTCGTTGATTTGCACACTGTTGATTTACGCTGAGACAACGACAACGACGATGACGACGACGACGGCGACGATGACGGTGACCACGAACAATCGATCAGCTGTAGGTGAAGCAACCAACCGGCCACTTTTTGCTTGCCGACGCTGCGTACCGTGGCAGCAACTGTTGTTGTCGATGTTGATGTCGTTGTTGTTGTCGATGTTGTTGCCAATGTTGGTGTTGTTGTTGTTGTTGCTGTTGTCAATGTTGTTATTGTTGTTGCTGTTGTCAATGTTGTTGTTGTCGATGTTGTTGTCGTTGTTGTTGTCGATGTTGTTGTCAATGTTGTTGTTGCTGTTGTCAATGTTGTTGTTGCTGTCGATGTTGTTGTTGCTGTCGATGTTGTTGTTGTTGTTGTTGTTGTCGATGTTGTTGTTGTTGTCGTCGTCGATGTTGTTGTCGATGTTGTTGCTGTTGTTGTCGATGTTGTTGTCAATGTTGTTGTTGCTGTTGTCAATGTTGTTGTTGCTGTTGTCAATGTTGTTGTTGTTGCTGTCGATGTTGTTGTTGTTGTTGTTGCTTCGCTTCGATTGTGATTCAGTTTGTAGCCCCCGCCGCTGCCGGTTGATGATTAGCTCTGTACCACCACAATTTTCTTTGCATTTATCTCCCTTCCCCCCCCCCCCGGCTCTCTCACCCTCCACCTCGGTCGATTTTTCCATCTCTATTAATCTATCTCTCTGTTCTATCTCTCGCCTTCATTCTCGAGCTCCTCACCCCCACCCACCTCACCCCACCCTATCTCTTTCTCTTTCTGTTTGATTCCGTCTTCATTTAAGCGCTCTTCCATCATTGATGCCGCGAGTTGTCTCTGCCTATGGCATGGTTGAGTGTCTGTCTGCTGGACATGCGATGCCATCGAGTTGTTGCCGCACCGCCACCGATGATTACCGATGTGAGTGTGGATGCAGATGTGCCCCCACACTGTGTGCTAGGGGGTACAACGCGACGAAAATGTGACCACGACACGCCAACAGGCGTCGTCCAACAGCGACAGGCGACAAGTGAACTCTTTTTACGCTACTTAGCCACTCAATTCCGCATCACTTCCACCGCTACCGTCGTCTTGTTGCTATTGCTGCTGTTGTTGGTATTCATGTTGTTGCAGATGTTGTTGCTGTCGTTGTTATTGTTGTTGTTGTTGTTGTTGCTGTCGTTCTTATTGTTGTTGTTGTTGTCGTTGCTATTGTTGGTGTTGTTGTCGTTGCTATTGCTGTTGTTGTGGTTGTTGTTGTTGTTGCTGTTGTTGCTGCTGCTGCTGCTGTTGTTGTTGTTGTTGTTGTTGTTGTTGTTGTTGTTGTTGTTGTTGTTGCTGTTGTTGTGCAAAGTGAGCCGTGTGTGATTACCAGTCGAGCGAGTTCAGTCATTATACGCCCAATGGCATCATCGGACCGCCAACTAGCCAGCCAAATAGATATTGGGGAGAAATAAATAAATTGACGATCAGCCCATTGATCATCAGCCGATATATATACTCATATGTTTGTGTCCATAATTCAGCATATGTTCTTCAACTGCATTTCAAGTATACATATATATATATATATATATATATATATATATATATATATATATTGAAAGCACCTTTATTCACATAAAAAAATGCGCAGAATAACAGGCTTAGTAGTTACTGTCAGCGTCGACTCGATGCTAGACTATGATATCCACATTCTGTGGTTCGTACGTGCACACTAGCGTCGATGAGCCGCCCATTTCGGCGGATCTACATATTTAGCCATGTGGCAGGCAAAAAGAGCGCTACTGCGTCTGCTTTCTGTGCGCGTGACAACTTTGACTCGCTTCGATTTGAGCCAGGGCGCCAACTTTGGTTCACACACAATGAAGGGTAGACAATAAGTAAGGCAATCTGTCATCGTCGGGCACATTTATAGAGCGAATGTCGAATAGAATGTTTTGCACCATAAGTTTACACACGTTCAACCAAGAGGTGCTTTTTTTTCTCTTAGTAGATATTCCATTGCACAGAATAGAAGTACAGCAGCTTGCTGACCACCAGTGGTTTGTACAGTCTGATGAACACGTGTAGCTCGGTCAAACAGACAAGATACTCAAACAGAGTGTTAACCAAAAGCCATAACCGGCGCGTTCCGGCAACGTGCATAATAATAATATGATGACCACAAAAACGGAGACTTATTCACTTAATTTCGCACTCGATCGAACGGCGTTGATTTGCCCCGTTAGATCGGCGTAGTGTCCACGCTTACAAGTGACTCATCGCTGCCAGCGGCAATCAAACTGGCGCGCCGGCTCGCCAATCAGTCACCCAGTCAATCATTATTATTAAGTTATTGCATCATCTGTATGGTATGTATGTATATATATATATATATATATCCTTGTAGTAAAAGTTAAAAATAAAACATCTACTACAATCAATCACCCAGTCAATCAACAAGACACTCAATGGTCAGACAGTCACTTGATCATGCTACGACGTTCTACTATTGATTGAGACGCCCAACAGCCGACAGCAACGCTTGCACACGGAACTTCACGGTCAGCGCTCGTGACGTTTCTGCTCCAACTTGGCTTGGCTATCCGCCCCTTTTACAGCACCACCAACCAGAAACCAACCACGAGACTAAGATCACCCCGACCGCAGCAGATACAGGATGAAGATGTCGTCATCGTAACATTGACCGTTTCTCAATTTCCCACAGACACCCAAAACCACCACCCGAAGTGGCATCGACGGCAACAGCGTACCGATGGTTAAGAAGCCTTTCCTTTACGCAACCATAGAGATATGCGCAAAGGCTTCTCTACGATGGGCTTGCTCGCTATATATATATATATATATATATATATATATATATGTGTGTGTGTAATTTTGACGAATAGATCATTGCGACTAGAAATATTTTCATCTGCACCAATGCTTAACTATTCATTAAAAAGAGAAGAAAAAAACACTCGATATGATAGGGATAATGAACGTCTAAATAAAACCGTCCGTACTCGTATATTATGAAAGGCGTCACTTGGGTTCTATGCCCAGCAATCATGTTGATTGGTGTACCGAAGGGTAATATTCAAAGGCGTACCTACTCCTGGCTGTAATTTTCTCTGAAGTGATTTTCTGCTCCGTGCGCACCCATCGAAACCGTTTGAAGGGAGAACGTGACGCTATTTTGTGAATGAGTGCGGCGACGAGAAGCCACGGATATCGTTTATTCACAGATCTCGTCATTAGGCGGCCGACCAATTGCGCTAAATAATCGCGTTATTGGCCAGTTCGTTTTCGGACTTTTACCGGTTCGGAAATTGTCGTTCTTATAGTGTTTTTTTTCCAGCTTTCCCTACTCTCTCTTTCTCTCTCTGTGTCTTGTTGCCTCAACATTGCTTGCGCCGAATTGCTGTCAGGCAGCATTATTACCGTTGGTGGTAGAATAAGGCAAGCTTTACGAGATCGGCGTTTCTTTTCGTATTCGCAAAAGCTGCCTCCTAAACAAGGAGCAGGGTATATAGTACACGGCAGCCTTTCAGCCGGTAACAATAGGTATCAGATTTTGCCGGCGCGTATGCATTGTGTGTAGCTGCTGTGCGTCATGAAGCTTGACTCGCCGCTATACAGGCGGACGGTTTACACCAGAGCGTCGATGCGTGCGCCTCTGGCGATTGCGGAGCTGCCCTTTTCGGACGACAAAGATCGATACAAAGGCGTTCTCGCCGAGCGGTTTTTTTGGTAATTACAGCCTATTATTTTTCGTTTGCAACTGAAAACTACGAGAACCAGTTTAAAGGGGACTGGCCCTGAATCATCAAGTCCACCTCTTCGGTCCAATGGAGAGCCCTGCCGATTTGCATAGGCTTGCTGATTGTCTAGATTTGCCTATTTGCGCATCTGCGCGATTATCTTGCGGCGCGTTTCTCTTCTTGGCTGCGATCTGTAGCTGTAAATTCAGAAAATATTGCCGACCTTTAGAGTGCACTATAGAGAATGACACGTTTTTACGGGCTTTGACTTCGAGTTGGCGTAAATTTGGCCGGTTGCAAACAAGTTAAGTGCGGAGCCTGCCGAGGGTTGTCACTTTGTGTCACTTACGAGGATAGCGTATCTTGTTATACGCAGGATACTGTAGAACTCCGCCTTACTTATTTAGGTGCTTGTTATTTTTGTCCGACTGAAAAGCTTCTAGGCAATGTCCGAACAACGGAGACGCTTTTTGTGTTTACACACATAAAGATATAGTTCCTCTGCTGGTGGGCGACCTGCAGGGTATGCCGAGCCTGTTTTTTCGATTTATGTACAACTAAATTAGTTAGAAGTAAAGAGAAGCAAAACAAAGGTCATGAGATTCCGACAAGGTAGGTTGGCATATAACGGCAACTTCAATTCGAGGAATGGATCCGTAGGAGGCTTGAGGCCTCCAGATGCCTAAGAGTTGCTAAAATTGAGTCAGGTGAACCTTCTCGCCCTTGAAAAATCTAACACCTGCTACTATACTTAAAAAAAGCGTTTAAGGTCCACTGCTCTAGCCTAGCCGGCTTGCTTAATCGCTTGCGTTAATGTCACTTTTTGCCAAGAAGCTAAGGAGATCTTCTGAACACGTCCCTTTGTGCAGAATCCGAGAACACTTCCTCCTATAAATAATTGCTGAGGTTGACGTGTGGCTCTACAAGACTTCAAAGATGTCAGGCGAGTAAAAGAGTATACAGTTTAGCAACCAGCACATGGCTTTCATTGCACGATGCAAGTGCAAGATCGTCTTCGTCATGAAGCACCCTTAGATTTAGAATACATGTGTGCATGTGTGTGCGGTGTGTCTGTAGCCTTGAACAGATAACTGTAAGTAGCCCTGTGATACGTACCACAGAATCGTGTTTTCTAAGCACAATTTCTAAGGCTATGGTTCAGGCACTCTTTTAATGAGTTAACTCGGATACTTCAATCAGGCTAGACTAGCCAGTATCGCGTTCGATGTGATCTTTCTACGATCACGTACGTGGTCCTCTCACACGACATTAGTTGTCATTGCTGCACGCCCAAATTGACTTGGGCTGGTGCACATTTGTTCAATTGACTGACCATCGTCGTCGATACGTTTGTCCAAAAAAAAATATATATATATATCCTTAATTGCATGCCGATGATGTTTTATATGTGTCGTTTGGTGCGGCAGAAAATCCCGCTGAGCGTATTATGGGGTGCACACACGTCTTTATCATAGCACGAAAAATGTATCATGAAAATACAACCGACGAGAAGTCAAGGGATGCGGGTACACAACGATGGCCGTGAAGCGTAAACACGAGCGCACAATAATGTGTATATATACATACATACGTACCTGTTCCAAGAGTGCCGCGGCTCATAATGCAAACATTGTGTATCGACTAGCATTTACGAGAGTGTTGTTGTTGTTGTTCGTATTGTACATCCAAGCGATTTTGAGGTAGCACAGCTCTACGGGCCTTTGCCAGTTCCGGGATGTCCCTCATCCAAACGCCGTAACCATCCAAAGCCAGACCCTTTGTCTGACGTCATTCACGATCTCTACGAATTCAGCTTCCTCGACGAACGGTATGCGTAATCTATTAAAAGTTTCGACTGAAAACTATTTGCAAGTACAGCTAGTACAAATTCTGTTACGACCACAAGAAGTGAATTGAGCATTGTTTCTACCTCGAGTTACATTGGTTTAGAAGAGGCGAAGGCATGCTGTAGGTTAAAGCATTTCAGTAAGTGTTAGTTCAATGAACGGAAAAGCTCTTTCTGACTTCTGTGTGAAGCACTGTGTAGATTTGTCTTACGTAGCCTGATATAGCTGTAAATATTTAGCTCACAACGTGGTTATTGTTAGAAAGGTTAAAACCACCGGTGATAGAGCAAACTTTGCTTTGCTGAAAGCGCAGCCTTTGCTACAGGCCTGCCAACGATTCGGTATATCCTCAGTACAAGCTCAAGAGCGCCGTGGCTTTACTCTACTAACGGCTGAGTCTAAATACCAAGATGTCACATTGGGACATTCTACGGTGTTTGATGATAGACACATCTTTCTCGGCAACGACCACGCAGCCTATTCGAGCAGCCTACTCAACTGAACAACACGTAGAGATTGTGACAATTCATCATAAAAAGGGAAACTCTGTAGGGCATGCCAGCAAGCGTTTCGTGCAATTAATGACTGACACATTCGGTCTTGTGAGAATACTATTCGTGAATTTGGGCAAACTTCTCACAGCAAAGGTTCAACACGTGATGTGCTAAGCCGGGGTGCATAATCAATGCGAGTAAACTTTCGCCGAAAACGGAATATTTCAGACAGTTTTTGCAGTAGTACGGCGTTTGGAGACAACTTCTTCACGCTCGTTCGGTTAAGAAATATCGCCGCTTTGGCCGACAGTGTGGAAAAACGTCCGGAAACAACGTCGGTTCGGTGCCCAACCGAGAATCCTCACGAAATTAAACGGCGTGTTACATGTGCGATATGTGTGTGAATCTGGTGCGGCCTCGGCGGTCTAAAGAAATCATTTGACCCTATTTGTTTGCACTCCACAGTTATTGGCGAGCGTTCTCGCAGCATGATCTCTTAGTTAGGCGGAATCGATGCAAGTGAACTCGGGTTCTAATACTATTGTGCCCCTAGAAACTTTTGTTGGCCTGGGGCGCACCAGGATCTTCCCCGTTGTGTCGCATTAACTTAAACAACCCATTTTCGTCGCAAATAATAATAATAATTCGATTCAGAAAACGGACGCTCGTTGTGATAGGCAAATCAATAAAATATTTTTTTGTTTATCTTGGACACGAAACCATAGGCGCGAAGGCCAGTAATGATGATTGAGTGAAATACCCCAAAGTCTACAGCCAAGTCACGCGTAGAACCTAAGGTACTTTTTACCACAGTGTCGCGCAAGCAGTCTGACGGAGCAATTGTAGCACGAAGTCTTTGGAATGCTGCATACGATATATATTTCGGACAGTTTCCGCAACAGTAAGGCATTTTCTGAACAAAATATTCTGCAAAATTCCGCCCGTAATTGGAAATGTTCGGTCTTTACTTCGACAGAATTCATATAGTAAAGACAATTCATGAGATCACTTTATGAAGTTCGACAAAATTTTAGTCTTTTGTTACAAGTGTATTTAAGTATTTTTTCTGTCCAATATAATATATATATACAACAACATTTTATTTAATCTTAGAACGCATATGTATGAATATATGTTTGTTTGTTTGTATATATATATATATATATATATATATATATATATATATATATATATATATATATATATATATATATATATATATATATATATATATATATATATACAAACACAACTGTTGTGCTTCGTATACGTGGACACACTCAGTTTTGATTGTATTTATCCACATGTTTTTAGACATAGTTATTGTAAATTGTGTTAATGCTGTACTAGTGGAATACTTCGTTTGTGTGTTATATTTGCAAGTGTGTTGTCTCATGTGGTGTTCGGCGTTCTAACAAATGCACCAATTGCTTCTTTGAAGTTCTTGTGATAATCACTAACCACTGTAATACCATTGTGTGTATGCTTATACAAAGCACTCCTTGGATTTTGTCGAGAGTAACTATCTGCTTTGTTGTTTGATTCATCTTTTTTCAACCATTTTTATTTACCGAGATTACAGATTGCCAAGGAGCCGATCACATCGCCGCCACGACGTTAGGTTAGGCTCGTCTACTTGTGTCAGTTTGTCTGCATCCTATCGTGTGACACCAGTCAGTTGCTCTCTCCGGACGGTGTACTACTGGCTGCAGTATTCGAGGCTAGTGTTGTGTACTGCAGCCCCAACGTCCCACTTGAAGATCTTATCAAACTTTTAGAAGACTTAACCGCATCTTTTAACCAATGTGACAAGCTCTTAATTATAAAAGGCGATTTTAATGCCTCCGCCGGCGCGTGGGGGTCCGCCGCTACGAACCGGAGAGGACACGCAGTCCTCGAATGGTTGGCGGCCACGGACCTAGTCGTTCTTAACACAGGTGCTCCTACATTCCACAGGGCAGGGCGCACCTCTTGTATAGACCTAACTATCACACGCCGGACAGAAGCTCACAGGATTTTAAACTGGAGAGTTTTAAATGACGAAGAATCACTTAGTGACCACCATATAATCGAATTTCACGTGACGACCAGCTTAAAGCAATCATCTGTAAGGCTGCATCCGCCTATGAGGCGTCAGGGAACCGCCGAACTCCGGGAGTCCCTTAGGGCCTGCATAGGCCCGGATGGCCCGCCCGCTTCGATGACGGGCCTCCAGAAGCTCTTAGAGACCGTGTGCAGGGCTCCCTCGGGGCGTGGCACGAATTTTAGGCGCCGCGGCACACCAAAGTACTGGTGGACTGCGGAGATCGGACAATTAAGGAAGAGGTGTTTTCGAAAGAGGCGCCTTTTTACGCGCGCCCGGAGGCGTGCACCCGAGGGGAGGTATGCCCTGTACCATGGCGCCGAGTACAAGATGCTGAGGACCCTCTTACGCAGGGAGATCTTCAGAAGTAAGAAACGCTCCGGGAGAGCCTTTCTCGAAGAACTGGAGGATGATCCCTGGGGCCGTCCATACAAGATGGTAAAGGGGTGCCCGCCTTTTAAACGGAGAGTGGACCTCACGCCGGACGAAACCCAAGAGGCAATATCAGTCCTCTTCCCAAAACATCCTCCCTTTGACCGCGCCCCCTACCTGGAGGCCCCAGGGACGGAAAAACAGGATCCTCCAGAAGTCACCTTGCAAGAGGTGCACGAAGCGGCGGCACGCCTCAAGGAGGGAAAGGCACCAGGCCCCGACGGCGTTCCGGTCTCCGCGGTCAAGCTACTAATGACGGAATACCCGGAAGCAGTAGCCGCTGTGGCGACTGGGATGTTCCGGACGGGCTCGTGCCCTGCGGCATGGAGGGCCGCAAACCTCGTTCTCATACCCAAGGGCCCCGGCTTCTACCGCCCGATCTGCCTACTCGGCGCCCTGGCTAAAGCATTCGAGTCCATCGTGGAGGCACGCCTCCGGGACTTCGCGGAGGGGACCGACCTGCTGTCCGACGCCCAGAACGGATTCCGCAAGGGCTACTCAACCATCGGCGCCATAAAGCGGATCCAGACGCAGGTTGAACTCCTCCGCGAGTCCCCGCCTAGAAGACGGGACTTGTTCCTCGCGATTTTACTGGACGTCAAGAACGCTTTCAACAGCCTACCATGGAAAGTCATCCTAGGGACTCTCCACAGGAAAAAGGTCCCCTTTTATCTACGGAAGCTTTTATCAAATTATCTACATGACAGAACAATCCAGTCCCACGGGTCCGTTTTTAACATGACTGCAGGGGTGCCACAGGTCCTCACAGGTCACGGCGACTTCCAGTCGTACCTGTTCAGGATTGGAAAGGTCCCCAGCCCCACGTGCGTCCACTGCGGCGATGGACTCGACCACACTCCAGAGCACACGGTGCTTAGGTGTCCGTCATGGGCGGAGCAGTGCGCAAGCCTAACGGAGTTTTTAAGTAACAACCCAGCTCTTAAGCTACACGACCTCACTATGATAATGACGGAATTAATTTCAGGATGGAACAAAGTGACCCAAGCTTTTAAGAACATACTGCAAGAGAAGACAAGGGCCTCCCTCCGAGTCCGCTCGCGCCTCCCCGAGGCTCCCGGGGAACACATCCGCCTGGACCAGTAGACTCGCCCCCCCCTGACTGTTTGATGATATGCGCAAGCAGTTCCCAGTCAGCGTGGGGGACGGGGACACGACTGGTTTTTAGTGGGTTGGAGCCCCACACTACCGGCCCGCACTTGCAGGGAGCTCCCTTGCTGCGGTGCCCGCGTGTGCAACCGCATTTTCCAGTTAGTCTTCTAAAAAAAAAAAAAAAAATGTTGTGTCTGTCACACTCCTCCACCACCTACAACAACCGCAGCAGCAGAAACAGTATCTAAGACATCATAACGAAGATGATGCGACCGGCAGAAGAAAGCCCGGCACGCAATTGCGTGTCTACGAGCGTTGTACCACGCTAATCTACTGTGCTTGCGCGGTGTCGAGGAAAGCCAAGTCTCATCATAGCTCTAACTAGTGGTAATAATAATATTACCATACTGCTACTACTACCACTGCTTCGATCTTTAACCTTTTCTTGTGCTAAACGAGAGCCGCCGTTAGCTTTGTCTGTTAGCTGTGTAGACGGTTAAGAGAAGAGACGGCGGTTGTTGACGTTTTCGGATTCCGCGTGCACAAACAGAGCTGGCAGCCAACAGCCATGCGACAGGTCTCCTAGGGTCGTTCGACGTAGTGGGTGAACCGGGCGGAGAAAGATGTTGGGAAGTTGGGTATTGTCTGTGTATGTTTGTTTGTTCGTACATGACATACTGCTGCGTGCTGCGCGCGACACATTGATTTTTGCCTCGTGCCGGTGCCTCATCTCATCTCATATATTGTCGTTGGCCCCTGACAGATATATAGACAGATCGATAGATTCAAAGATACATAGATAGATAGGCATATAGGTATATATATATATATATATATATATATATATATATATGCATAGACAGACATTTCACCAGTCACCGCGATCCTCCGTCGGTCCCGAGTCCCGGACCATCCATACGAACGACTCGGCGAGTGGCGCTCATCCATGATCCATCATGAACGTCGCGCACGATTACGTTAGCCGGGAGCGAGCCAGTCGTACAAGCAGACCTATCATGCACCATTCGTAGCTGCACGAGACATGGATCGCTTCCCCCCCCACCTCTGCCATCCCTGTGCACGAGCCAATCCTCGCTAACTGCAGCACCTGTTATTGTTGTTGCTACTAGCAGTGCTGTTGTTGTTGTTTGTTGTTGTTGTTGTTGTTTTTGTTGCTACTAGCTGTGCTGTTGTTGTTGTTTTTGTTGCTACTAGCAGTGTTGTTGTTGTTGTTGCTGCTGTCATTTCTTGTCTATCTTCGGGTTGGAGTACAGCCGCGGAGGCAACAGTAGTCTTAAGCAGCAGCAGCAGCGGCAACATCGTCGCCATAACGTGACATCTCCGTCGATGCTGTCACGGCAGTGTGTCGTGCCGCGTGCCCCCTCGTGCCGTTCTTGTTCACGTGCCGCAACGTGCGGCGACCGTGCTACTATTCGTAACGAACGGAACGCTCGTCACTGACCCCCTTTTGCGTTCGATTTCCTTTCTTCATTTGGGTGTTCTGTTGTTGTTGTTGTTGCCGCCGCTGTACCGTTATTGTTGTTGTTGCTAATGCTATCGTTATTATTGTTATTGTCGTTATTGTTGTTGTTGTTGTCGTTATTGTTGTTGTTGTTGATGGTGTCGTCATGATCATCATCATCATCATACGACTCGGCAGAGAACGTTTGTTCGTCGTGACTCAGCGTGACGCAGCGACGGCTTAAATACGTGCCTCCATTTGATTGTCCCTCTCTTACTTTACACTTTCCCTCTCTCGCTTCCTGTCACTACCGACAGTCATAGTAATGGCGGCATAGGCAAAACCACTAACAACAACAACAACAACAAATACAACAATCATAGCAGCACAAACGAATAGAACGAGACAACCCAGCAATAAGAAGCAGTGCGACTTAAGCAACTGACTGTGTATGTGTGTGGGTGAATGTCTGTATACGTGACTACTGTTACATAACGATACTAGTGGTGTAGTTACAAACTAGGTAATCGTAGCTACAAGTGTGATACAAATTAGAATAGTAGTTATTGTAATCCAATTATGACAGCATTACAACGTTTTTTTTACAAGTAAATTAATACGTTACAATCATTTTTATCGGAACTACTTTCGTTTTACTTCGCTGAGCAGTATTACTGCTTATACTACCACCACTAATAATAACAATAATGCGTTTAAAATACCTTAGCTAAATATTGAATGTCAAACGTTGTTTCAATTGCCATAAAAACGTTAAATTGCCACCCGTCACACATTAAACCAACAAAGTACTAAAAGATATTGTCTACATTACCCTTATTTTACTAGGTCGTTAAAAGATTAAGACAGTATATTTTAATTGCCAGATATTCACGATTAGAGAAGTGCACAAAAATATTGCAATCGGGGCAAAAAAACTGTCGACCCGTTGCACAGAGGACAATCTCGTGCTTTTGTTATAGAAATGTTATTTTAAAAGTAGTATTATGGTTCCTTACTGAGAGCAATGTTCTAGACACCCAACAGCATAGCTTTACAAAGGTACGCTTTACAGGTATTCACTTGCTCAAGAGCATTTGTAATTAAGTCGTGGGCTGTAATCAGACGTGGCCTGTTCATTCAGTGTGCTTTAATTTATTTCGCTAGTTTGCGATTTACTAAACCATATTAGACTAACTACTGGCCAAAATGACAACGCTATAATTATGATGCACAGTGATGTCGCGCTTTTTTCCAGGCCAAGATCTTAATTTAACAACGATTACCGGTAAGCACGATGCATTTTACCAGGTATATATAATATATTAATATATATATATATATATATATATATATATATATATATATATATATATATATATATATATATATATAGGAGACACTTGTTCACTTCAAAGTGCCAACATAGCAAAATTATTATAATAAATATCTCTCTCTCTCTCTCACTCTATATATATATATAACGTTGCCCCTTGTTACACCTATATGTAAATAAATGTTGTTCTGCTTAAAAGCGATGATGGTGTATAATTACCTACCTGAGCTACTACGACGCTCAGAACAACGTCAGCCGCATGCGATACAGATTATCTCCTCATATTAACCGACAGAACGCACCTCCCAGTGCCTCTGACACCACCAGAATCCGCAGCGACTGCAATTGGTGGACGGACCGTAGTGAGCGTTGCCTGTCAGTCTATTTTGTATACACAGACGCATTGAGGGACAAAACCCTGTAATTTTGGAGGGTGGTTGCCTGTGTGCATCTTGAGCCATACTTCGAACGTTAACGGTACCACGCTTACCGAAAACCCACAAGTGAAACTAATTGATGATCTTAAGCTCTCTCTTGTTTCTCGTTTCTTTAGGGAAGTAGTAGTACAATGTTTAGCTTGTAAATGGCCAGTGAAAGTCCTGTGGCTCTCGATGATGAAGGCATACTACGACCATCAACACGCTGAGCGCGAAGAGCTGGATATGCAGTACGAGCGGCGGTGATGGCAGCGGCGAAAGACCGACCCGCTCGTAGCATCTGACGTTGTTCAATACTTGACGGCCGCGTTCTGCTTATGCATAGGGGCAGTACCACTAAAGGTTATAAGAGTAGTAGTGGTAGTAGTTTAAAATATTATTCACTTAATTTATAATACTAATATTGCTCAAATTATCATTCTTATTAGTGAACAAGAGAACACGTTACAAATATTGAACACAACTCACAGAAAAATAGTAAACATAATTTGATATATATGTATATATATGTATACCTTTTCATTTTTTCATTTACCCCCTCATTGATGGATGGGGTCTTGATATCAGAAACTACCTGACCTGTTTTAGAAACTGCAGAACGGTTATCGTAAAATGTGTTGTTATCACAATTTTTTTCAATTAATTTAACTTTTTTCAGAGCGAGTAGATTTATTAACCGATGGTTGGTTTACACTTATTTTAAATAATACAATTATTCTATTTTACTTTTTTTTAACCAGTTGAGTATACCTCAACCAGGCAAGTACTGATGGAGACACACATGCCATTTCGAGCTCAGCTTGTACATCCTATCAATCTGTATATTGCGGCAAGCTACAAATTGCCCTAGAAAAGGCAACTTATAGAAACAATTCGCTCAACTTCAAGAACAACCAAAAATGGCGATTGTAGGGCAATGCACACTAGAAGAATGTGTCGCAATAAAAAGTCTAAACACGAAGAGAACATATTTAGATGTGTTTGTAAGCGTATCATGATCCGGCAACTACTTGGACGTATTATTTAAATAATTAGTAGTAAATCAAATTATTTAAATAAATAGTAGTTCATCTGCAACGGAAGACCATAACCAGACGGAGAAACACAATCAGATTATTGAAGGCTCTAGCTGCCTCTAAACCGTCAGCGTCAGCCACACGTTCGAATTCTCCCACGACTGGCGCCATCGTTCGTTCGTAAGGGACGTCGATGTATCCCAAAGAACATTCTGAAGCAAATACAAAGGCAAACTAAGTGACACTCCAGAATCGAATGCCCTTATGTTTTACTAAAAACAAGCTTGCATTTCTACTTTGTATCATTTCGGCCTTGCCTTTAAACAGCCCCTGGAAAAGTTCGAAGTTACACTCATTTTTAGGATGGCTATTGTTTGCTATGTGCACAAAAGAGCTCTCCTACTCCGACGCTAGAAATAAAAGGCTCACACCTCCGACTCGAGTGGTACGGTGTAAACTACTGTAAAAACGAATTTCTAAAGATATATGTAATGACGTGAGGAAGCAGCGTATTTTAATAAGAGAATAGTTTGCGTACCGTGCTGGAAATAACTGGAAATACTACAACTGTCTGAGATTCAATATGACTGGGCCAACTTTATCAATGAATTGAGTCGTTATGATGAAAGTTACTTTGATTTGAAATCTGCTTTTGAAACGGTTTCACATAACAGGGCGTTTACTTTTTATATGTCACAAGACGGTGTTGAAGAAAAATTGTTACTTCATAAATACGTGACATTCTAAGGGAAGCGAAATTTTGGATACGAGCAAACGCATCATTATGTGTATATGTTCATCTAATATGTCGACTCAGTCAAATATGTGATGCTCCTTAAGATAGCATGCAAGATACAGACATACGACAATAGAAGTTACGGGAGGAGTGGAGACGCCCGAGAAGCGCACTTTCCTTTCCGTCTTTGATCTAAAGCAGTCAGTTAATAATACGCAATAAACGCCGTTCTACACTCTGAAAATAATAATCTAGACCAAAGCTACATTAAAATGTAGCTAACGGCTACGCACCGAACTCTGTAAAAGCCGTAAATTACCTAGGTATTGTCATATATTTCTCAGCGACAAGTGCTCGGAACACACTGCCAACGTAGTTTTGCGAGCATCTCAACGAGCCTAATGGATAACGTGGACATCTATATCCAAAAATCCTTGACATACTTTACATGAAGTGTTTCACCGTTTTTGCCTTATTATTTTTAACATATGCATTTCCTGTACGGTAGCCTCGTTTGCAGGCAAGATCAAGGAAAGTTAGTACGAATGCATACGTGCATATGCAAGACGTCCCAGCGGGAAATCGTCAATTAATGCGAAATACTTCTAGCGCAGGTAGAGCTGCCGCTTATTCAGATCTTTCACCAAATTTGTTGTTCGACCTTGCAAAAAATGTCAATTAACTTTCGTGAGATCATGCTAAACATATTTATGGTAAACATATATACAGTCACACCTAGGGAGACAAACATCTTAATGAAGACTCGGTGCTACCAAAAGTGTTGTGAGCAACATGTTCCCTTGGAAGGGCGGTTCGATACTTGCAATCGGAATCTCTATAAACTGAAATCAACCTTTAAATAAAGCGCTTTATCGTCATCATCGTATAGTATGCAATATATAAGTAGCAGACCTCATCAAGCAGCTTTTACAAGTCCCAAATGATCTTATTCCTACTATTTTATTGTAGATTTCGAGAAATCCGAAACATAATGATTTCAGTGAATGGATCAATTAATTTATTTCTGTTGGGCAGGAATTAATTTGGTAGATAGCCCGGTCCTAAGCAGAAGTGTTATATAGCTGACATTGATTTCACGCATATCATTAACACACACCACCAGATCTTACATTATATCCTACAGAACTAAATACAACGCCTAAAGGCAACTTGAACAGAGCAAGAGCATCGATCCCTTCCCCGGCGGAGCTAAACAACGTCAATATACCGGCTAAGACTAAACACAGACGGCGGTTAACGGTCCCTGTATTTCAGAAGTACGGTCCGTGTGTTTATTATATTTTAATAACGTATTAAGCTCAACACTTCCTTTGTTGGTTAACTTTGACTCCTAACGTGCCTTTTCGGAAATGTGTGTACCATGTTAATTAGCTTGATATTGCCACTTTTATTTGTACTAATTAAAAGTATTTATTTCTATAACATATGGTAGTGTTGTAACCGTTTATAATTGTTACAATTTAAATAGGGACATTTTTTTAATTTTTGTAGTTATTTAATTTTATCGCACAAAAATAACTTGAATTACGTGTGCCCCTCTAGAGGGTCTATATCGTTAAAATACAATCAATAAAAACAAAACCAGCAAGATATTCGCTCACACAGGGTAATCTTTATTAAAGCAATAATCATTTTATAAGTAGAGAAACTCAGTCGAAAAGGTTCCGATTATACCTTTGCGAATCATTCGGATTACAAATCCATATATAATTATATGTGTCAGAATAAGCACTCATATATATATATATATATATATATATATATATAGAGAGAGAGAGATAATAAGAGAGAGATATATATATGTGGAGAGAGAGAGATAAATGACGGCGGTTGCCCTTCTGACACCTGCTACTGGCAAAGGAATCGGTATTCATGTGCAGATTAAGGCAGATAAGATTACTGGTTGAACTGATGGTGTTGTCCTTCTGATACCTGTTAATGGTGAAGGAATCCGTATCCGTTGACCGTAGCGAATATGCGACCTCATTAACTACATGAAGTCTAGTTTAATCGAACCCGGGGTGGTCAAAGAGAAATGCGGCTCCTAAGCGCATAAGACGCATGTTTCAAATCCCTGTTCACGGCTTCATAGACCATCAACAGGGTTCTCGCCTCTCAAGTTTAGTTATAGATCGCATGATTTACACCTATATATTTGACCCTTATAATTAATAAACAAAGTATTATTTTAAACATTATTATGGTGGTTTACATACAGAATATATATATATATATATATATATATATATATATCTGCAATGAGCGAGACTGTTATGATCCAAGATCGTGCAGCACGTAAAACCTTCCCTACTAAAAGAGTGCTCTTCAAGTTCAGCAAGGTTTAACCGGTTGAGGTGCAGTTCCAGTTAAAATTAAGTACGCGAGAGCAACTGTATTCTGCTGCCGATGCTTGAGGCTCAATCAAATTGCGGTTAACTATCGAAGCGAACTAGCGTGCAAACACTGTCTACCTATAAGGGGGTTCTGCTATGTCATTGATCGTATAGCCACACCGTTGTTGGGAGAGTATATTGGTCATACAACACGCTCTAGTTGCCATTTAAAAAAAATGATCTTAGCTGTTTAACCGCTATGCAGTCTGTAGTTTTTAAAACTCTGTTATTCTGTGATCATAACACGGTTTATTATATTCACAACAACTAACAGCTTTGTTTCTCTCTAGGACCTCTACGCTTCAAAGAAATCGTTCGAATGAAAAGTTAACGAATGTACCGCAATCATAGAACGATAAATTTAACAGATAGCAAGTCTGCTTACTTAAGTAGCCGTGCTTGCTACATCAATGAACTCCCAAAAGCGTTGTATAATCATTATTTCAATAAATTTACAACATTTGCCAGCTTTGGAAGAATTGTGGCAGAGGCGGGGATTCCGCTAAATTACTTTCTGTCCTTACTGTTGCTGATTGCTAGAATGGCAATTTGCCTCATTTAGAGCTGAAATGCCTGTTCCTCTTAGCTTAGGCAAAAATATAAACTCAGATATTTTCTCGCTTGTATTCCAGAGTTCCTTGAGATCATGCTCTAATTAAGGGCCTGGTGGACGCCTGGGGGAACTGTTGTATCTGCGGGACTGCTTTTTCATTTCGTCACAGGGGACAGACAGCCAATGTTGATGGGCTCGAGTCTATTAAAAGCAATTTTTTTTCATCTCTATCAGCTTTACATTGAAACTCCTTAGAGCTGAGGCCGTTTACGTGTCTGTTTTTTAATGTTTTTTTTTAAACATATATTTACCATGAAAACTGCGTTGACCACGCTGCGAGGACTTACAGGTAGACTTTCAGTTTCAGAGACAACAAGTTGTCTTTCTCAGACCATTGGGTTCTCGTTCTTGTACTATATGAGAACACGAAACGGCAACCTTACTTCAAAAATGTCGCTTGATATATGGTCATATTCCGGAGCGATGCGCTGCAAAGTATGTTTTCCAGGAGCTGAAGAGGTTCATCTGGTGATTTACGTGTTACCTATTCCAGCCTTCTCCGCGCCGATAGACAGTACGCGATGCGCGTTGCTATCCTAAATTTTCAGATTCCAAGCGGAATTAGACCCTCGGAGAACAGTTTCCCGCTTATTCAGGCTTACAGGAAATCCGCAAGGCGCGCCACAATGTTTGACGTTCGTTTTGTCTTAAATAAACCTAGCTGCCACGCTCTAGCCTGCCGTCTTTCTTCTATATGACAATCCATTCCTAATAAAAATTTGTTGTCATACTTCTCTGGTTATTTCTGTGCGTGTTCTAAATGAGTGGCTAGCTCAATGCGTAGTATATAATATGCTATGAATGGACTAGGTGATCTATCGGAACTACTTGGAGGCGTTTGGTGATGCGTTTAATTGTGATAATAATGTGCTACGCAATGTCATGGCCCTCCAGTGTTAATTATGACATACTGCCACTGAGAGGCATTCGTCACGATTTTTGGATCTTACTGCCCGCGTTGAGCGGTGCAATTGTGCACTTCCATCACTAAACCGTACGTAAACATTAGAACAGTTAATCCTAATATGGACATCTTAAAAGTGTCAGATTGAAAGTGTACGTCTTGGGCTAGGATCGAACTCGCGACTCCTAGTGCAGAAGTCACTGGTCATGACCTCGGCAATGTTTCGGTTCGATCGCAAGGTATCAAACCGAAACATTGCCCATACAAGGTATATACATATATATATATATATATATATATATATATATATATATATTGGGGTAGCTACATAGCTTACACCGCTAGATTTTATTATTACATTGTGTTTTATTACTCTCAGATATTTACCTGTTTTGATACACTACACTAGTGTCATACAGCTTAACAAAAGTCAAAATGAATTTTTATATCTGACAGAAGCCTTTATTAGCCAGTGCAACATTTAAACATAGTCAGCATTGTGTCGGCCTCGAGCCCACGACCCAATCCAATGTCACATATTGTCATTTTTCTGCACAAGATGCTTTCTTACACACATAATGGGATTAAAATAGTGGCGATTATGGTGATCATATCTGTAATAATAACAGTGCTTTATGTGCCTATAAAACAGAAAGATTTCTGATAATTGTATACCATATAATCTTATGACGCACGAACTCATCTTATCCCGACCACTTACTGTCGTTTTGAATGAACCGCCGGAGATAACAGAGCCTCAGAAATAGTGGACTGCGAAGCCCCTCGAAGGACGCTTCTAGTAGCTCTGTTTAGCTAAATTCTATCGAGAGCACAAGGCTTCCGGTGGTGTTTTCCTCCAAGACAGAAGTCCTGTACTTGGAATGCAGGCCGAAATCCAAGACAGGCAACCGTCACGGACACCCGGGTTCTGCGCTCGACGAGGCTAGCACGGCGACTGGTCTGTTAAAGGATGATAGACGTCGCTCTGACAGCCTACTTCAAAGGGTACCCTTTGAAAAGGAACAGGGCTTTGCTGGGCTGTGGGAGGGTGTCGTTACCGATATGCGTGGCGACGCATATTCAGCAGAATATGCCTGTAATATATATTTAATGAACTCAAGTTGTGTCCAATTATACACTCCCAGAACACTGCTGCTTTGTTTGTTGATTGTAAAAGCTGGCATACCTTGAAAGACAATTATTTTGAAGTTTGGGTATTTTTCTGACACTTGTTTGGCGAGCGGTGAGAACTTCCTGAGTTCCTTCCTAAAGGCGTATCGCGTATTTTCCAAAAATTTCGCGTTCAGACATAGACAGGCAAAACAGTACACTTATCGTATTATAGCTAACAATTCTAAAATACGTATAAGTTAATTTGATCGGTGTATACACAATTGCAGTTAAGGCTTAGGGCTCTAGCGTTAAGCATCGACAATAGTCGAGAGTGCCAGCAAAAAGCATCTGACGCAATAAATGCAGGACAAGAAACGTAGGAATAGGAGGAGGGAAAATAGAAGAGCTAGCGAAGAAAAAAACGATAAGGACAAAAAGAAAACGAAGACGATGAAAAAGATGTGGACGTTGTATTTGTAATGACTTTATTATTTGCTGCTAGGTGGAGGACTCCCCGCCGAGAGGAGAACCGTGCCGTCATGGCAGAACAGGCATGTCGGAGAAAGGCGAAGAAAAGAAGCGGCATAACAGCAACAGCAACATCAGCATCAACAGCAACAACAACATCAGCATCAACAGCAACGACAACATCAGCAACATCAGCAACAACATCATCAGCAGCAACAACCACCACAAGCAGAGGAGGCCAGCCGTGTAGGAGCGCCAATGCTATGATGCCCTCTCGTCGGTCGGAAATCGGCGGCATTTCCTCACCACCACCACCACCACCACACTATGATCACCACCGACCATCGCCGATCGGTTCCCAATTGATCGACGCAAGAGGACGACAATTGTCTGCTAGTGTCGAAATCATTATTTCATGATGATGATGACGACAACGACGGACATTGACGCCGCTGTTAATAACAATAATAATAATAATAATAATCAACGTCATTATCACCCTCATCACCCTCATCATCATCACCGTTGACGACGACGACCGACATCACGCAGATAGGAATAATAGTGGTGGCGCCTAGATAGAAACCGATAATGACAACAATGATAGAGATATCACGGTGTGTTCGCTATGGCGTATGATTCGTTGGCATTCCGTTCCAGTGCTGGACTTGCCGTCAACCTCGACCATGACGGCTACCATGACGACGACGACGACAACAGCAACAACAACAACAACAACGCAAACAACATCAACAGCAACAACAACGCAGACAACAACAACCACCCCCCCACCCCCTCGCGCCGGGGGGCCACCAGGGCCCAACGGCGCTTTGTCGTTTTTGCTGTTGTCATCGCTTTCTGGTGGTGCTGAAGTTTCTGCTGCTGAGGCCGTTGCCGGCAGCAGCAGCGACCGTAATCACTGCAATAAGGGCAGCAACAGCGGCAGCAGCGGCGGCGGGGGCGGCGACCGGGACGCCACGAGCTTGAAGCGATTCCGATTGATGCACGAATTAATGACGACCACAATGACAACGGTTGTCGACGGTGTATCTGTTGTTGCGGTGATTGGCTTTTGTTGTGTTGTTGCTGTTGGTACGGTGGTTGTTGTTGCTGTTGGTGCAATGGTGGTTGTTGTTTTGGTAGTTGTTGTTGTTGTAGTTGTTGTTTTTGTTGCTGCGGTTGTTGTTGTTGTTGCTGCGGTTGCGGTTGCTTTTGCGGTTGTTGTTATTAACCCTGTTATTGCTGCAGTTGTTGTTGATGCTGTTATTGTTGCGGTGGTGGTCGTTATTGTTGTTATTGCTAGGTGTTGTTGATGCTGTTCTCGTCTCTTCTCGAACTTGACCAACCAGTGGACGCTTCATATTGTATTCGCAGCAGGAGGAGTCATATCAGTGGGTACTGACTGGCATATACAGCATACGGCACCACCTCCACCATTCCATTGCGGCATAATTACTGTTGCCAATGTTTCTGCTCTTGTTGTTGTTGATGATGTTTTTGTTGTTGTTGTTACTGTTCTTGTTGTTATTATTGTTGTTGTTGTTATTGTTGTTGTTGTTGTTATAATTATTGTTCTTGTTGTTGATCATGTTGCCTTTGGCGACCGATAACGGTACTGACTTTGCAACGCCAGCAGCAGCATCAGCAGATACAACGTTAGGAAAATTGAGATATTGTAGTTCCTCCGTCCAGCTACAAACGAATCAGTAACAACGACATTAACAAGTTGACTTTATGATCGACATGTCTCTCGCCTTGCGCGTACCCGGTCTAGTTAATTATTTAACAAACAGTCAATCAATCATCAATCCGTCTGTTACGACCGTCATTTCCATCGCCGACGTTGTCGACTTTACCATTATCTTTTATTGCTGTCGTCATAATCACCACTAAGCGTTGTCGCTGTCGCTATTATTATTATTATTGGTATCGTCGTCGTCATCATCATCAGAGCAGGCCAGCTTTACGCACTTCGCCACCAGATTCTGCTCTAGATTGTGTACCTGTGTACGTTCGGGACAAGCAAGCACACGGTACTCACTGCTGGTCAGTTTAAACGAAATCGCTCGCCACAGCTGTTATCCGCTACAGCGGAATCACCCGCTGTCTAATTCATGCGTGACTAAAGAAAAATTCTGAAAACTCTGCTAAAATCAATCATTTTCCTGTCATTTGTATATATATATATATATATATATATATATGCGTGCGTATATTGTACATTTATATACGTGTTGAGCAGCTGTTTTGCATACAGAGAAGTCCGTTGTTTGTTCCAGCTAAACTTCTCTACGGTGATGCATGTATCATGCATGTAGACGCCGCCACCTCAGCTGGCCAGCAGTTGTTTGTTTGTTTATTTGAAGGCTGTAAAGCAAACATTTGACAAAGTCAAGCTAAACAAAATCGTTGTTTTCATATTTAATCTATACGCCGATATTTCGAGACACTAACCTGAAGTTCAATGCACGACAAATTTTTGGCCCGACTGCTATACGACTGCGCACTAGAAAAGGTATCCCCCATGTACTTACTGCACAAGCTGGTAGCAGGTAGCTGTATCTGCTTGAGGTAATCGTCATGACGTGATAGTATAACAAACTCCTATCTTTTTCCGGTAACAAGTTTGGTGCGTCTAGCCGAAGGTAGAATGTAAAATGTAGACAATTCAAACAGATAACTTAAAATGCCAACGTCATGCCTTACTGTCGGTGTAGCTTTGCAGTGTCCGTGTTTACTATTTTGGTATGTTCGTTATCTCAGGCGAAGAAGCGGCTTCATAGATGCGGTATGCCAGCCTATGTACATCCTTAGACAAGAGGCAAGAGTATGTCCAGTAGTGCTCATCTGCTCAAGTTAATGGACGATGGATCTATGATGAGGGATTCCCCTGGTGATGGCCGGGCGCACGGAATTAGGGCTAGAAGCAGAAGGCACTAAACGCATTCTGTCCGTCCACCTATTCGCCCCTAGCGCCCTGTCTAGTAGGTTTCGGTAGTTTTTTAAAAGAACAAAAACGCACTCTTTGCGAACGTTTTAGCCCCTAGAAAACCTCCTAATGCAAATCTTATCTCTTACCGTTTTAAATATTGAAATTCTCATCAGTTCTCTATACTAGCATGTCGTGGCTTTGAGAAGCTGTCAACCTTTGTGTAAATGTAAGTAATTCATGAAAATAATAAAACAAATCTTTCTATTCAATATTTGTTACAGTTGTTAGTGTGTCGCTGTAGAATCGCTTTTTAAAATGTGCGGTTTCGGTAGAATGATTTATTTACTAGAGAAGCTGAACGTGCACGCGCGTTTGAAAGAAAATTCGGAATTCATCAAACATTGACTGGTAGTCCATATTGAGAATAGTTTGCACGAACCGAAATCAATGTGATGTGCCAGCTCTTTTGTTGATAAGTTGATATTTTTGTCGTTATGATATTGAAACGCAAGGAAGTTTTAGGGGACCGCAAAATGTCTCCTATTTGAATGGTAAATTGACGGGTTGGTGTTCGAATTGTGGCTGAAAAGGGACTAACTTTTGACAGCGGTAACGTAGAAAAAAGTGCAGACATATAGCTAGGATTGATTTGCTTTGATATGATGCATCGCTCACGTTACTTTAAGGACACTACGAAACAGCTTATTATTTATTGTACGATAGAACAGAATAGAAACCCCTTCGCTTACGTAATAAAGGGTAAAAAAAGACTGGCTGCAGAAGAGACCTGCGCAGTCATCCTGTTCTGAACATCCCTGGTCACGCGCCAGGCGTACATCTTATTGCTGTGTTGCAGAGGCTGATCTCAAGTTCCAGCTATTATGCACGTTCGTATTGTAGCGACCGCACAGATCATTTGTTGATTGCACATATTTAAATATGTTTGGCATCTTCCGAGCGCTTCCAGCAAGGGACGAATATTTAAGGCGACAAGAAAATAGTACTAACTAACTAACCAGTAGTCAATGAGAGTCGTTGACAGATAAGAACGTTTAACTTTTTTTTATTTAAATGGTCTTTAGGTGGCCCCGAAGAAGAAGAAGAACAACAAGGTTACCTTACTTCGGCGACAAATGATTGGCAATCATCATTTTGTGTAAGCGAGGGATTCGTCAGTGTAGACAAGTACAATGTAGGAAATTGCGTTGTTGGGTTTCTTTTCGTTTCGTGCGCAAAAAAAAAGCAAAATCGCCGACAATAGTCAACATATGATTGGTAATCAGTAGGCCGTAAAGCGTGAACTCACTGCTCAACCACCAAGTACGGATGTAGTCCTTCGTCGATTAGTATAGCAATTCTATAGTATATAATTCTCACGATATGACGACTCACACCAACGCCTGCTGTTACATGATCCGAATTCCTGTACAGAGACGGTGCGAGTTATCTCTTGAACGAGAACCACTGTTTCGCTCACGCTCATGAACATTTCCAGCGTCGCTGGAGTCAATTGAGAACCACGTCGGCTCCTTTGTTCCTCTCTCTCTGTGTGTATATCTGCTTTCTTCGTTGCTGTTGTTGTCTGTACATCTTTCTATTTCGCATGATCTTTGCTCAAATAGGGTGGAAGGACGCGCAGTGTTTCTAACGGCGGACGGATCTGCACGGCTAAATTGAAACGATTTTTCGACGACTACGACAACCACCAATCCACCATCAACGTAGTTAAATTAGTTACATGCGCATCTTTCTAAGAAGTAACGTTTCGTTTTCGCAGTGGTGAATTTTCATCAGCTATTGAACTTGAAGGTTGCAAATATTGCAGCTCAGGATGTCAATTTTTGCTAACTTTGCTCTCTACGACTATCATCTCCACGTTAGCCAGCATACAAATGACTATCCTAAATAATAGAGTAATTCCTAAGTGAACAATGTCGTAATCCATAGTTAAATATCGAAGTTGTTTTTCCGGCCACCCTAAATGGTCCGTTGCTGACCTAGCGAACAGATTATTTTCTCGTAATCGCACATTTTGGAATTTGCGATATACGGCCCGCCACATCGGTACATCATTTGTGTCTAATTTCACTGTGGTTTCTAAGCAGGACCTTTTAACTCCTTTGTTCCACTGAATAATGCTTTTTAAACCTGAATGCAACTGATAATGACTAAATCATCAGTTCAGTCAACCTATATGTCTACAAATGTAATGCAAACAGCTTTTTGTCTACGAATGTTGTCGTACAATTGTGCCAACTTTACCAGAAGGTCATTGCCGTGAGACATTAATTCTAAATATCTGACGCTAATTTGTCGGATAACGCTAAATGCTATGGAAGGCGGCTTTATTTATCATACTGCGTTGCATGCGTCGATCGCTGCTAGCTGTGCGCTATTTGTACCAGTATGTTGGTACGCTTCTCTTGGCTAGAGTAGACACTGGCTTGTTAATATCGCTGATCTGGTAGGTGGCGGAACAAAACGTATAAATATCTAACTTAGTTTCAAGCATGCGCTATTTGCATGATAGCTTCAACGACTGTTTGTCGTGCAAAATATATATATATATATATATATATATATATATATATATATATATATATATATATATATATATATATTACGGAGCAGCAAGGTAGAAAGGTACCATCGAGAAGTGAAGATTGTGACGACATCTGCCATCACTACTGTATTGTGCAGATACGCTGCAACACGAGCAACAACACCAACAGTTAAAAGACGAATGATAAATAGCAGCGCAACGCTTATCATGGTCATGAGAACAATAAAAGCCTAAATTAAGACATTTAAGGGAAAGGCAAGAAAAATAAAGACTATGGAAATAATGTAAGTGGTAAACTTATCTAGGTTACCCTAGGTTAACAATCGTTTTTCCAACAATTTAATAACAATATACTCTCCTCTGACAGGCAAAATTCGTCGAAATGGTTCCGACCACGACGATACAATCTCAGTGTAACATACCGGTTGTTGCTGCTGTTTCTGCTGGTGGTTATGTTGCTGCTGCTGCTGTTGTTGTTATTGTTGTTGATGTTACTGCCGTTGGCGTACAACAACGTAGAACACAATAACATCAACTTTTATTGATGTTGTTGTTATTATTATTAATGCCTATATTTTTTTACTGCTTTTGACGTTGATTCCAAGCAATACCTTTACTTATGAGTAGGCAACGCGCCATACGCTAACCAGAAGCACCGGAGGACGGGTACAGTCAATCTGCATCTCAACGAGAACAAAACGAAGCACAGCAAGAACAAAGCCGCTGCCCGAACTCCGTAGTTCGCTTTGGAAAAAAGCTACTGTTGTTGTTGTCGATGTTGTTGTTATTGCTGCTTTCTGTGTAATGATGAGAAAAATTCGGTTGTTGCCATCGACCATAGCATTAAGAGCATTCGGCCACTTGAAAGACCATCAATGTATGTGAGTGTGCATTCTAGTAACATGCATAACGTGTGTAACATGTATATATCGCTCTTTCCTTGACGGTTTTGTTCGTCTATTGCGACATCTTTATCGGCAGCTGTGACAGAAACAACTGTTTCAACAACAACAGCAACAGCAACAACAACATCAACAACAACAGCAACAACAACAACAGCAAAAACAACAACAACAACAACAACAACAACAACAACAGCAAGAACAACAACAACAGCAACAACAACAACAACAGCAACAACAACAGCTCACCGACAACAACAACATCAACAAGAGCGACAACATAATAACAATGACAGCAGCGACAACAAAGATGACAACAACAACAATAACTACAAGAACAACAACAATAACTACAACAACAACAACAACAATAACAACAACAACAGCTACGGCACTGCTACCCTAATGCTAAGGAGAATGAGATGAGCTCGCTGAACCTCATGCCCGAATGCACTTCATCTATTCGGCCCTGCCGGCAATGCGGCCCCGACATCGATGTCGCCGTCGTCGTCGTGTTTTCGCCGCCCCGTCACCGCCGCTGCTGCCGCCGCTGCTGCCGGTTGGAACGGAGCGGCAGTTCTAAATTGCCACTGTTGATGCTGTTGTTCCTACGACGACGACGACGACGACGACGAATTCTGCACTTTCTGCGGCAGGTTTTGCCGCTGTTACGCTGGCGCATGCTGTTGTCGCTGCTGATGCTGACGTGACGCCACAAAATCACGACCTGCGTCTTGATTGCCAGACTGCCTGCGGTAGACAAAAGTAGGGACGGATAAACTATGAGGCAAATCAGTGAGCGGGAGAGAGTGCGGAAGAAGAGAGCCAACGAGCGAGTGAATGCGCCCGCCAAGCAACTATTTGCCGCTGGTTCACAATAATGATGGCTATTAATTAACATCGAGCAATGAATGCGGAGGAGCGGTGGCAATTGTCCGATCGTTGGTAGCAGCAACAGCAGCGCTAAGAACAGCAACAACAACAAAACAACAACAACAACAACAACAACAGCAACTGCAACAACAACGTCAAAAACAACATCAACAACAACAACAACAACAACAGCCACAAGAACAGCAACAACAACAACAACAACAACAACGTCAGCTGCGACTGGGCCCCAACGCTAGTATTATGAAAAGGTCATGATACAACTAAGTATCGATACAACTCAGTAGCACTGGAGCAAAGCGCTTGACTAGAGAGCACGACTTGAACGTGTCTATTGCATATTTACGTATGTACATGCGCATCGACCTAGCACTTCTTCTACTAGCCTTCTCTCTAGTCCAAAAGTGTAAGCGTTTAAGCAAACGTTCGAATTGAAGCAAAGACAGACGCGGCAACGAAATTCGCTTCGCTCGCAATCACGCAGAGGCTGGTAGGCGCGGCGTCGGTAGCGTACATGAAAACTTGTAATTATACGACACTATATCTTAATTGTGTGGACTAACGGTCGGCCGCAAACACAAGCACTGCTGTCACTGTAATTCTGTAGAGAGAAAAGGGCGGCCATAACGTCTGTTTCAAAATTGTTAAATTTCCAGCAAAAGCATCAACTTGTTTGTCTAATGTTCGTGTATGTTTGCAAAAAGTTTGAACCTTCGGGCAAGATCTGGAGGAGTCAATCAAATGTGTTTATCGTGACTATTTGATAACCAAGGCTATTTACTTTGCAGTCACATGTCAAAGGAGAGTCTGCACCCCGGAGTACACGAGAGATGAAGCCGGCCTAATGTGAAAGCGCTCCTGACGGTTCAACGATCACCAAGTTTACTTGCAGAGCTTTGCAGTCATTGCATGGGCCTGTACGTTGCAGTCAATCAGAACTCTTTAACGTCCAGTCTTGGGTTGTTCACCACGGTAAAGCCCAGGCCCACTTCAGACTTCTTATGTCGGACTATAACTGCAGAAAAATCTCTATCTTTCCCCTATCCATTGTGCACTTTACCTTGCTTCCCGTAACAGACCATGTTTTGGACTTCTAATTAAAACAAAAAAAACACTTTGGACATTACAACAAAAATGCGACGGGAGTAGACTACTTGCAAGCAAGGAAATTCTAAAAACATTTTTTTTTAACAAACCAACGTTAAAAGTTTTCGAGCAGCCTTCCTATATATATATAATATATATATATATATATATATATAACAGCCTCTATATGTTTCCACAATAGTAATCATTTCAGCTCTTGGAGTGGCGCTAAAACAGATACAATTATTATGAATATTTAGGGCCCGTATACAAATATATATATATATATATATATATATCAGGAACAGCAGTCATGTTTCAATTCCGAAAAATGATGTTGCAGGTTGGCTGGACACAGCAGCAGCACCAATAGCAACAAACAACAAAAAACGTATACGTGCGATGGTAATGATGATAATGCTGTCTATCACAAATTTGCACATGCCTAAGTGGGGACCGCAAAATAACCTAACTACGTTCCTAAGCTCGAGTAGGCTACTGTTTGACAACAGTTTGAAGGGCTTATACTAGAGCAACGGGGGTAGTTGCATCCGTTGCAACGATGCACGAAGCAGACATGTTTGTAGTTGAGTTAAGTTAAGCTGTTCTAACAGAACACACTGCGAGTTGGCTGGTGTAGGAAGCGATGCTTGCCGTGCAGCCAGTGAGGAAAGACCGCAGGGCAAGATCATCAAACTAGTTCGGAGTGATCCTCAGCCAACGCTTAACGTCTACGGGACTGCTTTCGCATTGCTTTGTAGGACACCCCCCATACCTACAAATGTGCAAGGGTGGGGCTCGAACCCGTGCTGCACCCATGTGTCTCCTCCGGTCGCGACGCGCACGCGAATGCTGCACCACGCCGCCGCGCTCGACAGGGCAAGATCATCAGCAACAGTATCACCACCATCATCATCATCATCGGGGAAGAGAAAAGAGGCACCCATAGACTAGAAATGACGCCGTTAGGCTTAGTGAGACCTTACGACGTAGGTTGACGTCCTAGAATGCTGGCTTACGCCAACGAATATCTTATGGTTGTTTTTACGAGCAAGTCAAGCTGGTGTTTTTCCTGGGGGACGTCTGCGCCGACGTAAAGTCACATCTCGACGGT
The DNA here is from genome assembly GCA_003439945.1 of Dermanyssus gallinae. Lineage (NCBI taxonomy): Eukaryota > Metazoa > Arthropoda > Arachnida > Mesostigmata > Dermanyssidae > Dermanyssus > Dermanyssus gallinae. Next base: position 31,636 of record QVRM01006352.1, read on the forward strand.
GTCTCTATCAACAGGTCGACAGCCAGGCCCGATCGCAGTGACCTTGACGTTCGAGCGCGCTAACTTCAAACCCGTCGCGAGAGTGAGATAGCTCTGCACAACCGTCATCGATCAACAATTTACCCGTAGGCAGGGACCGCGGTTCTTGTCTCCAGGAAGAAGACAGGGACGAAGCAACCAGTACGCCAATTTTTATATCCGTGTCTAGTTTTGTTATTGTTGTTGGGGTTGTTGTTGTTGTTGCTGCTGCTGCTGCCTCTTTTGCTGTTACTATTGTTGTTGATGTGCGTCTCGCGGGATGGTCTTCGCTGTTGATGCGAGTACGGTTGTTGTTTTCCTATAGCGATTTGTGCTGTTGTTGTTGTGTTATTTTGTTGTTGATGCTTTTTTTCGTTAGCGAATTTTACTACCTTTGCTGGCTTTTCGCTAACACGCCGTTTTTGCTGGTGCTGGCGACTATGCTGTCGCACCAGCAGTTAAGGTCGACGTTGTCGCCTGTGACATCCTTGCATTCTTCCCTTTGGGGGTAATTATTCGTGAGTTTTATCTCTTTGACATACCAGTTGTCTCCCCACCTGTACGACGTGAGTGCATGTACATTCCTCAATGTCGGAAAACCCTTCGCAGAACAATCGACTCCTTTGACCAATTTGTCTTTGGCTCAAAATAGCTGTGCGCACGAAAATTTGTCATGCGCGGGTGGTAATGACTTCACGACATTTGACAATGGTGCTTTCGACCGTCGCCTTGCCCGTGCCACCTCAAATAGAATGCAGCGCAACTCAAGACAGGCAACTGTGTGCGTCAACGTCGCAAGTTGATTGATGTGCCGTTAATGCACCAATAACAATAACACGCTTCCCGATGGAGCAACTTTGCAATGACAAACTTTTTGACGGGCATATGCCAGAACACCAGTCTGACAATACAAATCTACCACTGTGCTCGTAGCAGCTTTCAGTAAGTAGTAAAGTATTTCGTGAATTCTACAACCAACTTAGGTATAATGATAAATAATCTCAACTAAATAACGCTAACGTCGATATGGCAGCACTAGCAGCGTTCTGGTTAAGCTTAAAATTGAACATAGTTGAGCGCCAGTAGTTGAACGTTGAATGTTTAACGTGTAATAACTAAACTTGATGATACTGACTAAATTTGAAATATCATATATTTATTCAACGTACTTAATTAGCTGGTTTTATTTAGTTACTTGTAAAGGCTGTTTTGTGAGAGCGAGAGAGAGAGAGCATTTCCTTTACCTGCGACGACCCAACGGCCACATTTCTATGGCGGCGGAGTACGGAGGTAAAAGCAGAATCCTTCAACTTAGACGAGACATCCGGAACGTGTGCCCGTTCACTATGCTAGCGTCCTTAGCGTAATTTCTAAAGTAAAAATAAATATGTTGAAGCTTGTTCTGCGGGCCTCTCTGGTCCGCGAGCGTCACGATGTTGAAACGTCCCGACCCAACGGGCCAACTAATCTCAGCGGATACGTCGGGTTTCGTCGTTCCAGGCCGTTCGCCTTTCAAATCACCGTCTCCATAAGAGAGAGCAAGTCGCGTTCATCTAGTAAGCCCTGTGTTGCATTCCATGACAACGTACTCTCTCTCGACTGCTTTGGACTCCAGAATACACCTCATGCTATTTTCCGAGAAGGTGTACACGCAGAGCGGGATCGACGTGTCTCTCTGCTAGTATCTGGCCTATATCTGCCCGTACGTATGCCGTTCCCTAGCTACGTTGACGCCGTCGCGATCGTCGGTGTCTGTGAGTATTTTGTCAATCAATTGTTCGTTATACAGAAGTCCAGTCGTCGTGGGTGACTCCTCCGAATTCTGTACGCATGTGTTGCAATACGCGTGCAAAGTTCAGAGCCCTTCCATTACTTTGCAACAGCAGCAGCTCTGTCTGCGATGACCCACGTGATCGTAAAGTTGCCACGAGGCCATTTGTGCTGCTGTGGCATCACGTCCACGTACCCTGATTGTTATGCTATCGCACTCTATGCTTGACGTTGTCCAACTAGCGTCTGTGCAGTCTTTACTTCGGAAATTCCGATTCCGCCAAATAGACCAAGATTTTTATGGCACACCTACTGGTCGCGTTCTTTTGTCGGCGCTATCGGCGAACATTTGTAGTTCTTCTAGACATGACCGTCTCCGCGGTATCTTTATGCATGTCAAACTCAGCATCGAGATTATCTTCTAGTGTATTCCAGTATGCTGAACAGGCACTCTTCTGATTGGAGCGAATGAGACCTTTCATTTTTGCGGATCTTTCTCTTTTTTCTCCCTTTTCTTTCGCTCTCACAGGGACCACGTCTCACTATCCGCCAGCGTTTGTTCAAAGTTTTCAAAGTCTTCTAATAACCTTGCCGCTGTTATCATATGTTTGTGCGTCCCAGCGAAACTGGCGGTTTATTACGATTTTACGTGTTTCAAATTCTTGTGTGTTTGGCTGGATAGATAGATATAAAGATAGCTCAGTCGTGGTCGATTACCCCTAACGCGCATATGACCCCTCAGTCCTCGCTTATTTCTGCGCAAATTTTCTACCGGACTTTGATTATGAACATAATTTTGCTGGTATACGTCTGAGGTGCTCACAAGCTTTCTGGTGTCTAGTTAAGCCAATCAAGTCTAGTGGCCAAATGAATAGAGAAACAAAGCATCTGGTTACTTTTGTGGTTATCACCGAGTTGATTAGGTCATCGAATCATTTAGCAAAATTAGCATTGGAGCTATGCTGTTCTATGAGATAGGTCATATGCTGTTCTATGAGATAGATATGCTGTTCTGCCTCCGTCTAGGTTCATAGTGGTCCTCTTCTCTGTTCCGAGTAACTGGGGTGATACGTCAAACGCGTTTAAAGTATCGAAGATAACTAACACGGTCACCACCTTATACCGCCCTTCCTCACTTCAGCCAACCCAACACACTCCATTCGTCTGCTGGGCCTTTCGGCATTCGGTTCTCAGTTGTCTCTCGTTGAACTTTAGAAATGCTATCTAGAAAAAAAAGCCACTTGTAGTTAGCATGTTTCAAGTTCAAGCCACCAACTACAGCACTGTTGCATATGCAGCATGATACACCGCGTACATCTCTGCGCGATGCGGACATCTTGATTGTCACGAAGGCCGCTCAACACGCAAGTTGGTCTGTGTCGCCTAGCCGGAGGCGTGACAGACACACAGACAGGCTGGCAGACGGCCGGAGGAACGGACGGACTGTTGTCAATCGCCTCCGGCTGAGCTACGCTAAGCCGCGAAAGGAGCGAATGTGGAAGAGGTGTGGTGCGTGTCTACGAGTCCAGTCGCTGGACTCCTCGTCGTCGTGCGGTGATGACGGTGCTGGCGCTTTGAACGACGGTCAGTAGGGAATCGACTGTCAGACCGAAATGACGATGACGATGACAATGACGAACAAACGTGTCCCACCCCAAATCAACTCGTGAACTCGCTCAATAAGCTTTCGTTTTTATATAGTTGTAGCAAAAGTAGTAGTCATTAGTAGTAGTAGTAGTAGTAGAAGAAGTGTTAGTAGTGGTAGTTAGTGGTGGTAGCTAGAGCCTAGAACGATCTTCGGCGTGGCGCTACTGCTCGCGCTCTAGCTGGTGGTTAGGAGGCACGAAACCTCGAGCATCCTACCGGCAACGTGAACGATAGGAGTGGCAACAACAACAACATCGACAACAACAACATCGACAACAACAACATCGACAACAACAATATCGACAACAACAACAACATCGGCAACAACAACAACATCGACAACAACAACATCGGCAACAACAACAACATCGACAACAACAACATCGGCAACAGCAACAACAACATCAGCAACAACAGAACCAGCGGCACCTTAAGCGACTTCGTCCGTCGGGGCAAGAAAAGAGGCGGGTCGTCGGACAGCGATCATGGTCGAGCGTCGGTCGATAAAGTCATTTCTGCTTCTTCGCCTTCGCCTTCGCCATCGAGCTAGATTGAGCTCATTTGTCGGCCGAAGCGGCGAGTCGATGATGAGCAGAGGGTCAATTAGCGGAGGGTCCGCCGAGCTTGATTATGATCGTGTTGCTGTCAGTGGTGTGCTGCTGCTGCTGCCGTATATACGCTCGCCGACGAAAAAAACGTGCACGAGAGTGAGAACTGGGGATGGCCAGATGATAGCATCGTCCCAGCAAGCTCATGTTGCGTTAGACTTATGATTTCCATGGCGTTGTTCATTTTTAGTTGTTGTTGTTGTTGTCTGGTTGTTGTTGTTGATGCTGCTGCTGCTGCTGCTGTTGTTGATGTTGTTGATGCTGCTGCTGCTGCTGTTGTTGATGTTGTTGTTGTATCGTTGTTGTTGTAATGTTGTGCTGCTGCAGCCGGTCCCACCTATTAACTGTTGTTTTCTGTTGATGTTGTTGTTGTCTGTACGGGCGTTTATCTGTGTGTGTGTGCCCAAGCAGAAGTCTAACTGACCAGCGCTGTACGCTTTCCGTACGTCACTAACTTGCTCGTTAACTCGACAAACTGTGAAAGCGGCAACGCCACAACCAGCGCAGCATTGAGAGGTCTTATATATATATATATATATATACATATATATATATATATATATATATATATATATATATATATACTATATATATATATATATATATATATATATATATATATATATATATATATATAGGATCTCAAGGGGGCTAGGCAGCCGCTAAATAAGAGGGTCCACAGCATCAAACGCTGCAGCCAGTGCAGGCTGTATAGGTAACAAGGCTTAGGACAGCAAACGGGCGAGACAAGAGACCGACAACAAGACGCCCTACGATTGAACCTCTCTTTTGCTGTCTGACGCTGAAGCTGTTGAAGCAGTAGAGATATGTACATCTGATGTAGTCTGTATCATCTATTATGATTAATTTCGATCATCGATATATCGATGGATCAATCCGTCTATCGTCAATCCTACTACCACCACCACCACCACTACCACTACCATCACGTATGAAAGCTTGACTGTATAACGAATGACGTCAACTCAAAACGACAGCTAACGGGGCGGCGCTGGTTGCAGCCGTGGTGATGACCACGACAACGACGACGAAGATGACGAAGCGATTGCTCGGTGAGGTGATGATTGAGGTGCCACCGATGATGATGGTGATGTCAATGATGATGGTGATGTCAATGATGATGATTGACGTGATGGTGAAAGTCAATGATGAGAGAGCGGCGAATAGTTTGAGTGATGCCTATAGATAGTGATGCCAACAAACGATGAGGATGATACAAATAATAATACACGGTGCTGCTGATATACATGTGTTGGTTGGTGGCGATGAATAACGACGATGAAGGCGAGGACGATGATGGTGATGATGATGATGATGACGATGGTGAAGATTATGACGATGATGTTGATGATGATGACGATGATGGTGGTGGTGGTGGTGGTGGTGACGATGCTGATACTGAGGTGGTTCGTGGTTAGGGACGAGCAGCAGAAGCGACTGAAGCCAACCAAGGAGGCGTGCAAGATAGCAGCACCGTCGTCGCACATCATCACACGTCACGTCAAATTTGTGTCGCCTCCTCAAGCGCCGAGCTCCGGTCACCAACAGTAGCAGAAGCTTCAGCGTCTTCATAATCATCAGTGTCATCATCATCATCTATCATCATACATCATCATCACCATCATCATCGTCATTATCATCATGAGCGTCATCATCAGCATCACCATCATCATCGCCGTCATTTTGCGATGTACTCCCTCTCGTCGGTGTATCAGTCTGTGTTGTTGTTGTTGTTGTTGCTGTTGCTGCTGTTGCTGCCGCTGCTGCTGCTGTCTTGGTAGTAACAGTAGTTGGTAATCTAGTGGTAATCGAAAGAGCAACAGTCCCCCCAGAGGCGCAGCCGTACACCGCAAAGCTGTGACAGCGGTGACAGCGCGGCAAAATGCCAACCCGGGCACCTATGTGGCAGGGGCCGCTGGACCTCATCGCTGCCAACTCTGTGTGTCGCCGAATGCGTGTGCGCGTCAGAGTCTACCATGGGTTGGAGTCATGGTGACACGCCGGGTCTAGGGAGAAAGCCAGCTGAAAGATACCGGCTGGTCAAGCCAGCTGCCGCCGCCGCCGCCGCGGTGGCTGCCACAACGACAACAACAACAACAACAATAGCAACAACGACAACAACAACAGCAACACGACAACAACAACAACAGCAACAAAGATAACATCAACAGCAACAGCAAGCAACAAAGACTGTCGTCTCCCAAAGCCCTATACATCAACGTGTTGTTTGACAGGTCTCCCGCTAGATCTAGGTAGTTACACGTATATATATATATATAAATATATATATACGAGTATATATATATATATATATATATATATATAATACGTACTTTTACTTGATTCGTTTGCGGAGGCCGCCGCCTGAATGCAATAGGAAAAAGTCCGACAGATGAAGAAATGTGCTGGTCGCGGAGAATGGAGAAATGTGCTGACCACCGACCAATTGTCGCCGGGTTGGTGCTGTTGCGGCCTGCATGTGTGCCTATTACCTGCCAGTATTTGGTAAAATGAAGTGACAACGTTGTGTCGCGGCAACAATGACAGCGGCAGCGACATTGACGGTAACAACAATAGCAGCAACAACCACAGCAACACCCGCAACCACAGCACTGTAACAACAACATTAGCAACAGTAGTAACGTCACAGACAGCAACAACAGCAAAAAAAAAAACAACAACAACAACAACAACAACAACAATGACGGCTACAGCCCCGGACTCCTTGACCATCATCGCATCGTATCGTGCCATTCGTGCTTGTCGCGGGACGACTCAATCGTCGTTTCGATAACTGTTTCCTATTCCTTCTCCACCTTTTTCTTTGTCTTCCTCTCTTGCACCTGATTTTTGTCTCTTTCTCTTGTACGTCATTTTGACAACTTTTCCCTGCTTCGCCTCCTTTATTTCTTTTTCGATTTCGTCCTTTTTCGCCCCATCACCTGTGTTGTCGTTGCCGTCGTCGTCGTCATCGAAATTGCTTCACCACTGCTGTCATGTTGTGTTCAATGATCAGTTAACCAACTAGTCTGCCGGTCTCTTCTCTGCGTCAATCTGTCTGTGCGTCAGATTTGATGATATCAAATCATAGAATGAGGTAGCAGCAGAAGAAGCAGCAGCAGCAACAACAACATCAGCTTCTCGTTGGAGTCGTCATTGTTGCCTCTGTCATTGACGTTGTTGCTGTTGTTGTTCTGGTTGTGGTTCTTGCTGCTGCTGCTGCTGTTGTTGTTTTTGATATCGTGTCTGTTTTATATCTACCGTTGTTGTTCTGGGCGTTGTTGTTGTTCGTGTTGTCGTGTTCGTTCTTGTCTCTACCGTTGTTGTTGTTGTTGGTTATTATTGTTGTAGCACTAATCGCTGCCGCCATCATCTTCAAAAAAGGCCAATATGGTATTTAGCACTGTTGTGGTGCAGCCACCCGACTTTTTGCCTTGTCTTCGTTTTGATTGGGTGTCCCTTTGCCCTCAGGCGGTCGTCTGTGTCCCGCGGTCTCGATCGATCTCGATCGGGGACCCAGGTCGTTTACAAGGGGGTTTCGGAGGAACACAGGCAATGCAAAAAATAACCTCCATCTTTGTCTGTACATTTAAGGCTACAATCTGTTGCGTTGTATTTGCTCGGACGGCTCGGTCGTCCGTGGCTATTTCGCCTTCCTCTCTTCGCTAGGTATTTTGGGTGGTTGCTTCTGCTCATTGTTATCATCATAATCGTCTATTGTGACTATTTGTTTTTGGCAATTGAACGTGTCTTGTTTAGTTGTTTTTATTGTCTTATGTGAGGTTTATGCGGGGTATGCATAATCCGCATGCGTCACTGGCAACTCACAAGCTGCGTTAAATTTGGGACTCACAAACCTCGTATTGCTCGTCATCTCCTTAAGACCGAAATTGCATGGCATTACTTCGAGAGTGTTGTTCTAGTGCTTTGTGAATTAAATTCTCCATCATCGTGGTTAATATTGCCTATTATTATTATTATTATTATCAATAATTTCCGTTATTGTTTTTCGAATTGAAATCAACTCTGCCACATACTATTGTTGCATTCATTTCCACAGCCGCTCGCTGCTGTTGGTAATAGAAGTTTTATTCACCGTAATAATAATGATGATGATTGTGATGATCATTATGATTGTTGTTTGTTTTGTTACGCTGATTCAAATGTGTCTTGATCTTTATTTGTTGTTGCCTTTGTCGTTGTTACTGCTGCTGCTTGCAGCTTACATTTGGCGCAGCATTGCTGTGTTCGTCATGAATATTTATAGGTTATTATTATTATTATTATTATTATTATTATTATTATTATTATTATTATTATTTGTGTTATGAATACTGTTTACTTACTATTCGCGTGAGCGCCACCCGAGCGTCAGCAAGGGCCAACGCTAGCCTCGGCGAGCTGATGAAGAAGGAAGGAAGGAAGAGTCTGACGGAGGCGATTCGTTCGCCCGCTTCTGTGTTGGCGTATCCGCCGCCGCCGTCGTCGCCACCACCGCCGTCCACCACTGAACGGCCTCGGCATCGGCACAGACGGCGCGGGCCTGAGCAACAACATCTCTATTATGGAGATGGTGGCATTCAGCGAACATGATGAACCGGAGCAGGGGAGAACCCGGATTGGAGACGTAGCAGTCGTCGCCGACGACGCGCCGCCGAGGACAGCAACAACAACCGCAACAACAACAACAACAACGACAACAACAACAACAACAATAACCGCAGCAACAACAACAACAACAAACACAACAACGGTGCTCCCGAGAAAGCAACTAGATGGCGGTGGCGCCGCCGACGGCTGGCCCGACGACGGACCTCAATTGGCTGCGGCTGTTCAGATCTCGGACTTCGGACGAACTGACTGGATGAAGTTATTTTCAGCCCCCATCGCGGCACGGCTATTGCTGCCTCTGTTGCCTCTACTGCTGTTGCTGTTGTTGTTGTGGTTGTTGTTGTTATTAGTCCTTTTCTTCGGTTCCCTCATCACAATCACCATCATCATCATCATCTTACCGGCATCAGCATCACACTATCACCATCATCATCATCACACTATCGTCATCTTCATTTTCTTCATCTTGCTCATGTTGGCCGAGGTGTAGAGCGGTCTCGATACGTACGAACGTACGGCGGCGGTTGTACGCACGTTATTCCTCCGAGCTTAAGGCAGGCGTTGTTTTCGTTGCCTTCTTCATGTTCTTCTTTTTCTTCATCATCTTCATCGTCGACGTCTTCTTCACCTCATCGTCGTCGTCGTCGTCGTCGTCGTCATCATGGCGCCGCTGCCGGCACTCGCCTACTACAACGTCTACCACCAACAGCAGAGCAGCGCTAGTACTGTTACGACGAAGCAAGTCGGGTAAGCAATTCAAATTGACTAGCGGCTAGCGGCCGCTTGAGCGGCCGGTCTCCCTACCCCCCTCTCTCTCCTCTCTCTCTCAATCCCTCAATCTATATATCTCTCTCTCTCTATCTATCTATCTCTCTCACTCTCTATATCTCAATCTCTATGTATTGCTGTCTCTCTCTACCATCTCTCTCTCTTTCGCGCTGTATTTCTCTACCATTTGCTCTCTATATATCTCTATCTCTCTCTCTCTCTCGTCCACGACCTTCATCATGTCTGTTTGTCGTCTGTCTGATTGTTTGTCTGACCGTCTGTCCAGCGAGCAGGCAGATAGGCACTCCGTTTGGCGATCTGTTTCTGCCCGGCGATCATTCGCCACCCAGGGTGGGTGCATACGTACGACTACAACGTCGTCACCATATTAAGCGGCAGTGGCGGCAGAGGCGGCTACAGGAGCAGCAGCAGCAGCGGAAGCAGCAGCGACAGCATCATCCTCATCCTCATCATCATCCTGATCCTCATTTTCATCAACCAGCTTCATCAGAACCAGCATCTCCAGGACCAGCATGCGCCATCATCAGGACGATGAGCATAATCCAGGACACCACACAGCCAGCCCCCAGGGGCGGCCACAACGAGCCCATGCATGCTCTCATCATACCGAGCGGCTGCAGCCGCCGCTGCTGCTGCGGCAGTCATTGCTTCTCCTGTTGTTGCTTTTGTTGTTGTCGTTGTTGTTGTCGAGGAGCAACACGAGCAGCGAGAGGAACCCATCGATGATGGCGTCGTCCGACACCCGTTACCGTTGCCGTCGCCACCACCACTCGCTAAACTCGTGACGATGAAGACGTCGTCGTAGTCGTCCTCACGAAGCATTCACATTACAAGGGTGGTGGTAGTGGAGGAGGAGGTGGTGGCTTCGTGGACCGACGTGGTCGAGGTGCCACCCAGGTGACGATGATGAAGCTGTGCCACTAAAATAGCTCCGGCTCACAGACAGGCGCCTAGATATACAGACAGGCAGACAGACAGACAGATCCATAGACAGAACCAATAGACAGATCCATAGACAGATCCATCGACACAACCATAGACAGATCCACAGAGAGTCAGAAATAAGTACATGAATAGATAATAGTCATCTAGACATACATACGTATATAGATTGGTAGGTAGGCAGGTAGATTGCGGAGGGCAGGCAGGCAGCGATTGTTGAGCGAGGTTGGTTGTTGCTGGTCGTCCGATGCTGACCCCGACGCTGACGACGCGGACGACGCGGACGACGCGAACGACGACAACGGCAATGACGCCTTCGATGTCTCAATTTCGAAGGAGGCGCCAAATCAATCGTGCCGGCCGTTTGCCGCGCCTCGGCCCACAGTGGCGGCGGCGGCAATGGCAGTGGCGGTACAAGTGAGGGCCAAAACCGAAACAGCAGGAGAGCCGGCGCACTTGCCGGTGCGCTGTCGCCATCTTTGTCATCGGTGGGGTGGTAGTTCTTGTCGTTGTTGTCGTCGTTGTTGGTGTTGTCATTGTTGTTGTCGTCGTCGTTGTTGTTATTGTTGTTGTTGTTGTTGTTGTTGTTGTCGTTGTTGTTGTTTTTGTTTTTGTCGGTGTTGTCGTTGTTGTCGTTGGTGGTGGTGGTGTTGTTATTCTTCACTGGCTTTTTGTGTTGTTTTGCCTGTACAGCGCGAAGATGTTTTTGGCTCCCGACGCATCTCTTCTTCTTCTTCTCCACACACTCTCTCCCATCCTACTCAGGATGAAGACACAAATGTCAGTCAATGTTCTTCCTCGTTCGGGGCAAGACGCGACGCGACGCAGCGCTGTACAATCGGTGCCTGCGACGGAGTACTGGCGCTATACGTATGCCGCTATATGAGCACACACATATATATATATATAATTTTTTTTTTAATTATATATATATATATATACGTCTGCAGTTATATGCGCAGTACGTAAACGCCTACATAGACGCATACTTATAAACAAAGACGAACTTATCTACAGGTATCGTACCTGAGTAGGTTTAGTGTCCGATTTGGTATGCTATGTGTGTATTTTGACCTTCGCTCGCAGTCGCAAGGGAATCCCCATTCCTGTCGGCACGACGTCATCCAATCTAACGGAACGGGTATATCTCAGCGGATAATTCGGGAATCGTTTTTCGAGGTCGTTAGGGCCCTCTCCATCTGCCGAGAGATGTCGTGACTAGCGTCCTCAGTGAGGCCCAGTCGTTCAACTAAATCGTTCATATTCACTTAGTAGGAGAGGCGTGTTGCATTCTAAAATTCGGCATGGTTGATTGTTTCCGGTTTCATGCCACACCTCACAGAGGTAGTGTACATTCCCAGGTCTCGATGTCTCCCCAGTGTCTGGTGGGCAGTATTTCTGTCCTGTACTAAGCAGTGAACTCCCATAACTTCTGATTGTAGATGTAAACGCGTTTTTTTTCATATGCGGTATGCTGCCGTTCTGCAAGTTTTAAGGCGTATTTTTGCCGCCATAAGCTCTTTCAGACGTTGCGATGTCTTTTCGTTACCCGAAGTTATTTTTTCTATTCATTTATAGGAACTGGCTTAGGCGCATGCGTGCGCATTGTAAGTTTTCACTGCTCATATGTTCTTACATCTGTACAAGCTCCCGATGCTTTTCGTCTCCTTGTGCCACTGTGATATGCATTATAATATCTCCATCGTCGTTAACATTTTGTGTGGCATTTGCATAATTTACAGTTCTGTTGTCTGCCTCAAGTTGATCTACGTTTACTTTTTGTTCGGAGTTCGCCCAGTCGTAATTCGTTGTCAAAAATTGCGGATGCTACCATGCGCTTTGATATTCTCAGGACCCATCTATCTGCATCTGTTTAGAAAGTCGTGTACAGAAATTCGGCATTCTGGACATGGTGGTTACGGCCTTGCCGTACGTTCGGCAAGTCTCCGGAGCGGTGTGTCAATTTACTTTAGAAATCTCGAATTTGTTTCAACCCTCAGCGGCTCGTTTGTAAACAGCTTTAGGGTGCTGACTGCATTATTCCCCTACATTAGTTCTTGCTCTGGTGGTTCTTTTGGCTGTTATTTAGAACGATTTTAATGTATTTATATTATTTTTGTCAATGTAGTTTTTTCTCGACGTACGGGACCTTAAAATTATTTAAAAAACGAAGCAAACCTTCTTGTGAAAAACAAAACACTTTCTTTACCCGGAGGTGAGTCAGGCCATACTGCGGTTTCCCCGAAACAAATTAATGAACCCTAGCATTATTCGAAATAAGCACCTTCGACAGGCCGTGCAACTGATACCACATTGGACACTTGTCAATATGCCTATAAGGACAGTGGGCTTGAGAGACTTTGTGTCCTATAGAGGAGTTTGTAGAAAGATCTGTAAACGTAAGCGCTTAGCAATTTTACACTTTGTCTTCGCGGCGTTTATTTCAGGCTCGCACACCTCTAATTGTTTGAGGCAACGTAAGCCAGTGTACCGCCGCAGCTGGTGTTTGCAAATAAACCACAAGAGATCGTCCGAGCACCCTTGGATAAACAAATGATTTTGTGCATTGGAGACAACGTAAGTCAATTAGTGCGTGCTCTCCTTATCGCGGATTCTCTCCAACAAGTAGAAAACAATCGTCTCGTAGTAGGTGATCTTGTGATGTACAGCTCTGTTGCACTGGGTACACTTAGCGCCACTTGGATGATATAAGCCTGCTTTTCTCAAGCGAGTGCTAAATTCACACTTTGCCTTTGCATACCTTCTGTGAGAGACGCCATGCTTTGCTAACTCGCCTACAAACCTATACGAGAAGAAGAGAGAAACCCTATATGGTCACTAAACGAAAGTGATTGGTTCCCGCCCGCTCTAACCCTAACGCTCTTGGTGAGTCTTGGTGCTCGTATCTAAGGCGATACGGCTGCACGGTCAAACCGCGCAGTTCCTTCGTCGGCAACAGATACCAACCTACATGGTAACCATTTTGCTACGATATGCGTGGACTTACCGCCTCCTTAAAGGCTACTTTAAAGGCTATTTGAGACAAGATAGGCGGTTCTCCGGACTCATTATGGCCAGCGGGTTTGAGTCCTTCTGCGACTCTTTCATCCGCGCCTCGGACGAGGACCTAATTACAGGGCATTTGTTCATTCCAGTATAACTGGCGGTTGTTGACGATTTACGTTCATAATACGACAACTTCATTAGCCATCTTTGGATCCCATCTTGGGATCCCGTTATTAGCTACGTTCTGTAGTAAATTATTCATGTAGTAATGATTAGCACAGAAAATAAACATTGAGGTGGGCAGTGCTTACATAGTTCAACCGCTGTCCGTAGAGGATATATTGTTCTTGTTGCTGCTACTGCTGCTGTTGTTGTTGTTGTGGTTGCCTCCAGTGGCAGATTCAGATTTTGATTCTTGATTTTCCCTCTCTTCCTGTGAGTCTCACTCTCTCTCACTAAATCAATATTTCTCATTGATTTCGGCATTTTGCCGTGCGCGCATTTCAACCAACAACCGTGGCATCAGTGAGGTGTGCATACTGTGCCGTCGTTGATTAGCAGTAGCCTGCATCGTCCGTCTCGTAAAGTTCGCCCCCCCCCCCCAGAGGCTTTAGGCTGGACAGCGATGGCTTATTGTATCGCTTGTTGATGTCTTGTTAATTTGTTTTCTTCACTTGTCTGTACACACTCGCGCGCGTGAGTTCGCTTTGAAACGAGAACAAATCGATTTATTGGTATATCCGTAGTACCAATTCGCCATATGTGTCTACGTGTCTCTGCACTATTCATGTGTATATGTGTCAGATGTGCCTATGCGTCTCAGCGTAGTACTTACTACACATAAATATGCATGCTTGTATGTACCTAGGCGTATGTCCATGTCGGTACTTTAGTAAGTGTGCCTCGTCTGACAGACAGACAAATACACAGACTCAATGGGTAGACACATCTTCTTCACTAGAGCCAACCGGTGGTTGTTCCCGATGTTTGCTTTTCGACGAGGTGCTGGTTGGTTGTCATCACTGTTGTTGTTGCCGTCGTTGTTGTTGTTGTTGTTGTTGTTGTTGTTGTTGGTTGTGTGTTGTTGTTGTGTTGTTGTTGTTGTTGTTGTTGTTGTTGTTGTTGTTGTTGTTGTTGTTGTTGTTGTTGTTGTTGTTGTGTTGTTGTGTGTTGTTGTTGTTGTTGTTGTTGTTGTTGTTGTTGTTGTTGTTGTTGTTGTTGTGTTGTTGTTGTTGTTGTTGTTGTTGTTGTTGTTTGTTGCTGTTGTTGTGTTGTTGTTGTGGTTTGTTGTTGTTGTTGTTGCTTTGTTTGTTGTCATCGTCAAGCTTTCGGCGACTTTTCCGTCTCGTTGTCGTCCTCTATACGCATGCGTACGATTCTCTGAGGCGACTCACTGAGATAGGTACGACCATATATATATATATATATATATATATGGTCATACCTATCTCAGTATATATATATATATATATATATATCGATAGATACATCTATAGATATATAGATAAGCAGGGTATCAGGTCGAAGGGAAGACGCGCTGATGCCGTCACGCTGCTTGGGTTGACGCGGTCGATGGGGTCGATCGAGCCTGTAGCAGAGATCGATTTGGCCATCACGTTCACCCCTGCGCCGCCGCCACCACCACCAGAAGCGAGGTTAGTTTTGTCTCTGTTAACATCCAGCAAATTAGTCTTCAGTCTTCACTCTCGACAACTTCAGCGGGTGGGGACGAGGATGGCGCGGTTCCGACCACGGTCGAACGTTTATTTCTGTGTATCTATCTGCGTGAGTGCGCGCCTATGTGTTAGCGCGATGTGTTACAGTGACTACTACTACTACTACTACTGCGCCTACTATATTTCTGTTTCTGGTGCTGCTGCTGCCATCTCGCTAAGTCGTCAATATCTGTGTTCTTCCTTTATTCGATGTCTTCTGCGTTTCAGCGTTCGAGGAATAGGCTACCCGATACCCGCTGCGAAGAGATTGTGCTCTCCTTTGAACAACAACAGCAGCAGCAGCAGCAAAAACAACAGCAACAACCGCATCGACATTAACAACAACAACAGAAACAGCATCAACACCAACATTAACAATGACCGCAGCAACAGCAGCAACAACAACAACGGTATTAACATCAACAATCGCATCAACATTAACGACAACAGCATCAACATTAACAACAAGAGCATCGACATTAAAAACAACAACATCAACATTTACAACAACAACGGCAACAACAGCATTAACATTAACAACAACAACAACAACGACGGCAACAACAACAACAACAACAGTATTAACATTAACAACAACAACAACAACAACAACGACGGCAACAACAACAGCAACGACGGCAATAACAACAACAACGACGGCAACAACAACACAACAACACCAACAACAACAACGACGACAATAACAACAACTGCGACCACGACAACCGCACGCTTCTTCAACAGCAAGCTTTCAGTTTCGCTCGCTCCGTTACGCCCATTTTGCTGTGCTGAGAGCGCCTGCTGAAGAAGGTAGAATAGTGGTCAGCCAGCCAGCCAACAAGCGAAGCGAAGCCGCCTGAAGTCGTAGTTGGCGTATATTATTAATAGTAGTTAAGGTCGTAAGTAGCTCTCGGATAAGTTGTAGTGAGTGGAAGTAATAGTAGAAGTAATAGCAATACTACGCGACGCGTTTGCGCATGGCGCCAGCGTCGTGCGGAACGCGCTCGTGGTTCGCATCATCCGTCGGCGTGCACCCCGTGAAGCTCTTGTCCCGTCGTGCTCGCTCGCTCGCGGGTCGTCCTCCAAAGGCAAATGAGAGAACTTACCATTCTTTCGTCGACATCTTTTTCACAAATTAAAACGTTTCAATCCCAAGCCAATCCTCACGGAATTGAACCGACTGAGCCGCCGATCGAGCGTCCAAGTGTATAATACTTCTTGATTCACCTAAATATATATATATATATATATATATATATATATATATATATCTGTGGACCAAGAAGTAACGAGAGAGAGAACGAGATGTACATGTTGATTAGCCATATAGTCACTCTGTTTCGCTTTTTACCTCGAATTGCCGCTATCCGACGATTTGTTCTTATATATATATATACATACATACATATAAACTATATATATGTATATACATATA
>QVRM01006353.1:0-10000 GCA_003439945.1 Dermanyssus gallinae
ATTATTATTATTATTATTATTATTATATTATTATGATTATTATTTAATTTTTCAGTATTTCCCTACAATTGCGAACCCCAACGTGTACCCGAGTAGGCTCACCCCCCCCCTTCTCAATCCACAGAGCCGATGATAGCGGCGGCGTTTCCCTACATACATGCTGAGCGAGAGTTGCTGACGCAGAAACTCGCCCTCGCGCTGGTCACCGTGTTAGCACTAATTTTGACACCTAGTTCTTTGAGGAGGATACTTGTGCTCTTGCTGATCGGGCCCACCGTTTTCATGGCGACGGGTACGAAGTGATGTTCTTCTTCCAAATCAGAGTATTTGCGTTTCTTGCGATCTCGGCCTGTTCAGCAACACCCTGACCTGATGGCGCTGTGCATCAGGTAAGACGGAGCCACTTGTACATGATACTGTGGCATCCCATACCAGGCATTTGCCGTTGGACCATGGCGGGATGGTGACGCCGTCTGGTCTTTGTCGTCTTCGAGGCCCAACCTGGGCTCCAGGGTGCTTGTATGCCGGCTCTACGAAGAGCCTTCTTTAGGATTGCGTTGATTTCCGCATGCCTGGGAGCCCTACAGGGCTTTTAGTGCAGGTCAAAGGGTGCAGTCCGTCGTCATCCACTGTTTTTCCACACGCCTTACACTCGTATGGCTCACATATGGGAGCGCCTATTCGCAGAGCGGCCACCATGCGGAAGGAGGTGTTGTCCAGCATGGTGCCCAGCTGTGATGAAGGAAGTGCTCTTAGGAAGCCACTGCTAAAAGTGTCACGGGCAGCTATGAATACCGCTCTCTCTGTCGGGGTTTGGATGTCCATCTAAGATCGTGCTAGCGGTCGTTTGACACTTGTAGCTGTCAAGCATGTGCTGTGTAGGGTGTTGCTCCCAGGGGCCAGGGCCTATCGATTGTCTAGCTGCCAGCTCAGGCTTTGTCCCTCCTTCCGCGCAGCACAAAATGAACATCCGGTTCTAACAACGTCTCCGCAAGCCCCGAAAACTCTATGATAGAGGCCGCGTAGCACAACGAAGCAAGCTCTGCCACGGACCTTAGTCCCAATCCTCCTTCGCTGAGAGGAAGTGTGGCCCTTTCCCAGGATCTGTCGGTAAGGGCCACATTTAGAACTTCACTCAGTATCTCCTTTGCCACCTCGTCAAATGCTTGCAAATTATCACAGTGGTGACCTGTGGGGGACGTGCGTAGAATGTAGTTTAGCCTAGGTGATCCTAGGCTATATCTCCATAGGCATAAAGTAGCCTGTGCGTGCATCGCCAATAGCCGAGTTTGATACACCGGAGGGCGTCCCGCTTATTTAGGATAGTTTTTCGAGATCTTCCGAGATCCAATGGGCGCTTCCAGGACTTCCAGGTCAGGCAACTCAATTATCTTTGTACCGGGCAGGGCGTCTGCAATGAAATTGCATGCCTCATCCTGCTGGTGGGAGGTTCTACCTACAGCTATGACCTCGCATTTTGAGGCGTTAAGAGGTAAGCCTCCCTCCTCAGCAAACTGTAGCACTTCGCGTATGTCGGAGGCCACTATGTTTCGCCGGGCCGCCTAGTATACCATCGTATAGGTACCACACATTTAGTGAACTTTTCATGCGGGACACTAATCCTGAGATTCCTAAACTAAATAAAGCGGGCCCAATCGGATCTCCCTGTTGTACTCCGTTGGCTGAGAGAAGAGGCTCACTCTCTCCCCAGGACAGCAGTGATGGCGTGCCGTAGCTCTGCCACGCTAAGCGAAACATTTGTGTAACTTTTGCTTTAACTTCATTAAGGATAACATCGCGTCGGATGGTATTGAAGGCGTTTCGGAAATCTAGTTTTACCAGGACTCGTGGGGTCCCTCTGCCTCCGTGAGAGCCCGAGTTGCGTATGCTGCAGCTTCAGTTCTGCCTTTAACTGAAACGCCAACCTGGTGAGGTGCCACCGCCTTCACGATTGCCGTCCTATTGATGGCAATCGCTACTTTGGCAACCAGACTACGTAAACTGAGGCCGCACGCTATCGGTCTAATGGAACCGTCTATTTTCTTCAGGGCTGTCAGATCTGCCCCATAGAAGATTGGGTGGCAAAAACTTGGCAGCCTGCCACTTAGAGTCAAGTTAGTCAGACAGCGCAGTTTCCGCTAGCAGTCTTTCGAAAGAGGGTATTGTACTGTCCAACATATCTCTCAGATGTCGAGGACGTAATTCATCCAGTCCAGGGCCAGATGCTAGTGAGAAGAAGCGAACCGAATTAACTACGAGCTGTGCCGGAACGATGAAAGGCTCACCCGTGGGAGGTCGCTCAAAGTTGATCAAGGGGTCCCTGACGTGAGCCGGAGGAGAGGGATGCTTGCTTCTAAGTGTCTGAGTCGTGCGGTCGTCGGGCAATGCTAAAGACTCTGTCGAAAGTAGAGTGCGTGCGGCGGAGCGTATGTCTCCCTCAGCTAACTTGCGTTCTGCCCTTGCGGCAATCTGGCGGTCGGTGAGGTGCTCCTTGCGCGACTGTGTGAGGCTGTAGTGCGGTCTATCAGAAAGATTATCCAGCGTCTTTCATTGGGAATCTGTTATGTTCTTCCTAATTACTTGGCACAATGTGATGTCGTTGCTTTTTAGTTCTGGAATATGCAACATGAGTGTCGGCTAAGTCATTAATCTGTGCCAGGATTTAGCGTCTAGTCTCGAGTTGAAGTGAGAGAAGGCTTCCGCGTTAGCTGCGCAACAGATTTCCCTGACTCCTCTCGAATTATTCTGACTAGCTTCGTGCTTTTGCGAACACGAGCTAGAAGACGGGTAAACATTTTTGGATCGTTGTCAGAGGAAATGTCGGCTGAGTCTCTCTGGTCCTGGGTCGAAGTATGTGGTGCGGAGCCATCGGGTGGCCGGTCAAAGAAATGTGTGTGGGTTTGTCCTCCGTGCACACGGGTTTTATGTATGTGTAGTCCGCAGAGCGCTTTTACGGATTTTCTACAGACGTCGGAGATGAATGTTAGCTGGGGACGGGTTTGAAGATGATCGGGATTCGGTTTATTATTATTATTATTATTATTATTATTATTATTATTATTATTATTATTATTATTATTATTATTATTATTATTATTATTATTATTATTATTATTATTATTATTATTATTATTATTATTATTATTATCACTATTATTATTATTATTACGTACTAGGGCTACTTCTGCAGTGAATCAAAGTGGGCGCTGGCTTGGCTGTAACTATCGTCTTCTTAATCCTTGCCTTTCCAAAGGAAAACGTCGTTTTCATTGTCGGCGCGATGAGTTGTTGATATAACTGTTGGCGCCACTTTGTAGATTAGATGTTTCAACGTCAAATTTCAGTCAAATTATTATTATTATTATTATTATTATTATTATTTGTTAAACAAAAATTATATAGATATAACAATTGCTATCATTGTTCGTTTCAGTGTGTTTTTGTCAATTCACATACATTCGTTATCGGCTATTTGACGGCATTATAAACATACTTCTTATGGAGTATAGTTTTTGTCAATCTAGAAAGATGCTGTGTAACACGGAGTGCGAGAGTGACGTCTGACTGCAGCTAAAGCTGTGTTTGTTGAGAAACGTAGGGAAACAGAAACGAATGTACAGACTTGGCTTTTACGAAGAAGACCTCAACTAGATCGGCCGGCCGACGATGATTTATTAGTAGGCATAACTATGTTTATATATAATAACCATGTTATGCGAATTGTATGTGCACCTGAGACTTTGATTTGTTTACTGTTCTGCGATTTCTCACCCTCCCGTGCATTGCTGCAATAAAAATGTACTACGTCTGCGTGAATGCGCAAGGCTGCTAGATTAGTTTTTCGACATCAAGTGGAAAGCCTACAATGTCAAGGGGATATTGCTTCTAGGTCTATAGCTTGCGCCTAACTCATGAATAAGGTGCTTGCCCAGCTCGAATGGCTAAAGGCTAGACACATACAACATAACAAAGTGTTTTGCAATCTGTTCGGCTGCAAACCGCAGCTTATATGTATTGTATTATCGTAACTGTTTACCGTAAATTGACACGCAAAGCCGTGTTTGCTTGTTTGCATTAAAAAGTGACTGTTATGCTACGTGTCGATCGTGTTGATCGATTGAACTGTTTGGCTACGCACAGGAAGGTTTTTAGGAAAAGGTGTATAAAGCGCACTTTTTATATTGTTTTTCGTATTTACGCCAAGATGGGTTATTCATCTCTAGAATGAGCCAGAGCTGCCACAACGCCACCGGTGTGCGGTCTTCGCCTGAAAGAGGTGGTGGCGCACATAATGACCTCGGAAGAGCGATGGGGCTAAAGAGGGGCAACACTTGTATGTACTTCATGAGGCTGAATATCACCCTAGAACCGGACAGCAGGAATTGCGCATTCCTGCCGCTGCATCTAAGAACTCAGGGCGGTCGTCGTAATAACAAGAAACAGCAACATCAACAATCAATGTTGTTGTTATTGTTGTTGTTGTTGTCGTCGTCGTCGTCGTCGTCGAACAATAACGAGAGACGGTAGCGCACGAAAATGACGACCGCACGCAGCACCGCCTGACTGCTTGCAGAGCCGCTGCACGAAGACGACGACGATGTCTACTTTGGCTAAAGGCCCGGAACTACGTCGATTTGGTGTGTCGTCTCATTTCGTTTCGTCTTGCCTTTGCCTAGCCAGTCGACCGGGTCGCTCGCCCGAACTAGCGGCAAGTAAGCGACTCATAAAGCGCCTGGTGAAATGCCTGTACGCCTGCGGGCTAGCTCACTGCAAGACCGCAGCACTGTCTTTTTCCGTTTTTTTCCTTGTCTCCTTTTCTCATCACCTTGTGCCCTTGTCCCTCCAACTGCCTGAGATTGTTTCCTAATAACGCTCTAGTACCACTACCAGTTGTACGACTACTGGTACCCCTATAATTACTCTTTTTTGTTAGCGCGGTTATTGTTATTGTTGGTGTAAATGTTTTTGTTGTTGTTGCAGTGCACTCTCTGTCAACACTATCGTAATATTTGCATCATTGCCACTATCGCAGCATGCAATCATTTGTCACTCGAAATACTGACGACAAATAGCATTGTTTTTGTTGTTTCCTCTCTTCTGGCTAGTTGGACAACAACAACGCTATTCCTCGTTACGTATCACCATCATCATAGTTAATAAAAATACAGCGATAATGACAAAGCGTTATATTAGAGCAGTTTTATAGATGGATGTATTTTCTACCCAGCTGCTCTTTTCTAATCTAGGTTTAGTTTTATTCTAAGGGATCTTCGATGGCCTCGAATTTATTTCTGCGTAGTACGACAACCGCCGCGGCCGGCAAGTATATCAGATAGGCGGCTGCAGAGAATCGTAGTCAGGGGCGTCGAATGCAGGAGCGACAGACACAACAAGGCAGATAAGTCAGAGGCCCAGCCATCGATGGACCACCGGCTTGAAACACACCGGCGGGCGGGACTCCTAACGAGCTGCAATAGTAAATTTGTTTGCCCATATAAGGAAAATAAAAACTCCGGCGAGTTTTGCAGGAGAACCTCAATTTTATTCTAAAAACGACTCTATCAACGCCGCAGCGTCGCCTCGTTGGCGAAAGGTCCCAGTCCCGGACTGACCCTGGTTACCAACTGACGTATAGAAAGCAGTCTCTACACATTTAATGGGCATCATAATAAAATAAATTTGCTTACGGGCGGAGTTTTTAAACCAGCGTGGTTTGCACGAGCAGTACCATATCCTACCGTGAGGAAGGGGGCGGGGGGGGGGGGATGGGTAAGCATGTCCTACACAGCATCCCATACGAGTGGTTTTCTTTGTCAAAGAAGACAAGGATTGTACCATCCGGGTGCCTACCGACATCACAATACAATCCGCCAGGCTTGAAGATACCTGGGTAACCTGCAATACATAAACCCCTAGCAAACACGCCGTTAACGCGGTATGTCGTGGCTTTCGGCCGTCGTTGTAAATGCACGTTAGCGCGTAGCATACATACAAATATACATATATATTAACGTATAAAAATAATTTAGTCCCCTTCCCTTATTGATTGCCGTGTTTACTCGTTAGCGTTAGTGTTATTAGCAGTCACATTCCCAGCATCTTTGCTTGAACGCCTTCGTATTATGGTCACTATCATTGCCGCACACAACCTGTTCCTATATGGACAAGCGATAATGCTGGTCGCTCTCTTTTCCTCAGCTGCATGAACTTTGTTTGGATTCGAACTCTTATCTACCCGCCCTCCACCTCCACTGCGCAAGATGCCGATCTATTGTGATGGCGGTCTTTGGTAAGCCAAGGGATCCAACAATAATCGGCATATTAGGTTCTGTTCGGCTCGAGGAAGTCGTAGTCGGCGCTAGAAGCTGATTTGTACGCTTTAGTTTGCCCTCCGGATCTCTCGCATTTTGCGATAGACTCATTGGTCGGACGGGCGGAGATGCAGAAAGACAATAGAGACAGAAAAGAATGGAAGAGGAAGAGAAGGAAAGATTCCTGCTATTTTATTCCGCCATAGCAGGGCTGGGAGACTAGAGACGTGGCTTCGGTCACCATTCTTGTCTCTAAGGCAAGCCTCAAGAGTGAGAGTCGTAGAAGAGAGAAGAGAAAGACGCGCCAAGGAAATAATGGCTAACGAAAGCCAACATCACTGACGGGCACTCTTTGTTAATACGAATTGGTGCGGCAACGGGACTAGCCCAGCCTGGTTTTGCGTGCCTTCCTTTGACAACGATGACGCAAGCGTACTAACCGTGCACTTTACCCTTAAAGAGACCCACCGTCGTCGTCATTGTTTTGATTCCTATATGATGAAACCCTGAAGCCGGTGCTGTTTCGATGAAACGTTACGGAAAAGGCCATTGTGCGTAACGTAATAACCAATCAGACTCGTTTTCTCTGCTCTTGCTGGCTTCTTGTGGGATATCCCCCTCTCTCTCTCTCTATTGTCACGTATTGCATACAAAAGGCAAGCAGTAACATGAACAGTGCGTGTTCCGAAGCACGCATGCACCGCTAATCCGCTTACGTGGTTGGCATGTCGAATAACGCCGACGTGCGAGGCTAGGTCGCCAAATTGAGACGACGAATTTCAGAAGGAATAACATAACAAAGAACAGGGACAAAACAAATATCTCAATTCCTGAGCGGCTGATCCTACTAGTTAATCCCTATGTAGGAAAATGCTACTCTCAATTCGATTGGGCCAGACGGCTTACCGTTTACGCAGCTACGATGATAGCCCAAAGACACCATCCCGTAGACCCTTGTTACCGTTATGACCAAAACTATCTTCTCGTTTGGCAGGCTTTATTTGTTCCTCGCGGTGCTCGGTGCCGTCAGTCCCCACACGGGAGCTTTTAAAAGTGAAATCGACTTAGCGCTTCCTTGCCGAAACCTCCTGGTTATTGAAAGAAGTCCACCCACGTTACCCGTCATCTTGAGCGTTTTAGCCGGTACGTAGTCAAAGTGAATCGTGACGGTACGACTCCTGTCAAACAAACACCTAAGTACTTCACTTGACTTGCAATACGAATCTTGTCACCAAACGAATATCCAATCTGTGACAGTGCTTCTTTCTTATCAACAGGAAAGCTTTTCTTTTCTCACGTACTAACCTACTGAGCTCTCATCCAGTAATCGACTTATTCCAATTACTTGCCTTACTCCGACACTCTGTCGTACGTTAGGCTTCATAGCGTACATTCTAACACAGATACTTGTGGGGCACCTGCGCTCACCGCGTGTTTTATGCGCCCGTGTATCAAAGTGCATATATATTGAAAGTTGAGTATACCCTTCCTAACTGGCTTAGAATCACCCCTGGCACTATTATTAATGTATGCATTAGTTCCTCGAAGTATCAGGGGCCTGGAATTTGATTAGTATTTATTTATTTATTTTATTAGCCAGTATTTGGTTTATATACATTTGTATCACAGCTTTCTCACATTACTTTCCTCAGCAATATTTATTTTATCTAAAATCCGGGGAAATTCCTAACGCGTCGGAGGAGGATACTCTTGTTGTTACACCTAAATTAAAGGGAAGAGAAAAGAAAAGCCGGAAGCTTGGAGGATAATAACATCTCGGGTTGCCCCCTGGGTTGTAGAGTTGCCCCTATAATATATTCTCGACTCTCAACCCTGCGCCAATTGCTAGCTTTGGGAAACTCTATCCGAGTCGACAATACCGTCATATGCGGTATCTATAGATCTTAAGGCCGCATTCAATCTAGCGCAAAGAAGCAGAATTAAAATGAATTTAGCCTTGAAATGAGTTCCGTATCGGTTGTTAAAATGTTTGGGGACCATTTTTAGAGAGAGAACAGTATGCATCAGCAAGGGTATAGAGCTTGTGGGTGTAACACAGACTACGGGAGTGACCCAAGGCAACGGACTTCGTTATTTTGCTTTATGAGACAGGGGCGGACCCGAGAGCAAGTGCTTTAATGTACGCAGATGATATTGCCGTCTATGACAGAGGTCTATTTAAGGTTAAACAAAAGCTGAAGGGACTAATTGAATATATAGACGAAATAAGGCGTAGCATTATCTGGCAAACGACAGTAGCAGTTACGTTTCACAGAGAACAACCATATCTACAGTTTCTAGATAGAATTGTTTTTTTTCTTTGAAACAGGCTTGGGTTTCACAATTCCTGTAAGCATAAAATAGTTAATATCTGAAAGAGAGAGGACTTTTGTGACACGGTGACTACAACTACGATACGGTTTGCCTAAGAAAAGAACGTTTGAGATCTACACTATGAACTGGACGAAGATATGAACTAAAATCGACATAGGAATACTACGGTAGGGACGAGAACTACGACCTGACGATAAGCCGGATATAAGGGTAAATTTCTAACTACGGCTTTTGCAATACACGGGTTTCACGTGTTATGTGGCATGGAAATTTTCCACGTTTCTCAGGAGTGTTATAGGTGCGGGAGCTGCTTAGGCCAGTGCGACAGATACCACGCCGCAGCTTGTCCAGTTCAGTCAATAGCTGAACTAGCAAGATGAGAGAAGGTCCAGTGATGTAAAAAACACACTAGTCATGTGTGATGTACATGAATATAATTTGCCCAACCTGAGTTTAATTAAATTATTTTATTAATAATAAAACATTTTTTGGAAACCAACACCGTAGCTGTAACAATGAGTACTTTTTACTGCAGTACTAACGAATACACTTTTTACTGTAAAGCCTCTAAACTGTGGAGCTATCCCAAGCTAGATAGGGATAGCGTGATCATAGCTCGGATAATAATAATAATAATAATAATAATAATAATAATAATAATAATAATAATAATAATAATAATAATAATAATAATAATAATAATAATAATAATAATAATAATAATAATAATAATAACCATTACATCAAACACCGACACCCAACCTGACTCGAAATTATTAGTACAAGCCTTATCACATGCCCGCAGAAGTTTAAGGCTTGCCAGAATCATACCTCGTAGAGCTAGAGAAGTCTGTACTACAGCATATACGGCAGCATTAAGCAACTTTAATACAAAGCTCGATCTTGAGAGTTGGAATAATCTTATAGGTGCTCCCATCATTGATGTTTACACTACCTCACCAAAAAATCAGGAGAAAACACTTACTTAAATCATTAAAAGTAATGTAGCGGAAATAGACTTTCGAACACTTCAAAGTCTCGCTGATTCGACCATACCTAGCACGATCGGCAAGAGGTCTCACTTCACCAACGACCAATACAGCGTGCGCCAGGCAGAGATGAAATTAGCAGAGGGCGATATTCGCTCTGCTGCTCGATCGCTACTCTCCTCAGACACATTGGCACCACAAAATGAACATACCGAGTCTGAACTACGTAGCAAACACCCAGTGAGTCCACCCGGGTGTCAAGAACAGTTAGACCTTCTACAACAGCCCGCCACTCTAGGCCTGGATAAAATTGAAGGACCTCTCGTTTTGGAGACCATTCGATCTTTCCCTTTTGCAAGTGGTGCC
>QVRM01006353.1:15000-45151 GCA_003439945.1 Dermanyssus gallinae
GCATTACATCGGCTCGCGGTACAACATGACCCAGTGTTGTTTAAATCCCAAGTAGACCTCTGCTAAAAAGTTATTGCTCGCAAATGTCTAAAATACATCCGCGCCGTACTACAACATTGATCTTTGGATCTTTCGTGTTCACTCGAACGGCTTTAGAGACATCATGCGATGTGAGAGAAGTTAATATGAGAGCTTCTGATATAGAGGGATGCACACTAGAAATCTAGCATTTAACTAAGGAAGGAACTCCGCTTATCCTCGCAGATACTCCCACCAACTCTTGCAGCGGTAGCAGTGTATCAGTCAGTCTCGTCTTCCATTGCAATAGCGAGTTCCCCGTGTCTAGTAAGTCAAGGTTCTTCAACTTTACATTTAACGCTCTGCGCAAAGCAGTGACAGAAATCACTAAAGCGCATTTTTGTTGCGTTGTTCTTAACTGCAAATACTACAGCCACCTCCTCGGCTAGTATTACCCTTAACTCACGCATTGTTTGGTGCGCGTCGCTATTTTAAAACCATTATCGGTCTGATGTTCACTTTCTTGATTTCCGTATCGACTGTTGTTACTCTACTAGCATATCCCGCCATCGGCGTTTGGACTCTAGCCTGAAACACCGGCATACCTTTATAGCGATTATCCTCAGAAGGGCTCGACGCGTCGCGCTTTTCCCCGGAAACGTCGCTTGCAGCTGACGCTCTTCCTGATGCCGACAAACCGATCGGCTGTATCCAGCCGGTTTATCGGCGTTCGCTGCACCACAGGCATCTCCTATATATATATATATATATATACACACGCTCAGATGACGATGATGATGATGACAGCACTAATAACAACAGTGCTGATGGTGACGATGACGATTGGCGCACAGACGGGGTAAGGATGCTGATGGTCTCGATAGAGGAGAAATAGATAGTAAGGCAACTATGTGGTCACGCCGCCTGTGTGGTGAAGTGGCTACGCCACTCACGACAGCACATTGTGGTCTGCGAACGGGGTAAGCGCAGAGCATGAATGTGTCGCAAAGATGACGTGCAACCTTACTCCTGTCAATAGACACCCAGGAGCGAGGAGCACAAGCTAACAGCCGGCACGAGGGCTGAGACGGCAGAAAAACAGACGTTGCAATAAGAAACCTAGAGAGGAGTGTAAAGCTCAACTATGTATGTGATGAACACGCCAAATTCGAAGAAATTACGAGCTGTTCGAGAAGTCTTTCAAAAGCTGGAAAGAGTTGGCACAACAGACACAGAGTACAATCTACTGCACGTAAAGAGAGCACGAAGAATTGGGATAGATTCAGAAGCATCACAGACGCATGACCGAAACCAACCGACCACAATCTTACAGCAAGTCTTGTTCCAGTCAGCATGTTTGGAGGATTCTCTGTCGAAAAGTAAAACTTTTCCCCTGGTTGCGTTGTTAAGTCTTCCAAGCAGTACTGTTTTCCTCGCCTTCGTAACCGTATTAATGACGCGGATAATCTAGGGACAAGGATGGTTTTGTTACCTTTCAGATAACTTTCAGGCGGGGCTTCTTTCTATAGTCTGGGGACTATCCCTGGCCTGGTGGTCAGACTACAACTTTTATAGGTCGCTGGGGATTTCATAATTAAGCATCTAACTGTTTTTGTGAAGGTGCCTTTAGATCCTGGGTTCATGTTCTCTGCCATATTTTCAGCCCTCTTCCAAGATAACGATGGAAATGTCGTCAGCTTTCATTATATTTGTGTATTTATTTTCCCCTCTTACGGTTTCTGGATCAACGGTCCCTAGCAATGAAGTTTGTTCTATTGGTGGTCTACAGATGCCACTCGGAGAATAATAATCCTTTTCTAATTCCGTGCTAGCCCGCTTTGCATTCCCATGGGCTCTGGTGTATCAGCATCGGGTTTCAACGCATTCTCTCCGTGCCTCCGAATCTTCGCGGACCCACTACTTGTGTTTAACGATTTTTCGTTACGGATGCTCCTAGACCGCTCCTATTGCGCTCTCGCATTTTTTGACTGCGGATATACTAAGACTATTCTCGGTGAATGGTGTTCGTAGTGTTCATGGTATAGCTTGTATAATGAAGATAAACAAAAGAGATACAGTACTGGTTTTCATGGTATATATTAAGGACTCATTTAGATATAGAACATTCTTTTTTGAGATAAATGTATCCCCTTTTCATGGTCTACAAACGTTTAGTGATTTAGTTGCTTGGTCAGAAATCTGGCCAGTCTGAATTCGAAATACTTTTACCGTTAAGTCGCTTTGTCCTATTAATAAGCCGATATATATATATATATATATATATATATATAGGTCTTCTCGTCTTTTTTTGTCTACACTGATATACTCACCTTTAATTACTTTGGTTCCAACGATAAATCAACTTTTACGAGTATACCGTCTGCTAAGCACTGTGTTGATGTGCTTATGCCTTTCGATCAGAGCCATTATTTACTGGCGTGTTTGTAGGAGAGCGCAGTTCACTGCAGGCTGCCATTAAATGTACGGATGTTTATTGTTATCTTTTGGTAGGCCACTTTGGAGACGGCGGCGATACTTCAAAAGCCATACGGAAATATGCCAAACCTATGGCAGGTTTTGCATATTTCCGTAACCCGTACAAAAGAATATCACGAATAGATCATTTCCGTTGATTAATTATCTGTTTTTACAAATGTCGCTTTCAACTGGGCTTTAAGCACTGAACATATAAACCACCTGTTTATTCAAGTGTGTTTCATTCTAAACTTTTCACCTTTCCGTCCATGCTAATCTTGCCTGTCGTCCACATAGGTCTGTACAGAAAGAGAAACTTTTTCAACAAATATATATATATATATATTTATCGCTTACATGAAGTATATATTGATAAATAAATATAAACATATACAGGATGGTCCATAATTACGGCAAACATTTCTTGAGCTTCCTAAACATAACGACAACAACAAAAAACTAGTTTTAAAGATATTTGACTTGTGACTTGATCTATTTATTTATGATGACAAAAAATCGTTCAAATTTTGAAATAAAGTAGTTCTAAGGCTGATCCCCTTACCCAAGAATGCGTGGGACTGAGGTGCGAACTCTGCGGCGGTTGTTCCGACTGGTCCAAAAAGTCAGAAAGGTGAACCTGGCACACGAGTGAGCAGGTGCCCCGTTCTGTTGGTTCAGGATAGTACAGTCATAGTCAATAAAATTCGGCCTTCGCGATTTGCGATGGGTCGATGACAATTAACGGAGTTATGCCGTTTGCTGGTATTCCAGCCTAAACTACGAGCGCGGATTTCTTGCAATCAGCCAACCACTTAGCCACGGTCCGTAGCTTCAGACAAGTATTCTGTCGTTTTGGCAATGGAAATTTGTCTGCTCTACTCGATTCCAAAATGTTGACGAGCTTAAGCAAGCCCTTCACGAGCAGTGAAACAAGGTTGACGTTTCCTACATGCGACCAACAGTCAATACCATTTTAAGAAGATTGTGGAAGTGTGCGAAAAACAAGAGTATATTATTTGAATTATATATATATATATATATATATATATTCAACAAACAAAGTATGCACCTAAAAATCAAACCTTTGCTTAGTATATGTTATCGTTACACTATAGTAAAGTCTTAAAGTTAGTGCCGTAATTATGGTTCATCTAGTGTATACTCGTACAAGATCGCTTTAATAGAGCGTGTGTCGTGACGGAATCGTGCACTTTCTAGTGCCGAAGTCGTTCCTCCACGCCATAGCCTATAGTAAATATTAGCTATAATAAACATCGTATTACACCGTTAATACGGCCAATACACCTGGCATCACTTGACAGTCATATTTTATTCAATTTCTACACCGCATATCAACGAGCAATAGATTTGGATACGTACACTATAAATAGCCTGCAAACAGCTTTCGTTCGACATGCTTTTACTTTCATAACATTAACATTATGCAAGGAAAATCTCAAAGGACAAGCAGACAATGAGATTTCTATTTAACAAATCGCTCCCTATGGGAAGAGGAAGAAGAGAATAAAGAGTACACCTTTATCTTGTCAACAATAAAAGACATATTTATTTTGTTACATTATAATCCTTATGTTTTGTCTTTATCCGCAGAATCAGTCGTAGTATTATGATTAGTATTCGTCTTTTTATTCGTATTTACTCATTACAATCGCCATATTTTCAGTGTGATCGTTGTAGTTTCGTCTTTACTGCTGCTGTTTCTGCTATTGCTCGGTTTGGTCAGTGAGGTGTGCTGATGGATGTAGCCTATAGCTATTCGACGATATCTAAGCGTGACGTTAGATATACAGTCCTCACCTATTTTTCAATTTCCTTAAAATACCAATTTTGCAGCTTTCCGTTTGCCAAACGGAGGTCGTTACGTAGAATAACCAAGTGATGTCCAGTACAGAGAGGCAGGCCGATAATCTGTGCCACCGTGCAGGTTTTGTTCAGTGGCAATCAGAACCATCTGTTTTTATTGTTATGATAGAGATTATGGTTACTTTTCTAATTCGCCGCTCCTGCCTGGGGTGTTTCTATTGTAATTGTTTATGCTTATTTACCATTAAGGGTAGATTTATCCTATTGTAATTGTAGTAGAAGTCGTTGTCGTGGTTGTTGTAAAAGTGTTTGCTGATAATCATGGTTTTGTTGTGGTTGCCATTGCTGTTTTTGTTCGTATTATTGTTGCTGTTATTGCTCTTTGTAGTGTGCTACTGCTTGTCACGGTTATTGTTGCTGCAGTTATCGATGACATTTTTTGTTCATAATATGTTTGCAAATCTTGACTTTAACGTTGTTGATGTTGATGTTGCTGTCCTTGTAGTCAACGTCTGTGTGTCTATTATATGTTTACAAATATTGGCCTCTATGATGTTGTTGTTGTTGATGTTTTTGTTGCTTCTGCTGTTATCGTCGTCGTTGTCGTCGTCGCTATTTTTGTTGTGGTTATTGTTGTTGATTTTGTTGCTATTGTGCTAACTGTTGCAGTTAGCTATTTGTCTGTCTGCTTTTGACTGGTTCTTACATCTGTTGTCCATGTATTGCAACTGCAGTCCAGAAATGTACACACCACTTGGTCTTTGCGATATACGTTTCGCTAGGCGGCCGTTACGGTTTCGCTCGTGCGCTATAAAGCAGGCTTGTGATAGCAACGTCTGTTGAATAGCAATTCGATAATTAGCAATGCTAATAATAATAACAGTATCAATAATAGCAATCATCATCATTTCCTTCATAAACGATTAATTACACGTGCGGAACGTCGGTTGCTTTCTGCCAATAGCGACAGCACCACAAAGGCGTTGGACCTTCGAGAGTAACAGTAGAAGACGAGCAAGAAGGGGCTGTTGAAGTAACCTGCCGCAGACACTGACTATACACCTGCTTGCTACTCATATATATATATATATATATATATATATATATATATATATGTGTGTGTATAAGTCTGAGTATGTGGATGTCAGCGAGTATATGTGCGCACATCTCCAACCCGCTAGATATGTTTAATATCCTGGACACGACCAGCCAGGTGTCCTGGTCCCTCGGGTCGCTCCGCTATTGGCATTGCTGGGCTTCGTTCGCGTTGGTTGTCGTAGTGGTGTCGTCGGCAGATTGATGCCACCTAAGTTCGCCGACTGCGCCCCGTCGATCGTGACGCTAGAGTACCTACTAGATCTATCTATCCATCTTTTTCGATCTTTCATCTGCTTCACGGCTGAGGTGGTGGTGATGGCGATGATGACGATGATGATGATGATGATCATGATTACCCCACCAGCCAGACTATTTCCCTACGATGATCCCAAAATGTTTCATACTCCCCCCGTGTATGTATGAGTGAATGCATGTATGTCTGTACGTCTATGTGTATGCTTGTGTATGTGTAGGCTTGTTTTCTAGCGCTAGACCGCAACTTCTATCTCGTTCTTCTAGATCGTCGTCCCTCTATTTATTTACCTAATACACAAGTAGCCTACCACATGTAGACCGGCCTGGCCCGACGTGGAACGACGGGGATCGTTGTCGTCGTCGTCGTCATCATAATCTCCTATTGCAGTGCAGTGACAGTGCACGCTGTCACCTCGCCTCGGACCTCAGATTCGGCACTGCACGAGAAAGTGGGTTTGTGCACGCTACTGCAGTTGTTGTTGTTGTTGTTGCTTTTGCCGTCGCTGTTGTTGTTGTTGATGTTGTTGCTGTCGTCGTTGTTGTTGTCGCTTTCGCTGTTACCATCACCGTTGTATCATAATGTTTGTCGAATGCTCAAGAAATCTCAACTTCGGGCAAACAACAACCATGGACTTGAACGACCATGAATCGACGAGGTTATGCCGATTAGCTTAGCTTAGATCCCTCTTCGCCTAATCTTCATAGAAATCGCTTGTCGTACTCCCTAGCTCTCTTCTCTCTCTCTATTACTCTCTATCCAATGCCTATTGATATTGTGTGATGTTCGTATACATATATATACATATGCTTAAATATATACTATCCCAAGGCCCCCTCCTCGTCCATAAGTAGACCGGCCCTTCCCTTTTCCCTTGGATTAAGTTATTTGCAGCCTTTAAACGTGTATATATATATATATATATATATATATATATATATATATATATATATATAAGGGGAGCTCAGAATCCACAACCTAGAATCGACTGAGCCCGGTCAAAACATAATGGTGAATTCTTCTGCAGCGTATGTTCTGCACAAATACTTGTGCACCTGTGAACGACACCGACCGTGACTTGAGACAGGAATGCTTACTCCTACTACTACTACTACTGCTAACTAGTACAAGAACAACACTACTGCTGCGATTCTATCTTAGTCATTACTTCTAGTCTAGTGCCTCTACCGCGCCTACACATATGCTGTCTGTGTATGTTGATGGGTGGCGGTCTAGTATTGAAATATGAGTATTTTACCTTTATGTTACAAGTTGAGGACTTAGGCTAGCAGACAGCCATTCCGTTCTTTCAGTCTCGCTACTCAACCTACAGACAAGAAGTAGACCAATAGACAAGAAGACCACATCACCCCATCTCCAGGCTGCTCCATTTCGAAGACTCCGACGCCCTTGTTCCACACCTCGTCTGTCGCGTTCAGGTCATTAACATGTCTTTTCTTGTATTGTTTTCCAGCCCTTTATTTTGCTTTTTGTCTCCCTATATATATATATATATATATATATATATATATATATATATATATATATATATATATACACATTGACGCCGAAAACCCTTTCTTCATATTGTTTTCTTCTTTTCGCTTCGTGGACTCCCTACGTGCACGGCTCACCGTGTGGCTACGATAACACATGGTTGGTTGGTTCTCGCTAGCTACTATACACTGTATGTCCTCTATGGAAGATGTTTTGCTATTTAATGATGAACAGGCGCCGTTTATATATATATATATATATATATATATATATATATCTCATATACTGACTGTGTATTGATAGCCGTGGTCCGATGTCTGTGACAGCACATTCGCCAGTCAGTTATGTCCACTCCAGCCCCAAGGTTCGACATGTCTGTGTATTCTTGTCACACATTCGTCGCATCGCCGCCATTGCTGTCTCTCACTTTTGATGTGTGGTCGTAGTACTTCCGTCGACAGCTGGTCCGACTAATAATAACAATAATAAAAATACTACTACTACAGCTACTACTACAACGACTAGCAATAAGAACACCATTAAAAATCTCTCTATCAACAGTCGACGTGATTTTCTGCGCCTCCCCCCAGCCGCCTAACCCTAAATTTTCCGCGGCTCCAGCACTTGAAATTGGCGCGCTACAATCTGCTCACTTGCTTACTCACTCACTGCTCGTCATTTATGAAAGATCCTTCGGAGGGTAGTAGTGGCGTTCGAATCACGTTAGATTGGTCTTTTTGCCGTGGCCGTTTTACTCACTCTCTCTCTCTCTTTATGGCGTTCTATCGCCTCTCCTGGTCGTGGCGTTGGCGAAGGGCCTTGTATCGATATGACGCCACATACTTCGCATGCATGCGCCTCGTTGCAATTCACGCACGAATCATGCATTTGACTTCAGATTACATGCATAACTACTGTGTCATGCTCACGACTCATTGGTTCGTGTTCGGCTGCTGCTGCTGCGACTGATGCTGATGTTGCCTACCAGCGTGTCCTGGTCCAACGAACTCGGAAAACGGATCTGACCCGTGTCACGAAGAACGAAGTCTTCAAACACGACGACGACAGACAAAGCTCCAATGGTGGTGATCAGAATGGTGATCACGAAGACAGCTAGGGCGACAATACGGATATTGGCAACGACGACGACAATGGCGATGAGAGCAACAACAACAGCAGCAGCTTCTGCGTTGACGGTGAACTCGTGACAATGAGACAGAGGCGGCGGTGGCGGCGGCGGCATAGAAATAACAATATTCGCTCACACACATGCTGACTTGTCACGATTTTGTCACGAACGAAGGCAACGTCGTACTAACCGACCTTTGACATTTCACCGCGCTTATATATGTATATATATATATATATATATATTGATACACTGGGCTCGTAACAAAACGATGACAAGTGCACGTCGTGGAGGCGTCATTGGTCAGCCTCCGTGTCATCACGATATCATCACCACGATCATCGGCTTTGATCGTCATCGTCGACGGCGACGTCGTTGTCGTCGTCGTAGGCGATATCTCACTCGTTGAAAGTTCGATTCAGGTAGAGCGAGCACGTGTGGCAGCATTTGAGGCGGAAATATGGTGTCGCCTTTGTGTCGCAAAGATGCTTGAAGTTCTGACACTCCTGGTACGTCAGCTCGTCGACGCATACTCGGAACTCAGCTGCAAATCGCGAACAGGGGAACGACACACATAGAGAAACCGAGCAAGACGGAGAGCGAATAAATGTTAGTCTTGTTATTAGTACAAATGCCCAGTCTCGCAGCTTCAAAGCATCGTTGCATTAGAAGTCAGAGTGGACTATACATGAAGGGAACGCTAGCATATATATATATATATATATATATAGAAAATATTGTGATGATTTATTAATCATTTACAATACGTTTGCACACTCGGCAGTGCTCGCCTTAATAAAAATGGTGTCACGTGAAGTTAAGAGTCAGTTGTCCGTGTCCTTGCTTGATGGTAGCCCCCGCTCTTATGGACCCGGTGCGAGCGGTATATCCTTAAGGTTCCTTGCAAAGTTAAAACGGTGAGATCCATAAGATTCCTCTTCGTGACGCCGAGCCCCAAGAGCGTCCTCGCAGATTCGGAGTCCCATACACCACTCATAGAGATAGTGATGGATCCGAATCTGCGAGGTTTTTGCGGGTCGGGGAGCGCCGCTCTTAGGAACTCGACGTCATATTTGGCGATCTTGTCTTGCCGTGCTTGTGCCAGGTCCCGGTTCGGGCCGCAAACCTCGGCATCTAAAACCCAGACCTCGGTAGGTGTTGTTATTACGAGGTCGGGCTTTAGACCCAGTGCGCCCGGTCGACGGAATACTCGCTCACGAACCACCTCATGACCCCTTTCGCGGAGAAGACGCGCCACGCGATCACAGACGTCGTCATGTCTCTTTATGGTTTGTTTGTGTGTTATATCGCACATCTGAGCGACATGAGGGCATGACACCCGTGCCTACAACGTTTGTTGTAGCCCGGGCGTCCCCTGGCCAATCTGGCACGCGTTGGTAGTGCGTTGATCCTGAGCTTTAGTAGGTTTAAATACTCCTTACCAGATAGGTAGGGCATACCCTTAATCCAGTAATGTACAAAGGGCGTTTCGTGTGCTTTTTTAAAATGTGCCCCATCGAACGTGTTGTGTAGTTGTTGAGACCAGTAGTCGGTCTCTTGTGTAGCGGTCTC
This sequence comes from Dermanyssus gallinae, assembly GCA_003439945.1. NCBI lineage: Eukaryota > Metazoa > Arthropoda > Arachnida > Mesostigmata > Dermanyssidae > Dermanyssus > Dermanyssus gallinae. The sequence goes on from QVRM01006353.1 coordinate 24,867, forward strand.
AATGGAGGTTCCCAAGCGCTCGCAAAGAAGTCTTGTTTTCGCAAGATCTTTTTTAAAGTGCTCGGTGGTTAGCATCCATTGGATTCTAAGGTGCGTGGAGTGTTGTAGTGCTGTCAGGCGGGAGAGGCGGAGTCTGGGAATGAACGTTTGGAGGCAGGGGATGTCCCGACCGCCGTGTGCTGTGTGCGGGTACAGGTAGGCGTTCGGCACCGAGTTTTCGAGCTTAAGCCATTTCGACTTAACAACCTTTCTGATCTCTTTATCTAGGTCACTAAGGAGTGCGTAAGATGGTCTGGGACCGCAGACCAGTTTATATAGGAGACGGGGAATGAGAAAGTCTTTCAAAATATGAGTTTTTGGTGGGGTTTAAGGGGAGCTATCGTGAGTCTGTTGAGTAAATTAAGGAGTATATCCCTGGTGGGAGGAGTATATATATATATATATATATATAATATATATATATATACATATATACGCGTCGACGATCCCTAACACTAACTTAAGAAACGTTGTCCTGATCTTGTCGAAGTTACCCATCTACCCCTTTGTTGAGTCATCTCATATGAATCCTCTTGCAATAGGTTACTGATGGTATGCTACTCAATAGCGCCATTGCCATCTTAATCGAGACCGTGTGGATAATCGTTTCGGCTTTCTGAAAAATTGCCGCAACACTTTTGGTTCTCAACACGAGCTGCTGCATATCGCTCAAAGCACATCATTTGGAGCTAAATGTAACCAAGCAGCGAACACTGTTGTCGCCTCAGAATTGCTATATTTCAAAAGCTTCTTTCATTACACAATTTTATAAGGCGCTTAATATACGTTATATCTGCAGGTTCGCATCAGTGGGCCCAGTGCACATGTTCTACTAATTAATAACATAAATGCATTTCGTATGTGTTACAGACTAAACGTTTACTAACAAATTACTACAGACAACCGCGCTAACGATTGGTAGCAGAATGATCTTCCTCGCGGTGAGAGTCCTTTCTCACGTCAGAGGACGCTGCACAACTAGGTTGCCCGTCTCAGTTCGGCTGTGCATCGTAAACGTGTCAGTGTGCCCGTGCACAATCCACAACGGTCATACTGCTATCTAGGTGCTGTCTAGTTACGACTTTTTTTATGGAGGAGGTATTATATGCAGGTACGCACTATTGCTACGGGTGTCTATCGCAAGCAGTGTGGGACTACGAAACGCACCTTCCCCTTAAGCTTCACTCTCTGGTGGCCCAGATCTTTACAGAACAGTACTATAAGCTATCTTTTTTCTAAACTCCAGTACTATGGGCATAATTTTCCTAAAATTTTGTTAGAGGCTTGATTAAGCTTCTTAGCAAGCTCAGTCAATATGATCATTGAAAATTGTTCCCGGCGGAAACCATGCTGTGAGGCGTATATTTAACCTGAAACCTCTCGCCTGGAGTAGTAAAACGCGCGTCGCATTATAACTGCGCTCTGTGCATGCTGTCGAAAGTTAAGCATAGCAGAGCCAAGATGGCAGCCACCACATGCCTTTACTTCGTTTTTACTTCGGTTACAGCTTCCGCCCGGATTCTACCACACATTGAGAATAATGGGGTATCAGCAATAGTAGGGTACCATATGAAGTTTATTAGGGAGGCGTACCGAAGGTGACCGAATCGATTGGCAACATTACCATTCTTAGCCATAGCTGATGGGACAAGATAATAAACGATATCGATGCGTCGCTGTGTCTGGCCTGTCTAGAATAAATGTGGGCAGTATATGTTCTCGTATGTCGTGTTGCATTTGCGTGCGCCTTGCCACCAGAGGAGACACAAGAGTGCACGGGTTCGATCTCACCGTTGCACATTTATATTTGTTGGGATCCGTCATATGAAGCAATGCGATAGCGGTTCCGTAGACGTTAAATGTTGACCGAGAGCCAGGCCAAAAAAGTTAAAAGCGTGCTCGCTCGTTTATAGCCTTGCTGACGTATATGTACATTAACATACTTACACACGTGAACACATGTGTGAGCACACTCGTTGCACATTGATTGATAGGGATGTTGCTTCTTCTCCACGCCTGTTGCAACTGACTGCAATTAGTACTATTACAACCACTGCGACAATGAACTAGTACTAACCTGCCTCGCTCTCCGTGGTGCAAGGCGCTCCTTCACACGGCTGCTCCTGTGCAGGCTTGTCGGCCACGCGGCAGGTTTCGGCAGGCGTGTTGTCCACTTGATTAGCGCAGTGCACCGATCTGTAATCGCATAGATATAGGCCGTCATCATCGTAGTCGTTAGCGCCTCAGTAACATCACACGTATATAAATATATAAATATATGTGTGTGTATGAGCCATGCATGTTCATCACTGCTGTGAGCTAAACGTGGCCGTACTAGACGTGTGCTGTATGAAATATGCATGCAGTCCTTGTGTGTCAAGCGTTGTGCCACGGCTGCTAGGGCAGGGAGACTGTCCCTCTCTCTCTTTCTCGCTCTCGTACAGTTTTTCTCATTCTCTCTTTCTTGTTCTCTAACCCCATCTTTCATGTTCTGTGTATATATGGCTATGTGCCGTGCCGCTCCGTGAGCTAAGTGGACAACTATGCGAATCCTGGCGGATGATCACCGAAGCAGGAATATGGTCATCGTCCTCATCGTCACCCCCACCGTCAGCATTATCGCCCCCCCCCCCCCCCCCCAACCGCCCATCGTCAGCATCACAACCCCCAATTGCCATGGTGATCCGCATTTGATTTTCCCTGCCATCGTCGTCATCAACACCATCATCATGACATGATCATCCTACGATCATCATGATCGTTATCGTCATTATCATGTTCATCGACGTCGGCGTCGTCGTGGTCGTTCGTGCTGTATGTCATCATGCTCGGGACACCAAGAGCATGACATGGGCGGATGGACAGCCACTGGAAGGGGCAGATGCAGGAGGGCACGTACGCGCGCGGGGCTTGCTTGCACGCACACACTGCATCATCCCCTACTACATCCCGTCCCGCCTGCGTTAGCATATAGGGGGGGGGGGGGGGTAAGCAGCGACAGTGGTCCTTGGCTGTAATGGTGGCCGTGGACCGGGGGTGACGGCAGAGCTGCTTCGTGACAGCAGCGGCAGTTGGCGTGAGCGTTTCGCTCATTGCCGGTCATGCCGGTCCCCTCTTCGCCCGTCCGCCGACGATCCGCCTGCCTTCAATGTTTCCCAAATATACGTAACGTAGCCACGTACACCTACCTACATGCCCTTCTTATAACTAGCGGGCGAGTGGGCAGCAAGCGAAGTACTCGCATATAGCCGCCAGCAACTGCCCACGCTGTGACGGCCAACGTGATCTGCGGTCACTAATACTACTACTTCTACTACAACGTGCACTACGACTACTACAGCTACTACTACTGCTACTATCCCCGATCCTTAATCTCCACCTACATAGCCGCTGCCGTAACAACCACCCCACTCTCGTCCTCTCTCTCCCTCGCTCTTGAGAGCCCTTTAAACCCCTTGTCTGTTTCGTTCGCTTTCCGTTCTTCATAGTTCGTCCACAGCGGTGTGAAAATGACCATGGCACGAGGCAGACTAAGGCCTCGTCGAGAGCGACCACTCACTCATCATACGACGAAGACGACGACGAAATAGACAAACGGTAGCGCGAATGAATGGACGTTCGATACTGGACGCCGGTGATGGTCGTTCGTGATCTTCGTTGAGCCCTGTTTGGTCTTATGGCTAACCTTATCATAGTCGTCGTCATCGTTGCTATCATATAGTCTTCATCACCGGCATCAACATCAGCCTAATTACCATCAAACACTTCTTACTACCACTGCCACTTCCATCAGGATGCTGAGTCTGTGGACCGCTAGTATAGCCGCCGCTGAACACGCCGATTGGTGGCCGACATACCACAACAACAGTCGCAACAGCAGCAGCAACAACAACAACAACAGTCGCAACAGCAGCAGCAACAACAACAACAACAACAGTAGCAGCAACAGCAACGACGATAGCATTAACGAAGACATGACGAACGCGAACGCCTATGCACATGGCATGTATGCACACGGCGTCAAAAAAGCGTGCCATCTCTATGCAGCACGGCGTGTGACACCGTATCATGTGCGGTCGCAGACACAGGACTAAACGGCGATCATCTCGGCGATAGCGGTTGTCAGTCAAAATCGAGCATATGTGGAACGAAGCACATTGCCCAGCTCCCTCGTGCTACTGGCGCTACTAATGATGTTACCGCAGCTGTCTTCATAGCCGTCGTCGTCGTCATCGTCGTCGTCCTCACCAAACTGCGGAGATCTATACGTCACTCCATCTAATCGAGTCGAGTTTCGTTCGTCAGCTTGCCAAGAAATGCTCTCCTCTCTGTCGACACGAATACTCCATATGTCCGCTATATCTGCTACTGTTGTGGCTGCTTACCAGCGTGTTGCACATATCGCCATAGAGGGTTTTATTACTCAGATCAAGTGGACATATACGAGTACATCATATTAGGCAAAATTCTGCCGTAGGCTAGTTGGTTGCCGACAGTGTCGTGTCGTGTCGTGAGTTACTTGACCAACTAATCCCATTTCGAGGCGTCTCTGTCTACGCCCTTTGTTAGACTGGACAGCGGCAAAACGAGAAAAAAGTGCGCCGATTCGAATGTCGATTTGGTGATGGCTAGAATAACAAGTGGTCATCGAGGTGTCATCTTTAACAGCGTTCTTCCTCCATTTCGTTGTCATTAGTTGATGAATGATATTAACTGTCTCTGTTCGATGACAACCTATTTGTGCCGTGTCTTGTCTGTTCGATGACAACCCATTTAATCCTAGTCTTGTCTGTTGTCGTATTGTTGTTGTTGTTGTTGTCGCTGTTCTTCTTGATGCTGATACTCTTGTGGCCTCTTGGGTAGAATGGGAGTGTACTTGCTTTAGGTACTGCAATATTTGTGTTGTTTAACAGACGGGTGAGAGGCGATACATCTTTGTACGAGAAGAAGCTCTCGGAGCGTCGAGCGTGACGTGACGCCTTTCGTTAGTTAGCCGGACAGCAGGATCATCGGCAATTCCGCGCTGCAAGCGAAGGTTTTTCTCGCAATGCAACAGATAGATTGTGCCATCGCCAACTATGCAGTGCTCTGGTCTCACTGTGTGTGGGACTTGTGCGCATGCATGCTGTAATGCAGCGATGCGCGGTAAGGTAAGCTAGCGAGTGAAATACTGTGTCGAAGATAGCACGCTCAGCTATCTAGTCCAGCCAGGTACGACGATTCTACTGCCGTGCGGGGGCGGCAACCGATTCTTCTCATCCATCATTCGTGGTTCGTGCCCGGCCGGCCACAGAAACGATCCTCCATAATCTGTACTGCACATAATGTTGTTTTGTGCAGCAGTATCTCTACATATATTTCCATCTCGCTCTCTCTGTCCCTCTATATATATATCTCTCTCAGTCTATTGTGCCTCGTTCGCTTATTCACTCTCTCTCTCCCTTCCTTTTGGTCGCCTTGCGCTTTGCCAACAGCTTATCACATTTATATTAATTATAATATGCGAAATAGTGTGCATCGCTGAACCGCAACATGTACGTATAATATTAATAATTATTGCTTGTGGAAGTAGAAAACAGACCATATGCAGCAGTGTGGGAACCGCGGCGAAGAAGACCGCGCCGGCAAACAGAGGAGGGTGGAAAGTCACACTAAATCTCATTGCTTGCCATATAATTCGTATACTAAGCCGTTGTCGCCGGCGCCATCAATGTTGTTATTGTTGTTGTTGTTGTTGTTGTGATTTGAGGACAGCAGACACTGTCGTCGTCGTCGTCGTCGCAACAGCAGAGCATAAGCACATGCACGAGTGAAAGCACAGGCATGAGCACGTTCCGTCCCCCCTTGCCTCGACACCAACACGATGACCCTGCTCCCTTCGGGCAATGGACGACTTCAGAGATTCACTGACCATGAAGGCGCCTCGACTACTACCACGACCGCGACAGTCAGGTCTAGCCGAGCCCACTCGAGGCAGCGCCGTAAACCGCGCCACTGTGCCAACGCAGGGAGGGGAGACATCGTCCAGTGAGCAAGCGCAACGCCAGTGGGGTGAATCAGTGAATGAGTGGGGTAAGCAAGCGGACCTGCGCGCGCCCGAGCATGCCCTTTTGTGTGGGCGGAGTTCCGCTGATTAAGGGGATGTTGGCCTGTGTCTGCTACGCGAAACATGCAAGTTGACGGCCACCGCCGTTGTCTTGTTGTAGTTGCTGCTATTGTTGTTGCTGCTGCTGCTGTTGCTGTTGTCGGTGCTGTTGTCGTTGTTGTTACTGTAGCCAGCCAACCACACGCATCTCTCCAGCGCGAACTTGCCCCCTTACCCTCACTAGGCCTCCCAGTCCTCCAATTTCCAAAGAGTCACACAGGGGAAGGGAGGGGGGCGGTGGTGGTCGCAATGATGGTCGTAACAGCGGCGACGACGACGACGACAGGGACGACTTTCTGGCAGCCCCCGGCGGCGCTGCTGCTGCTGCATGCGTGAGTGAATGTACGTACAGTTGTTGTTAGTCGCCGGCCACGGGGCATCGGGGTTCGTTGGTCACCCGCCCCGCCCCCCCCCTCACCGCCATTTCACCGGACGAGCAGCGGGTGGCCGACAAGGCAAGCAGTCGGAGCCTGGCCGACTTCCCATTTACGTGATGATCACGACGTCGCGCGGAAGCCGCCAACACCAACGACGACGACGACAACAACAACAGCAGCAGCTCCAGCCAGTGGCTAGTAATGGCAGCAACAGTGGCAGAGTTATCCAAAATGTGTGGCAGCCAAAGGCCAGGGGTCAGCAACAATAACAACAACAACAGCACCAGCAGCAACAACAACAACAGTGTTGCCTTAGCTACCATCCCCGCAGTGCCGATAACAACTACCCCGACCACCATCATCCACATGACAGTCTGCATCAGCAGCAATGACAACAACAACAAGAGCAATAACAGCTACAGCCGAAGCGGTCGACGTAGCAGCGACGCTCGATGCGGAGACGGTGCCAGCCTATAGGATACGTAGCCCGAGGCCAGAAGCTTGGGCAATATCGAAGGCCGCGCTCTACGCGCCCATGAACTTGGCTAGTCTGCTGCTTTCTGCTTTTCTCCCTAGTCCTCTCCACGTCTTCAGCGTTTACCCATTTTTATCCAAAACCTGCTGCTTGTCGAATCGCCTGTCAAAAGTTATAGAAGTCAATCGGCGTAGTAGTAGCGGTTGTAGTAGTACTCGACTTGACATAAGTGGTTTAACCTATTGATATAGTAACCTTGCAGAAGGGGAGTTTGCGACTGTGGGCTTCTGGGTACTTTTAAATGATTTGGTGAAGTCAACACACACACAAAACTAAGCAAAGCACACAAACGCGCGAAATCTGCGTACGCCATATCCTTGTGCGGCCTTTAAGCCAGGAGCAGAGTTTACCTGCATTATGAGGCGAAGATAAAATGAAACGTGTTCATTGTTTTACTTGTGATTATACACAAATACTAAAAAATAAAATATACTCTTATATTATATTAGTCAGAATGTAATTTGTATATGTTTGTTTTTAAATTTCTGGCTTTGTATGAACTCAAAAGTTCTTACTGCTGGGGAAACATTCTGAAATATCTGAAGCATGTTCGGCGAAGGCAGTGCTTCAAGGACCTCGTGATAAAACTGGTTTGTCAAGTTCCGTACCGGCAACTTGAGCCTTCTGAACCGATGGGCACCTCATCATAGCTCATGATTTGAGCGAGCGCAACAATATATACGACAATGTGAAACGGCAAAGATTCTGGTGCGCTCCAGGCCAACCTCCCCAGAAGACTTGGGGAATGTGAGTTTTCCCAGTCTTCTCACGATAACAAGCTTTGATTGGAAACTTTGCCTGCGTCTACCGAACTCGTCGGACGTCACACCGTCGAACTACTACCTATTAAGATGTCTGCCAAACTATCTACAGGGACAGAAATTTACTTCAGTAGAAGCAGTAAGAACACATTTGGAGACATACCTCCAATTGTCCTCGGCACGTAGAAACCAAAATAAATTCCAATATGAATGGATAATCTGGTTCAGGGAATAGGAAGGTTCGTGGCTAACAATAATAGAGTATTTTTTAATTAAAAAAATCGGCTAACCTGTTTAATTTATAAATTAATTTCAATGTTGAAAAAATCACTTTACTTGATCCATTATAGTGGCAAAACAGATGCTATAATCGTAATAACAACTCATTTGCAGAACTGCAAAGCAAAGATTGCTCTGCAGTGCCTTTATCATATTTGTTATAGCCCCTTCCGGAAAGACTTATTTTTCGCAAAATTCTGATTGCATGTGCGATTTAATTATCTTTAAAGCCTGACCCCCCTCCCCCCACACACATTATGTGAATGACTTTAGATTCCAAGATGTGATATTTCAACATTTTCACTGTTACGCCTGTATTTCAATCCATTTATGTCACTGCTTTTCCATTGCACCCTAGGTTTCCCCTTCCAAGCTCGTTGTCGTTTGTAGAACGTATCTATTCATCAGCAGAACGAGTGCGGTCGATTTATGCATCTCTGAGAAAAGAGACGTGCCTGCACGTACGGTGATACGAAGCCATCCATTCCGCTTGGATATTCCCCGGTCGAAAGAACAAATTAAAATTCATCATGTTGCCTTCTCTGATATTGAGCTGGAATGCCCTACCGTCACTCCCCGATGATCCCAGTGGCCTTAGGGAGAGCAACTGAGGCTAAGATGCAACATCGCGGTGCCATTGTCCATAGAAATTGCTGCTTCTGCCCAAGTTTGCAAGACAAAAAGCAAAAGGGTAATTATCGTATTATGTAACGATAGAGACTTCCGCGGGCACCCTTGCCTTGCTGGGCTAATGTTGTTTCTACTTCAGAGACTATCTGGGCTACTAGGCAGTTCTAGACTTTCAGGCACAGAGCTTGTTGCAGTTACCCCCATATCTCTCCGTATGCAGACGTTTGGCTTACTGGTTGGCTCCTGGGGTCCGCTCGAATATGATATTAATTTGGCTCTGTTAGTGTCATAATGGCGGCGCCCCCAGCATGTTAGCATATTTTGATTGCGCCTGCGGTTTTTCGATCGATTCTCCCTGGAACTCATGGCCTGGCTGTCAGTTGACAACGCTACCTCGGGAATACGAAGAAATATGATTTACTCTGCATGTAAACGAAACTCACATATGCTTTGGATGTGCAGCAGACCCAGCTCAACGGTTTTAACGGAATTGCTGCTGCTGCTGCTGCTGCAGGTAACCAGCCTCCTTTTCGACATTAAGATCAGGCTCTTCATCATAGCAAAGCTTTTGACCTGCGATGATCGCAGCGGCACTACTACGTACACGAACGATCACGGCACAACACAAAGCAAACGTTACCACAGGCAAAAATATAAATTAAAAATTCTAGAACAGTATCTAGGCTCCAAGCCCGCCGGTGCAGTTTAACTCGGCAACAACGCCAGCTGAATCACGGAGCCAGAGCAGTAAAATGCGAAATCATGGAGGTAGCACAGTAGATGGTTTTAAAGTGAAAATTGCCTATTTGTAGAGTTCCAATAGGCCACTTGTATGCAGTCGTTATAGACTGTGGTCAAGCCGTTGACAAGGCTGCTTGTAATTCACTGGTCGACGCATTTAAGATAGCAGGTATCAGCAGAGCTGCGTTGAGTGTGAGCTCAAGTTGTTTTTGTCGCTACACCCCATTATGTAAAGATTAAGGAGGTGTTCTTGAAGTGAAACAAAACGAGGGGACCCCTCAGGGAGACCCTGAGCTACATCTTGTATACCGTTCTCCTCTCTGACCTTCCCTTCTCGTTAGTCATGTGCGACCGGTGTTCTGAAACGCCTTGGTGGTTATGTACGCTGATGATATCGTTGTCGGCCATAGGGTGTGGATCAACCTGACAGCAGCAAATTTTCATGCCCTTGCAAGGTGCTTTACGACGTACTTTACATTTCCATCATAGCCAAAAGCCAATTCTGTATGCCCTGATTGACTGTGTTTCGATCATAGATGCGCTTAGGCTTAGACTGCGCACGCTCTACTTATTGTTGGCGAAGTAGGGGAATAGAGCAGCCCATGCAGCGGCAAAGATCTAACGAGTGGACGTTTTTCTCTCTTCTCAACTGTGGGCTGCGGCGGCCCACAATTGCGGTACCACTCAGTAGGTATCACTTAGTCAACTGTTTGGCGCTTCGAAAAAGGTCGCCACAGTCTGTTTCTCATTGAGACGGCAGGGAACAGGAAACAACCTATCGTCATATTATTTACTAATGAAGACAATATTGACAAATATATTGTTTGAGTGCAATCATTAAATAATGTTGTTTTTGAATTTGGATATTCCCTTCATACAGTTACGGGAATACTATAGCAACGGCAGTAATGAAACCTGAAACTGTCAGTGGCAGTCTCCGTCTTTGCCGTCGTTGCATTGGTAATCGTACTGTCCGTGTCAAGTGTGGCGTCTGTTACTACTACTACTATGGTAGCAGCTACGAACCACAGCACCAACGCCGATGGTCTATTTTGGTTGCTCGTATGCCGTCGTCGGGTTTGTTTGGACCCCTTTTGCCCTTTGATCTTCGTTTGTCCCCTTTGACTTGCCGTCTTTCTCTCGTTGTTCTCATCTTCATCTTTGTCCATCCTCTTTCTTCTGCTCCTGTTTCCGGTCCAGCAGAGGCCCCATAGAGAAACTGAACAGAAGAAGCTGGTTGACTGGACGGGGTTAACGCGGCGCGCGCAATAACATTGCAATCATTCTCCGTTCTATCCCCCCCCCTTCTGGCTTTGTCCGCCGCGTGTGGTTCTGTCCACGAAAAACAGCGAGCCCTTTTGTGAGCTCGCCCCTATTACCTTTGCGTTCTTCTGCAGTCTTCTTGTAGTCCCTGCCGCCGAAGGTCAGACGCCCTTCGAGGGGTACAGACGACTAAACGGGACCCCCAACCTAGCAGCCTACTTCCGCGGCATCACTACCACAGTTGCCACGACCACCAGCAGGAGCAGAGGTAGAATCACGAAAAAGACAACCACGACGACGACCTTGCGTTGCCTGGGTAGCGGCGCGGGGCGTGGGTAGGGTTTTGGGTAAGGGGAGGGTAGAGAGTTGGGTGGATGGAGATCTCATTGGCCTTGGGGGGGGCTCCGTCAACGTATTTCTGTGTCCACCCTTCTCTTCCTGCCCTTTCTCGCTCTAGCAATACTGCGCTGCGGGGTAAACCAGCTGTTTAGTGGCAAGCAGTATATTAGTCCTGCGACAATGCACGCACAAAGACTTGCTGCCACTGCCGTCCGTGGCTGCAACTATCTTTATGCTGCTGTTTTCAGTGAAAACAAGGCGGCAAGTTTAGGCCAGTTAAAAAAAAATTATATATATATATAGGGGGGGGGGGGGGTAATGCGCCGTTTATTTTATATTTTATATATAGTGTAGATAGTCGCCTCTAAACTTTTCAATTATTTTTTCTCGACCATTATTAGGAATATTTGTGTTATTATGCCCCCTTTTGTACACGTAATGGCCTTGTCCGCTGAAACTTATCTCAAGTCAAATATTTTGCATTAATAGTAGGTAATTGGTTCTGCCAGGTAACACGTTTCGAAGCGAAAACATAGGATTCTAAATAAATAAGCCAGAAAAATATATTTTCTTGAAAAACTTGTGCTCAGTAAGCCTCAGCGCAAGCTTTTCGGAGCCTACCACCACTTTTACAGGACCTCAGTGCCGCGCTGGCAGCGAACATATTTCTGTATTATTTACGACTATTGTGCGTGCACGTCTAGTTTCTCTTTAAACATTGGGCATTTAAAGTGAACGATGCAGATGTAGGCTTGGCAGTAAGGGCAAGCAATGAAACGCATGAGCGCAAACGCTTCTACTAAGGCTGCTCTGTGCTTGGAAAACCTATATTTCAGAGTTCAGATGTAACCCCACGTTAGCTGAACGCCTAGCAATAATAGCTCCACGCGTTAAGTTATTCCCATTTCATTTGCTAGTTATGTTGCCCGTTTTTGTGTGCACTACGTTGCTAGCTATCTAACTTATCAATCTTTTTGTCTGGGGCCAGAAGCTCACGTGTCGCCGTCGTTCAGTACGTCTATGTGTGTTTTTGCCTGTGTGCTGTGAGTGGGCAACGGTATACGGGGCTGGCCAAACAACCACCAAATAGACGAACCTTCGTTGGGTGGCGTTCTGCCCACATCCCTGGCAGTCGCCCCAGGCTCCGGCAACCCACCGCTCGCACAGGCCTCCGTAGCAGGCCATTAGCGGACTGGGCCGTAACGATAGGTCGCACTTGTGCGCGACTGGACAACTTACGACGCGTTCACGGGTTCCGTTCCCGCAACGTGCCGAACACTGCACCGCACCGCAACAAACCACAGATGAACCCCCGCGGCAGAACCGACCCGGAGGAGAACGCAGCAACGGCAGAATAGCGATATGTGTCCGCCCACAGCATGGTGGTGATGGTGATGATGATGATAACGATGATGATGGTGATGACGATGATGATGATGATGAAGACACACCGACAGGTAACAGAACAACACCGGCAAGAGACCGACAAAACAAATAATAAACAATGTAGCAGCGTTACCAGAACAAGAATCTCATCGTTTCTTTCACCTCTCTCTACTCGGTTCTGCCTTCAACTTCTTTATCATATCAATGAACACCGGGCGACGCCAGCTTCGATTTTCACACTAACGATAAATACAATCAACTGCTTGTGTTGCGAGAGAAATAAATAACCACAATGTTTGTTTTTTTGCACGTCTTTCAGGGACACACCCTTGTCTTTAGTAATAAATCTATTTTGCAACACAACATAAGGTGGTAATGTTAGATAAAAGACTACCTAAACCAGCAAGTTTGGTGAAAACTTCGGTAGAACAATAACACAGGTAGTGGAAATATACGTCAAAGACATGCTTACTGCGACATAAATAGTAAGGTACATAAGGATTAATAATATTAGTAAATATTATAATTATTATCTGAGTCGTCACCAACATTCAAGCAATAATAATAATCATAATATACGCAATATTTTAGATGATATATACAAGTAAATGTCAAACATGCGCTAATTATTAATAAAGCCTTGTTAAAAGGCAAATTATTATTACCATAAGCAGTATTTTCGGCGATGTTATCGCAGCACACAACAGCAACACCATTATATGAGTAAATTCGTATTTTTCGGGGTAGTGTCAGTTGTAGGACAATAGCATGTTTAATTAGCATTACCTTTTGAAAAATGTAGAGTTTCTAAAATCGTTTGCCAAGTACGCTACAGACACACTCAACAACACGAATTGCGCTCGTTTATAAAATTTGCTATTTTTTGGAGTGCCGAAGCCGAAAGCATTTTTGTAACTAACATGGGCACAAACAATGTTTTTAGCCATTTGTCATAGATTTGCTTTAAATGACATTATGAGGTGTAAAGTTAGTAACTTGTAAGTATGAAAGTACGCTTAATATTTTTTGAACAAGCAAGAACCAAAGTATTATATATATATATATATATATATATTCACGTTCGCTGGGAGATCATTGTTCACACCCCGTTATGAGTTAAATAAAATGTTGGTGTTCCCTATATATATATATATATATATATATATATATATACATTCTTGCGGACGGAGCAAGTCACGCTTCCAGGTTAGCCGAGGCTAAAAACTACAGAATACTCTGGCGTTAGTTATTCGCATAAAATTTGTCCGCTAACTTCCGAGACAATGAGAGGGCCAGACCTTCCTACACTCAAACTGACTTAGCGCGTGGGTGAGAGCCTAAACCTTTTGACGGGAGATTTGCGTTAAAGGCAGTCGCTTGACATTCAACGAGGAAGCGCAGCACCACTCAGGGCACACCGTGGAACTGGGCTAATCCTAGGCTAGAAAACGCGTGACTGCACGTTCACGCAAATACAATTGTTCACTCCAAGGTTCTAACATAACAAAGCTTTATATAAATGAAATCTACATTGCAACTATGTAGAAATGTGTATCTACATTTCAATAAAAATATGTTTTATATAAGGATGTCGTAGCAAGGGTTTTGTTAAGCAGAATGCGCTAGTTGGGGATCACAGCGAAATATGCTGTAATAAGTGTGATTTTGTTATCGACAGCTAACCATCAATCAAATAGATCAGTCACGGCTCCGCTATTAGTTAGCACCGCAATGGATGATGACAGTTGCTACGTTGCTTGTTCAAGCCGCCAAATAGCTGCTTAACCGGTAGCAGATACCTTATTCTTAGTCGACGACTGCGTCCAATAAACTGCTGATACGCAAACTCTCTATATATAAAAATATATAGGTATTTGGGGTCTTGCTAACAACAACATTTCTTTAACCAATATTTAAATGTAACTAATAGAGGCTAAACTAAATATTTCATAATAATAATAATAATAATAATAATAATAATAATAATAATAATAATAATAATAATAATAATAATTATTATTATTATTATTATTATTCATAAGCGGTTCGGTCGCCCCACGTTGACAATGCTGACCACAACTTTACGTGCCTCCTCTTCACACTCTTTTTTCGTATGTCAACCTTTGAGTTTAGACGAAGTCAAACGCCGAAAGCTTTTATTTTTGTCTAGAGCATTTTTACACTTAATATGAATGCTGCACAGCTAGCCTGGCCTGCAACAGAAGCAGAGAGATAGAGAGAGAGACACACGGATTGATATGGGGGCGCAGGTACGGACGATGACGTGACCGGTGAGCGTTTCGACGCGCTGCTAGCTGTGGGGGCTGTCGTATTTTATTTAATGTCGTTGGGCCGCTAGCACTTCCGCGTATGTCATCAGTGACCAGCCGTCAAGTGCGAGGTGAAGAAGAACTATGTTCAAACAATGCAGCCGTTGAGTAATAACTTGGGGGGGGGGATTATCTCTCGTTGTCGTCGTCGTCGCTAGCCAGCCAACACGACGGCACGGATTCGTTGTCTAACGCCATTTTTGCCACCGCGTAGAGCCTGCATAGCTTCCGTATGCGTACGTTGTAACCTAGATAGAGACAAGCGGACTTGTTCATTGACCGTTCACCCTATCGTGCGTCCTGCGCTGTTTGGCATCTCTCTCCCCTCTTCCTCTCTCTCCTTCTTGGTCGCCAGCCCCATTCTCGCATTCTCGAGCAAACCCTCTTCCTCCTTCTGCTGTTCATAGTATCGGTTAGTTAGGAAGAGCGTGAAATGGGGTATATTGGGCTCTTGGGAAGAGAACGCGCCCAAACAGTCCAAGTCAGATTCCGCCTTCCGCGCAACCCCTCATAGATGATGCCTCAACTCCAACGTCGGTCGCGAGCCCGTGAGTCTTAGTCGCCGTTGGAGCCCTATGCTGTTTCTTTCGGCTTAAGCGCGCGCCTCTTTCCCTAGGTCATCCGAAGGGGCGCAAAGCGACAACAACGATAAGGTGATGCTGACGACAACGTGATAACAGCCAGCGACTCTGCCGATGACAACAGGCGCGCAACGCTCGCGCCTTCAACAGCGAGATATGAGGTACGAAAAGCAGAAAGAAAAATAGAGAGAGAGAAAGAAAGAAAGAAAGAAAACGAGCGAAGAGAAGAAGTGGAATAGCTTCGGCTTGGAAGCAAACATTCAGTGGATGCTTTCCGGACCAGTGGCCGCGGGCGCTGATGATGAAAGAAAAAAGAAAACGCTCGTTCGCTGGCGAGGGAACCAACGAAAGATGCTTGGACTGGACGCACGAACTAGAAGCGACGGTAACAGCACCACTAGCAGCAGTCAAGCTGTAGCGGATACTCTCGCCGCTGTGGGCCACTGAAGGGCTGCGTCCTTCTCCGGTTTTTCGAACTCTTTCTTGCTCTAACTCCTTCTCTTCATATACATAAATCTTCCTTCTCTCTCTCTCTCTCTCTCTCTCTCTTATATATATATATATATATATATATATATATATATATTCCTTTCTCTCTCTCTCTCTCTCTCTTTATAAATATATATATATATATATATCCCCGTATCATCGTTTCTCAACCAGCCTCAAAAAGCTTGTTCTTCTACTAGGCATTCTCCATTACCACTCTGTCGTCTCAGACCTTGGGCAACATACTACAGGCTAGCACAGCAGAGCAGAATCCACCACCCTCGGGCGAGATCGCAGTCTCCCTCCTATTCGTCGTCTTCGTCCGCATCACTGTTGTCGATGTCGTTGTCGTGGTCGTGGTCGTTCGCCAAGGCGTAAAAGGAAGAAACGCCCCTCGTTTCGTCCCCTCGATGGAATCGACTCGATCTCAGACCCGGCACCGGCTTCGCTCCGGCCGTCGGCTGCTGCCGCCACCACCGTCAACGGCGGCGGCAGCAGCAGCAAAGCGGCAACCGGCATACCCCACAATTCAGCATAGCCGGGGGCTGAATCTTACACTTCATCACCTTTGCAAAGTATCGACTAACAAGCCACTACGGCGACTACAGCAACTACAACTACTACTACCAGTACTTGCTCCGACTAATACTGACGCCATCTACGCAACCCATATATCTAGCGCTCGACCTCGGCGCTAACACATATACAGCTGCAGTCATAATTATCAACACTTCATGCAGAAACGGGTCCGCGAACGCATAGACTGCCTACTGCGTATGTGGCGTGGTGGCTTTGCTGATTTACGCGTGTGTCAGCCCATGGTCCACTTTAACGTTTGCTATTAAGCAGACATCTATATATAGACCGATACAATTTTTAGTCTAAGCTTTCTATTACTTCTATGTATAATTTTTATCAGCTCACCTTGCAACATTCTCTCTCTCTCTCTTTCTATATATATATGTATATATATATATATATATAATTTTTTTTTTGAAAGTGCATTTTATTAATACTATGTGCGATGACCATATACATAAAACAACAGAAATGAACGCGGAATTTTATAATGTGGGGGGGGGGGGCAATGACAGCAAAGTTGTGAAAGAAGGTAGAACAAAACAGTTCAACATATAGTTACCAACAAAGCATTTTTCAAGAGTTTTGTAACAGTCGGCTTCCAACGTACCATGATATTCCTTGTATAGATTTTAGTCGCTAGCGCGCCTAGCAACCGCCTATCAGGGTATGTATACGTGACTTTTTTTTACAGGGGGCCAATAACAAAAATGCATAATGCACGCCTTTTGGTCTGGGTAGTGTGGTACTCTTAAACCCAGTAAAAACCTGGTGATCCACTAACCTACATGACCGGAATATTTGTGGTGTGCATACATGACTACCACTGCCTATATATCTTAGGTACGGTTTTAACCAAATTGTGGAAATATATATATATATATATATATATATATATATATATATATATATATATATATATATATATATATATATATTTCATTTGCTATACATTCGTGTAAATTTCGTTACGAGTTTTTAAGAGGTACGTTCAAAGTGGCTTGTAAAGTAGCTGACAATAAACTGAGCAGGATGGCTTAGTGGCAAAGCCTTTGCCTTGCATTCGGGAGGACTAGGTTCGAGACCCTGACCGGCCACTCTTAAATTGGTTTGCATGGTTTCCAATTTAGACAGGGTAAATTTTAAATTAAAAAAAAAACATGGAGACGTTAGCAGAACAGGGCCACCTTCGAAAGGTGGCCCTGCATACATGACTTTGTTTTACAGGGGGCCGGGAACAAAAACGCATAATGCACACCTTTTGGTCTGGGTTGTGTGGGACTCTCAAACCCACTCAAAACCTGGCTATCCCCTAACCGACATGACCGGGATATTTGTGGTGTGCATACATGACCACCAATGTTTATATATCATAGGTACGATTTTATATATGTAATGTATGTCATTTGCTATCCATTATTGTAGTTTTCGTTACGAGCGTTTAAGAGGTACGTTCAAAGTGGCTGGCAAAGTAGCTAACAATAAACAAGGAGACGTTAGCAAAACAGGGCCACCTTCGAAAGGTGGTGGTGCTCTAAGGAGTAAGTTGTGTTACTGACCTTGGACCACGTAGTTACCTGCCAGTCGAGGCAAGGCTCGGCGTTGCAGTCAGCCTTCTCCGACGGCTTTAGATGGCGCGTGTGTTTGAAGCACGTCTCGGCGGGCTGCTCTTGCTGTGTGACTTTATCTATACACTTTACATGACGCGTTCGCTCACCGCCCCCGCATCCCTTTGTACACTGCAACAACAACAATTACAGCCATACCAAACAATAGAACAAAGGACGTAAGGGCTTTGATCAATACGGGATAGTGAATACGTACACCAATTACAAGGCCTAGAACAACGTTATTGAAACGTCGCATATATTATATATATAAATATATATAGTAAACTCATTATTGCTGAAGCAAAGAGAAATGCTGGAAAGCACTGACATTAATAGGTTACACACAGCAAGTTACCGAATTTCGACAACATCATTATATATATATATATATATATATATATATCTATAATGATGTATCATTATATACATGTGCAGGTCATGTAACAAAAAAATGTCATACAATAGAAATGGTGTATGACTTATTCCAAATGGTGGGGCTTAATTAATTACAGCATACACTCATGTTCAGACACATTTCCAATCGAATCGGTCGCGTTTTGGTCACACACTCTACCAAGCATTATAGGCAGGTAGGCTTCATCACGTTCACCGTATGCCTATGCCACATGACTTGCTTGAATTAATCCAGATCTTAGCGGTGTGTGTGTCCGCCGTTTTGCAGCCATTCCTAAACAGATATTGCGATGTGAACCGTTGCAAAACCGTGACAAAAAGCAGTGACGTTTGTCAGCCTAAAGAAAGGTGAATGATCGGCTCCCAATTGAATCGATCGACCGTCCGACAATTCTGCCATACAAATGCGCTTCTTCGACGCTACGAGCAAGCACACAATCATTTTGTAGATTAACGGTTTGCTACAAGCCAAACTTATAATTTGCTCATAAGAGCATAACACCTCCAGGTGGAGTCCAAACTGATATTTGCACAGACAAACCGACATTTTATTTGACGACGTTTGTTTGGCCTAACAAATGTAGGCTATGTCGTTATTGTTCTGCTGTTCATGCCTACGTCACGAGCGAGGTGACGTGAAGACACCGTCGGGGTTTTAGCTATCCCCCCGTCGACTCGACGATCGGATTCGACCCCGAGAGAAGCTCGAGGTTCTGGTCGTAGCTCTGCACTAGTTTAATATGTACACACTCGTTAGTCTAATGTCAAGGCACCGAGTCATATTGTCACAAATCAAGTTTCAGACAAAAACGATGGGCTCAGCGTGGCACAAACACACATGCACAGACAAGGAGAGCATTTTGCAGCAGTGTCTGATAGTGCTTAGGGACAATCTACAAGACAGTTGGCGTTAATTCAGAACCGTGGACCAGACTAAAACCTGCTACTGTACAATAACGGACGGCAGTCCAGAAATAAGGCGATTTAACAGTTATTTTTTCTGGTTAACTAAGGAACGAGTCACGGACATTACACAGACAAAAATCGAGAAAATGGGCCCTGGCCTGACACTCTCAGCGACCCCATGCGCCACTCTTTAGACCGTGCATCAAAGTCTCACCGATAGTGTAGTGCAGTACCATCGCCTGGCCGCCCCGCTCGGCAATCTTGGTAAGTACACTTCTGGCCGCTTCAGACTGTCGCCGTAAGGCTGTCAGTTCTATCTAGGAGGCGATATTTCTACATACACTACACCAGTGGAGCTACAGCGGTCTTTGCTTCGGGAGGCCAAGCCATTTCTGTCCCAGCTTGGCTGTTACTGGTCGTCTGTGACAGCATCCACTTGTTGTCGTCGTACGCATTGTATCAAATGTACTTCGCGAGTAAGTGCGCACGCAGCCGGGTTTGCGACAATTGCTATGCGTATACGCATACACAGGTCATGCTACCAATATATATATATATATATATATATACTAGAATATCACAAAGTTCGTAGTATGGAATACAAGCAATGGGCAAATGTATATATATATATATATATATATATTCATTATATTTTACCTGAAGCTCAACACATTTAGTCCAATGATCCTTAATAGCCATTATGCTACGAGCAAAATATTCAGAATATTTGACCCTAAGAATCGCATATCACATAATTGTTCAACTGAGATCTTCCTTAGATTTGTAAAGACATAACAAACTTACGGCACCCAGAACATATGGATGATGCTCTCCAGGTATTGCTTTCCCCGTAGAAAAGTAGTCAATTAATAGAATATTTT